>LR750586.1:294164-342796 GCA_902729485.2 Mus minutoides | reverse complement strand
GAGCTGTGTATGGAAATCTATGTCATCTATGTGAGCTGTGTATGGAAATCTATGTCATCTATGTGAGCTGTGTATGGAAATCTATGTCATCTATGTGAGCTGTGTATGGAAATCTATGTCATCTATGTGAGCTGTGTATGGAAATCTATGTCATCTATGTGAGCTGTGTATGGAAATCTATGTCATCTATGTGAGCTGTCTATGGAAATCTATGTCATCTATGTGAGCTGTGTATGGAAATCTATGTCATCTATGTGAGCTGTGTATGGAAATCTATGTCATCTATGTGAGCTGTGTATGGAAATCTATGTCATCTATGTGAGCTGTGTATGGAAATCTATGTCATCTATGTGAGCTGTGTATAGAAATCTATGTCATCTATGTGAGCTGTCTATGGAAATCTATGTCATCTATGTTAGCTGTCTATGGAAATCTATGTCATCTATGTGAGCTGTCTATGGAAATCTATGTCATCTATGTAAGCTGTCTATGGAAATCTATGTCATCTATGTAAGCTGTCTATGGAAATCTATGTCATCTATGTGAGCTGTGTATGGAAATCTATGTCATCTATGTGAGCTGTGTATGGAAATCTATGTCATCTATGTAAGCTGTCTATGGAAATCTATGTCATCTATGTGAGCTGTCGTCTCTTTAAGTTGCTTTTGGAACAGAGTCCCTCCTCACTGTGGAGGTCTCTGAGTTTTCAGTTCTTGTGTTGTGTGCTGTGAGTGGTAAGCCAGTGCAGTACTCGCTTAGCACTGGAGCATGGCCATGCCTGGTCTGACAGTGGCATTCCTGACTGTCCTTTTCCTGATGGTACAGACAGCACTTCGTTTTCATTACACTGCTGGCCACAGGTGGATGCCTCTGTGTACTATTCAAGAGTCACCAGGCACTTGGAAGCGCTCTCTCTCTCTCTCTCTCTCTTTCTTTCTCTCTCTCTCTGTGTGAGCTTCCTTCTCTGTTCGGCTATGTTCAAGCACCCCGCACTGCTGCAGAAACAACGCACTTAGCAATGGCAGCAGCACTCGTCTGAGCTTTTCGTGTCCTTTTATGCCGCAAAGTGAAGGCTGAGCGTTTAGTTTGTGGTTTGCTCTGTCAGCAATCTGCATGTGAAGGCATAACTCTGAAGGAAGGGGTGGGAACCAAAACAAGGAAGACGGAAAGGAACACTGTGGAGATCTTACAAATGATATAATAGCTCTTGCTCTAAACATTCATAGACCTAACCCAGGTCTCAGCTCTTACTGTAGCGCAGAAAGCAGCTAGGTACAATGTGCAAATGTATGGGTGTCATCTATAGACTTTGAAATTTGAATTTTATAGATTTTTCCACATATCAGGAAATACCATTCAGAGCTGGGCATGGTGGCTTGTGCCTATGATCCTATCACTTGAGAGTTGAGGCAGGAGGATTGCCATACGTTCAAGGCTAGCCTAGTATACATAGTGAGTTCCAGAACAGCCTGGATAACAAGAGTGAGACCAAACCAAAACCTAAAATGACTCCCTCCCCAAACATACTGGTTTTTATTTATTTTTGAAAACAATTAAAAAATATTTAGTTCACAGCTGAAAACAGGTGAGAGTGTGGCCTTTGGGTCTGAGGCTATAGTTTGCTTAGCATTGTATGGGACATTTAATGAGGTGTATCGAAGGCTTTCCAGGAGGGTCTGTGATGTAAAGTGCTTTAGAGAACTAGTATTGGAAAGAGCTGGGCAAGGTTCCTGTTTCTGCCAATAAAGTTTTATTGAAATATTGCTGCACCCATGGCCTGTGTGTTACCAGTAGCTGTTGTTTTGAATAGCTTTGGAGCTGTAGAGTTAGGACATGGTGAGTGGTAGTCCATGTTTGAGCAGGTCTCCAGGTGTTTGATGCTGATGGTGACATTCCAGGCCACTGTGGAGGGTTAGCTGACATCCTTAGTGAGTGTCTGTGAGTTAGGCAGTCTTTAGACTGCTCTCACCAGAAGTTCACCAGCCCTGATACTGTTGTCTAGACATTTTCAGTGACGTGGCTGGAAGGGATGCAGCTTCCTGGGCTGGTTCAGCAAACTACAGCCAACTTCTGATCACACAGGGCACTGGCCAACTTGAGTCAGTCCCAGCCCTTTGTCTGTGAGACTTCCATGAATCCCCACTGAGCAGAAAGAAGGGGTCTTATCCTTCCTGCTGTACATGTGAGAAGCAGGACTCCAGGGACTGCCAAGGTCAGGCAGTAGGTAGGCGGTGACTTGGGCCTACCTCTATGTTCAGCACTAGTTATGGCCCCTCAGTTCAAAGCCCTACACTGCATGTCCTTTCTTGAGTAAATGACACACAGGCATGTGGGTCTTTAAACCCCCAGTCACCTCTGTGTGTTCTTGAGGCCCTGAGCCCTGTCAAATACCCACATCCCACAATGCTCCAGGCCCACATGGTGTGGTAACCTCTGCACATCAAAAAGTCTCCCCCAGCCGGGCGTGGTGGCGCACGCCTTTAATCCCAGCACTCGGGAGGCAGAGGCAGGCAAATTCTGAGTTCGAGGCCAGCCTGGTCTACAAAGTGAGTTCCAGGACAGCCAGGGCTACACAGAGAAACCCTGTCTCGAAAAACCAAAAAAAAAAAAAAAAAAAAAAAAAAGTCTCCCCCAAATCATTTGACCCACAGACTGTGGGTTTAGAGCTCAAGGGCACAGAGGACCAGCCATTTAATCTTTATTCTTTATCTTCATAATGCAACCTGTGTCTTCTTACCTTTCCCACAGCCCAGGCTCCCTGCTGGCTCTCTGGTGTCTGAGCCAGCTTTGGTTCTGCTGTTCCTAGAATGTCATATTGGCTGTGGGGGTGGGGAGTGGTGAAGTTTTATTTATACCACATCTGTCAAGACCATTTCTGTAGTTCATGGGCTTCCTTTCTAAAGTTCAGTGTCACATTTCTTCTGACCGTGACAGAACAAAGGAGCTGCAAAGCCCTGGGCACAGTTTGCAGAGTCCCCGTGAGGCCGGAATTGGGCTCTGAGGCCTCTGATGCTCTCTCCACCTTTGCAGATACTCTTGGAAGGACCTGGAACACTGAAGTTCAGCAATTTCTGCCTGGCAAAGGTGGAAGGGGAGAGTCTGGAGGAGTTCTTCGCTTTGGTGGCAGCAGAAGAAGGAAGTGGTGACAGTGGAGAGAACGCACTGAAGAGAAGCATGAAGACCCGCGTCAGAGGTACTCGGGAGCCCGTGCTGAGGAGATGGTGTGGTTTCTGCTTCACTACTCACTCGTATGTGGAGAAACATGACAGAGGGTCCTGTACATACATAGCTGCATCCTGGGCTTGAAGTGTCCCCACAGCTCTGAGGGTGTGTCAGCACAAGAGGTCTTGGACAATGGCCACCTTCTCATCACCCACCAGAGCAGAGCTGGCTCACTCAGCTCTCAGAGCAGGCACATACCAGTGGTTCTCCAGTGTGCTCAGCCCTGTGGTCAGGCTGATCTTTGTGGTCCAGGCAGGTCTTGTTGGGTGTGTTCTTGGCAGGTGGGCTTGACAGTGAGGTGCTGCCAGCGGTATCAGGGTTACTGAGTTTAGGGCTGGGGGTGGCTTGGTGACTAAGTGCTTGCTGAATGATCAGGGGGTCCTGGGTTTGATCCCCTAAAGCCCACATAAAAAGAGCCAGGTGTGGCTGCACACATATGCTCAGGAAGATCTCTGGAGCTTGCAGCGCAGACACTTCAGTCAAACTAGCAAGTTCCAGGTTCAGTGAGGGACCCTGTCTCAAAAAATCAGGTGGAGATCTATAGAGGAAGTCATCCAGTGTCAAGTCAACCCCTAGCTTCCACCTGCATTGGGTGCACATGCATGCACATACCAAACACACACAATGGATGTGGGTATGTGTATATGTGGGCATGTCTGTGCCGTAGAGTGGAGGTCAGAGGTCATCTTGGGAGTCTGTTCTCTTTTATTGTGTGGGTCTAGGGGATCAAATGCAGGCCCTCAGGCTTGGTGGCTAGCAGCTCTGCTTTACTGAGCCATCTCACTGGCTCTAGCAATTCTACCCCATGGTGCATGCTATCTCCCGTGTCTTTCTATCTCAGTAGTTCCTGTGCTGGGAGTAGTTCAGATGCCCAACCCAGCCACTCTTGGCTTTGGTTTTCAGGCTCTCTGATCTATGCGGCTCCGGAAATCGTGAAGGGGACTGAATTCTCCGTTACCAGTGACCTCTGGTCTTTGGGCTGTCTACTTTATGAAATGTTTTCAGGTGATTGTTTTTTGGTTCATTATAAAACCAAATCATACTAGAACAAAGAGCAAACTGTGTTTAGTGTTTGCAAGTGCCTGATCTAGCAAGTGTCACAAAATTGGTTTTAAAACATTTTTGGCTGGGCAGTGGTGGTGCACGCTTTTAATCCCAGCACTTGGGAGGCAGAGGCAGGCGGATTTCTGAGTTCGAGGCTAGCCTGGTCTACAGAGTGAGTTCCAGGACAGCCAGGGCTACACAGAGAAACCCTGTCTCAAAAAAAAAATTTTTTTTTTGTACACCAGACTCAGCTTTGTTTTTAGGCTGCCAGGTACTCTTGGAGCATTCTGACATGTAGTGATTTTCATAACTATCTGTAATGTTGAAATGCACCGGACCACTGGAGAATATGTAGAAGGTCTCCTGCAGCCTGTGGGCAAGTGGCTTGGAGGCACCAAGGGACTGACCCCGTGTAAACTTGAATATTGATTTGGAAAATTAACTTTGCATTTGAGAAGGCTGGAAGTATGTAGCCTGGGCACTTGCCAGGCATGCAGTAGTTAGTAACTGCCCATTCCCTAGAGCTTGTGTAAATCTTGTATTTTATGAATGTGTAATTCCCCTGGAATACCTGTAGTTAAGTTTGGGATTAGTGTGAAAGACAAACTGATTCTGCATGTTCATATGATTTTAGGGAAACCCCCATTCTTCTCAGAAACGGTGTCAGAGTTAGTTGAGAAGATTCTGTATGAAGACCCAATGCCACCAGTCCCAAAAGGTAGGTGAGTGCAGCTAAACATCTTTCCTGAGCTTTCAAAGGCCCACCTTCACCTCAGCTCTTCACAGCCCACCAAAGCTATGTGTGGCAGCAGCATCAAATCAGAACACTTTTATTCCTATTTTCAATATTGAAAGAGAAAACCAAGCCATACTAACAGCTTCCCTCATTTGAAATATGAACTACCACAAGAAGTCTGTTGTAAAGATTCACATGTGTATGTGCGCACGTGTGTGTGTGTGTGTGTGTGTGTGTGTGTGTGTGTAAAAAACTGTTTCTAGTTGTGGTGAGGCTCAGCCTTAGCTCATACCTTTAATCCCTCTGACTGGAATATACACATGCCTTTAGTATACATCTTTAATCTGAAACAATGAAGGAAGTTAGTTTGTAGAAGGAAGCACCCATCTTTAAAAGTGATGTCCAATTTAGTGGCAGACAAAGTGATGAATCAGAGGAAGATTTGACAGAATAGGATCTGTCCAGAAGAACAGAGTGGGGGAGGCCGGGCAGTTTTACCAAGAGAGTTGTGCAGAGAGAGAACCATGAGATAAACCAGCCAGCCAGAGATCCGAATGGGTGAGCTCATTCAGCAGCAAGTATCAGAAGTTGAGAGTATTCTAGGCCCAGATAAGACTGTACAGAGGCTAGAAGCTTCCAGAACTAGGCCTAGGCTAGCAGATGGAGGCAGAAAGCCTCCAAGACCCAATAATGTCAGGTGAATAAAAGATTCTGTTACACCATGGTGCCCAGCTTTCTGTGCATCGACTCCCAGTGAAAGAGTGCTCAGCTGTTTCTTAGGTCACTGTTGTCCAGGCCACTTCTTCCAGCCACAGACTGGTCATGGCCACAGAGCATACATACCCTTCTAAGTGCTGTGAGGCCTGAAGGATGGGGGCAGCGGCCCTATCATGTGGTTATACTCAGTATTGTTAATTCTCTGTTGAAATCTTTCCGAAGAAAGGAGGGGCCACCAGGATCAGAATTACAGTGTATTATAGGGCAAACATTGGAAAAGTTGGACTGTTTCAGAGAGGAAGGTCCAGCTAACCACTGAGGTGTGGTGTGAGTGGCTCGGGCGTGTGGTTATTTCAGGGAAAGGACTGTTCCAGGGCAGCGAAGACTGAGCCCTTGGGATGCACACATGTGAGTTCCAGTTAAAGGTTTGCATGCCTGCTCTGAATGCTGGTCCTGCTCAGTGCAGGCTGTGACATGGTTAAAGGGCCCAGTGCTGCCTGTGAACACAACTCCAGTGCTGCCTGTGAACACAACCCCAGTGCTGCCTGTGAACACAACCCCAGTGCTGCCTGTGAACACAAACCCAGTGCTGCCTGTGAACACAACCCCAGTGCTGCCTGTGAACACAACCCCAGTGCTGCCTGTGAACACAACCCCAGTGCTGCCTGTGAACACAACCCCAGTGCCTCAGTACTGCTGCTTTAGATGCTGCTGGTGGACAGTGACACAACGTCCACGTCTATAGGTTCCTCTTACCCCATCTCCATTTGGGAAAATCTTTGTTCACAGACTCTTCATTCCCCAAAGCATCCTCAGATTTCGTTAACTTGCTGGACGGATTGCTGCAGAAGGATCCTCAGAAAAGGTATGGACAGGCTGTCAGGTGGATCCCTTCTTAGCCTCCTGCACTGTGATTACAGATCAATACCACCTGTACATCCCTCTCTCTCTCTCCCTCTACTTCCTGTTCCTCTCATCCTTCTCCTCAGGCTCTCTGTCTCCTTCCCGCAGCCTTTGGATGTTGGAGGGAGTTTTCTCACTGAGCTCAGTTCCTCTCAGTGCAGTGTGCGCACCTAGACAGTAATCAGCTGCCTTCAATGCAGTGTGCATGTCTACACAGTAATGGGGTCCAGCTTCCTTCAGTGCAGTGGGCACACCTAGATACTAATGGGGCCCCTCTGCATGGATGCTTCTTGCCACATCAAGTGAAGGAGGAAGGTTGATTAAAGAGGAAGGTTGACTTCGGCTCACACTTGAGAAAGGGACAGAGGCCCTCGTGGTGGGTGGGGCAAAGCACCCAGAACAAGAGGCGGCTGGTCACATTGTCTCCTCAGTCAGGAAGCAGAGAGCAGACACGGAGTGGGGCAAGGTTAGGGGATGTCTGGCCTGTGCCCACCTCCCATGGTGTACCTCTCTCCAGCCAGTCCCCTTTTACTAAAGACTCCACAACCTCCCTCAACAACCACCAGCACAAAATGAGTGCACACACACACACATCTGTGTCAGCTCACATCAGAGCCACACGACTGACCAAAACAGTCATGCTCGTTTTATAAGACATTAGGCTTGATGGATTGCAAACTTGAAACTTCAGATTCTGTGGCTGTTACGGCTTCTGATCTTTGATGTTTGCTAAGGAAGAATGATATGTAAATCAGCTGGTACTCACAGATGGAGGGATCTGATGCCACACGTGTGGGTCAGGTTGGGACCTCCTTAACAGAGCTGTGCCACTGTGTTTCCTAAAGATTATCTTGGGAGGGAGTTCTGCAGCACCCCTTCTGGAAGGACACCCTGCGGAGAGAAGACTCAGACTCGGCCTCCGAGGACTCTCCATTCAGGTAGTGTGCCCCCGGCCTCTGTGCCACCCAGGCCTAGTGTGGTTCTAGCCTTGGGGGCCATTTGGGGGTTCATCAGAACAGGTTTAGTCTTGATGTTTTGGTTGTCATCTTGTTCATTTTCTAATCAGGGTTTCCCCCCCACCTCCCCCTCCAGTCAACATCTTGTGTGGAAGCCACAGTCTGGCTTGCCTGTGAATACAAGGCAGGATGCATTGGCCCCTGTTCTGTTAGGTGTGGTCACGAAGTGTGGGTAGAAGTGACATGGGCTACTGGTGTGTGGGAACCATAGGACCAGTGTCTGACTCGCCAGCATTTATTCCCCTAGAGATCATGTGATGGGGAGGGACATGTCATCATTGAGTGCTGGCAGCCAGCATTTATTCCCCTAGAGATCATGTGATGGGGAGGAACATGTCATCATTGAGTGCTGGCAGCCTAAGTGTACAGGGTCTGTGATGAACTTGGCTTTCCTGCTGGCCTTCTATGGCTGTATGCACAAGAAACTCCAAAATTAGGAGGTCAGAGCTCAGGATATGGTGGCCATGTGTGCCCACAGCCTCATCTAAGTGTGTCCTGCCCTGGCATTTTATTGTCATTATAAAATCTCTCAGTCCTGGACACTGGGCACAGTGCTGGTATGGCTAACTTTCCCTGTTTGCTCCCTGGTAAATGACTTCTGTTTTTTTGTTTGTTTGTTTTGTTTGTTTTTTTTTTTGTTTTTTTCCAGACAGGGTTTCTCTGTGTAGCCCTGGCTGTCCTAGAACTCACTCTGTAGACCAGGCTGACCTCGAACATAGAAATCCTCCTGCCTCTGCCTCTGCCTCCCAAGTGCTGGGATTAAAGGCGTGCACCACCACCGCCCGGCTATGACTTCTGGTTTTAATCTGGCCAAATGCAGTGTGTTGTGTAGAGAAGTCCGAGTTTGTTAATCGTGATCGTTGGCTCCAGCCGTTGTCTCGTTAGGTCCTCCTGTCAGGGGGCTTCAGAGCTGGGCTGGCGCTTTCCCCCTAATGGGTGTTTCTAACCCAGCACAGAGTGAACATCACTTAGACTCCAAGTCTTGGAGAAGCTGAGGTGATGTCAGGGTTACCTGGCAGGAGGATGATCAGGGAGCTCACTAGAGAATTCCTCTGCCCTCTCACCTCTAGAGACGGCTGTTCCTTGGGACAGCCACAGACCAATGGCCCTTACAGTTAGTTTTCATGGACCCCAGGCCAAGTGACAGGGAGAGAAACTTATTGCTGGTTTTTGTGGAACTCCAGACTCTGGTGTCTGCTTGTCTGTCTGCTTCTGTCCGTTTGTCAGAGAAAGGGTTTTTAGACCTCTAAGGTGCAGATAGATGCCTGGCATCTAGAAAGGACTCAGTGTAGATGCCCAGTGGCAAACTGCGCTTGCCCAGTTCTGACTTCACAGGGTCAGACACGGGTCAGCTACACTCTGCAGACACGGGTCAGCTACACTCTGACACCTTTTTGCGCTGTTTCAAAACCCCAGGGAGTCTGAGGTTTGTTTGTTTTGATCTCCTGTTGAGCAGCAGAACCATCATGGAGTGTTCTGGACCGCATGATTCCAGAGAGCTTTTGCAGAGCCCTAAGAATGGACAAGCCAAAGGGCAGAAGGCAGCTCATCGGCTCAGCCAGTCTTTCAGGCTAGGTAAGGCTTGGTTGAGCAGTTTGTGGGCCGGGGGCCCGTCTAGAGGAGCCCCCCACCCCATGTCTGCTTTCTTTTTCATGCCTCCCGTGCTTCATTCTGCTCATGGTGGTTTCTGTTCCTCCTGGTAACATATTACTCTTCGACCACAGAAAACCCAACTGAGCTGAGGCCCAAGAGCATCATGGGAGGCCAGCTGAATGAATCCATATTTCTCCTCAGGTGTGTAAACCCAGCCGCACCACCATCCAGTCAGAAGATAACAAAATTCACATTTTAAGGTCCTGGCTAGCAAAGAAAACACTAATCCATGCTCCTACCACAAGCCTTGAGGAAAGTCAGTGCTCATCCCCAGGTGGACTTGAACACAGAGAGCGAAGCATCTGGGAAGAAGGACATGAGAGTGGGAGGGAGACAAGGGGGTGGATGTGTGTACGTGCGTGTGCAAGACACAATGTCATGAAAGCCATTGCAGAACGTGGTCAACAAATGTTGGTGACGCAGTAAACATGCAGCAAATGTCACAAAAGGAGAAGGCTGTGTGTGTAGTGTACAGTTTAGACATAAGTAATGGGTTACCCAGGAAACTACCCGAGGAGCATTTACAGGGCCAGCGGGAGGCTCAGAAGGTAAAGGCATTGGCCACACACCAGGAGGCCAAGGGTCGGGGAGCGCCAGATGTGCAGAGACATCCTCGGACCTCCACTTGCATGGGCACATGTACCAACACTCTTTAAAAGAAGCAGCTGCGAAACTACCCCACCGGGGGATCCATCCCATAATCAGTCATTAAACTCAGACACTATGGCATAGGACAGCTAGTGCCTACTTAAGGGACCCTGATATAGCTGTCTCGTACAGAAGTGGATGCTCCCAGTCATCTATATGATGGAACACAGGGCCCACAATGGAGAAGCTAGAGACAGAACCCCAGGAGCTGAAGGGGTCTGCAACCCTAGAAGAGGAACAACAATATGAACTAACCAGAACCCCCAGAACTCATATCTCTAGCTCCATATGTAGCAGAAGATGGCCTAGTCGGCCATCGTTGGGAGGGGAGAGGCCCCTTGGTATTGCAATCTTTATATGCCCCAATACAGGGGAATGCCAGGGCCAAGAAGTGGGAGTGGGTGGGCAGGGGAGCGGGGAGGGGGGAGGGGGGAGGGAACTTTCGGGATAGCATTTGAAATGTAAATTTTAAAAATTGAAAAAAAAAAAGAAGCAGCTGCAAAAATTACAGTCACTGAAGAGTTAGGCCTCAAGCTGCTTCCACGCTGAGAACCTGTGCAAGAGGCGTGGAGCCCTTCCTCCCGGCTCCCTCCTTCTCCCTGCTAGGAGACAGGGAACAGACGGGATGGCTTCTGCAGCCTGTTGATGTTAACGTGCTGTGTGTTTTCCAGTTCACGGCCCACTCCAAGGACTAGCGCCATGGTGGAATTAAATCCTGGAGAGGGTGAGGACCCCAGCTCACCTCAGAAGACCTCTCCTTTATCCAAGGTGAGCAGCCATGGGGTTTATGACACATTGCAGACACTTGTGGAGAAAATTATCAGTTGATGTGTGAACCCTGCTGTGAGGATGGCATTGACCGTGGTGTGGACCCTGATCAATGCTGGATTTCCTAGCAAGCACAAGGCCCTGGTTGTTGCTTCGAGGTAGGCTTTCAGTGGTGATTATATTGAGGTATAATGAACATGAAATACAATTTACTCATTTAAAGTAGATGTTTCATGGGCTTTAATAGGATTCACAGGCTGTGTGACTGTTATCCCAGCCAATCAGAGAGCTGCTTTCATTATCCTATAAAGAAATACTGTAACTGTTAGCTGTCAGACTTGGCCTCCGTTCCCACTCCTAATCCATGTGTCTTTCTAGACAGCCTGTTCTGCCCATTTCATGTAAATGGAATTACAGAATATGTAGTCATTAATCATTGTATTACAGTTTGTGTGTGTGCATAATGTGTGTGTACCCCACTGACACAATGCAATGTGTGTGTATGTGTAATTCTTTAGAAGCAAGGCAGCATGCCAGTCAGAACTTTTAAAATCTAATAATTTAATTTCATGAGGAAGATAGAAGTAGTTGCATGTTTTGTGGATGAAAGATGGGGCAAGGCTCATCTTAAGAAACAAGACCAGCCGGGCGTGGTGGCGCACGCCTTTAATCCCAGCACTTGGGAGGCAGAGGCAGGCGGATTTCTGAGTTCGAGACCAGCCTGGTCTACAAAGTGAGTTCCAGGACAGCCAGAGCTATACAGAGAAACCCTGTCTCGAAAAACCAAAAAAAAAAAAAAAAAAGAAACAAGACCAATGGGGCTGGCCAGAGCAAGCGGGGCCAACCGAGCAAGCGGGGCAGACCAGAGTGAGCAGGGTTGACCGGAGCGAGGGAAAAAAAAAAAAAAAAGAAACAAGACCAAGCCAAACCCTGGGCAGTGCTAAGTCACCTTTACCTTACAGTGTGGGAGGATTGTGGTGTGATCCTGGCTGGCCTATTGGTGAGAACTGTTGGTGTGATTGACCAGGCAGCAGTGAGACTTGTTGGTATTGTTGTAGCCCATGTCTCCTACCAGCAGAGACAATGGAATGAATGACACAGATGCCAAAGCAGGTCTCACGCAGCTGCAGCCGCTTCTCTTTATTTGCAGGTCTCACGCAGCTTCCCCAGCTTCCTTCATTCTTTATCTTCATCAATTCTCCCCCCCTGGGACTGCCCACAATTTATCCTCTTCCATTCACTCATGTCACCTCACACCACCCAATCATAGACACACACGCCCAAGGCAGCATGCAAGATAGATAGGCTGATAGAATGGTATTGAGAGGCATTATGCCATCTCTCTGGCGAGTTACACGTGCTTTTATTGCACATGACTGAGACTGGGATAAACAAGCGAAGGTCTCGGGGCTTGGCATAGAGCCAGGATGCCATCTTGGCTCCTGCAACTGCGCCTGCTTCCCACAGGTATGACCAGTCAGTGGTGAGAACTGTTGGTGTGACCAGTCAGTGGTGAGAACTGTTGATGTGACTAGTCAGCCATCAGGACTGGTGGTATGACTGTCCAGTTGCTTTCTGACATTTCTCATGTGTAAAATGGGCACAGCACACACATTTATGTGAAGACCCATCAGGTTGATGGTATCTTCATCACACTTGAAGTTCATTGACACAGGCGTCCAGGACCTCTAGTCTGTTGCTCTCCTTTATAAATGTGAAGTGTGACTTTTGCTCTTGTTCCAGATGACTAGCGGGCACCTGAGCCAGGGGGCCCTGGAGTCCCAGATGAGAGAGCTGATCTACACGGACTCGGATCTTGTGATCACCCCAATTATAGACAATCCGAAGGTGCAGAGGGATGCCCACTCTGTGGGGGAGGGGAGGTCAGCGCATTCTCTGCCTCACTGTCTCCTCCTTGGCTGCTTGTCCTGTGTGATGCATTGCCACAGGCCGTAGCCCTCCCCTCTCCCTTCACTTGCATGTCAGTGCAGCGGGGACACTTCATCCTGCTTGATCTCACTTGTTGCATGCTGTGGAGGTCCACTAACCTCTAGACCCCAGACCTCAACTTCCATTCCCATCCTAATTCCAGCTGTGTTTACAAAGAGCAGGGCTCAGTGATGGGGAAGGACGGGCTGGTCACACAGACCCAGTCTCTTGCATGGTGTCCAGACTGATGTGGGGGACAGTGTGGCCCTGGGGTCTGAGCTCCTGGTGTGCTCTTTGCTTCTGTAAGAGCAGTGTGTTGCTGAGGGTGACAGGGACTCACTGTGAAGCATTGTCTCTTGTCCCCCAGTTTGCTGTGATTTCCAGGCCACACACTCACCCTCTGCCCCTACTCCATGTTTTCTTCCTCTTCCTCTTCCTCTTCTTCGATTAATTATTTTTTATATGTAAGTACACTGTCACTGTCTTCAGACACACCAGAAGAAGGAATCAGATCCCATTACAGATGGTTATGAGCCACCATGTGGTTGCTGGGAATTGAACTCAGGACCTCTAGCAGAGCAGTCAGTGCTCTTAACCACTGAGCCATCTCTCCAGCCCACTTTGTTTTATTCTTCCAGCTTTGTATTTTTGAAAATCTTTTCCACATTCATTTGTGGCACTTTCCCCTGCTCTCATCTGGGAGTGTGTTGATTTCCTAGACAGGCAGCCTTTGCCTTACATGACCATCTCCCATAAAGGACTCAGTCTTCCCATGAGTCAGAGTCTGGCAGAGAGACTCGATTCTGCTAAGCTTCATGGGTAATGCAGTGTTGTCCCAATGGGCTTTGTAGAGCAGCCTGTGAATCCATTGGTTGGAGTCTCTTCCTTTATTCCCTTACTTAAGGTTTCTGGAAAATTTTAGCAAGCAGAAATTTTGTTTTTTAAACTATTTTTATCTAAACAATTGTCAGTTATATTTTTAAAACAAGTTTTAGATTCAGGAAAAAGGCTTGTGGTTAGAGAAAGCTTTGCTTGCCTTCGCTCTACTGGCCTGATGGGGGCGCCATAGGCTCAGGTTGGCAGGCTGGGGACTTAGTGACCCCGGTATTCACTAATTCCACCCGCTGACTCTCTGATGTCTTTTGTCTGCTCAAGGCCCACATCACACTAGTGACCCCTCTGTCTACTGTAGTCTGTCCCTGGCTGTCATGGCCTATGACACTTCCTGACTGTAGCCCTTTGCTGAGAGAAGGTCAGGTATTTTGTGGAGTGTCTTTAGTTAAGATTTTCGCACCGATTTTTCGTGGTTGGAATTTAGAGCAGATTTGAGTAAGAATCATTTTGTCATTTTGTCAAGAATGCTGTCTGTCTGTGAGGGCTAAAGACAGCAACACACAGTTCTGCAGATGTTAGGCACAGGGGTGGCTGATCACCTCTCGAGGTGAGGGGTCTGTGTTCTAAACTCCTAGACCAGCCACTGGTTTCTTCGTCACAGGGTTTCTCAGATGAAGTGCAGGTGCGTGATGAAGTCTATAAGTGTTAGTGTCCTCAGCAATGGCCCTTCCCTTCTTAAAGACAGCCATCAAGGCCTTCCTGTTCTTCTTCACTGCCCATGTCACATTAAGACCTCAGCCCGCCCTCCACCCCCACTGACACTGTCCACACCACACCAGTCTGACAACTTGCTTCTTTATTATTTTTAAGAAGTTTCTCTCTGTGAAGTATCTGTCTATAATTTTGTCCCGCCTGTTTCTAATTGTTAAATACTAACGGTTTTATTGTTTAACAGATATTTGCCTTGTTTTCCCAATCAGATGTCCATGTCTGACAGACAGTAGAGTCACGTGTTTAATGGCTTGGCTCCTCCTCAGCTCAGTGGCTCACTGTGGCAGGACCCAAGCACTCTGTGAGGCTCTGTCATATTGAAGATATTGGTGGAAATGGATTTTAAAACGAAACAATCTATCTATATTTATATCTTTGAATCTCACGTGGCACCATTAAATTATTTTTGTTTGCTGGTGCTTTGAGCTAGGGTCTCACTCTGTAGCCTAGGTGAACCCTTAGCTCTCCTGCTTGCTCCTCCCAGGGCTGGGACCATGGGGACCACACCCAGCCTGAATCCTTTTGATGACAGATCAAAGGATTGAGTGTCAGATGGTTCTTTTCTGACTTTGTTGGTCTGTGTTTGGATACAGGGACAGCTATTAAGTTTAAAAGGTTTCTCAAAAGTGGTTTTCCTATCACACAGATAATGAAACAACCTGCAATCAAGTTTGATCCAAAAATCTTGCACCTACCGGCATATTCTGGTAAGTCACAGGCCCATCGAACACACAGGTCTTTATACACAGATTGCATATGAGCCTTCTTGCAAATGGAGCATTTGTGAGAGGAATAGCTAATGACCTGTTTTCTCGTCAATGCTTTCAGCCCACCTCCTTCACACCAGGAGTCAACTGCAGATGGGTCCGTCTTTGCCAGCTGTTGATTTTCCTCTGGGCTGGTGTCCTTCTGTGGGTGGGGAAGCCTCTGGGGTGCTGGGCCCGTTTTCTTGCTGAGTGAATGGAGAGTCTCTGCCCTTCCCTGGTAAAGCCAGCGAGATGTCAGTCTTACATGTTGCTGCTGTGAGTGCCAACAGTCCAAAGGTGTGGGATTGTGTTAGACGGTGGAGAGCAAAGTTGGTGGCTCGCCCCTGTGGGGACATCACTCACCCCTGTGGGGATGTCACTCACCCTCATGGGGACGGTGTCTGAGAGGAGATAGCTAATGGCTGCGATCGTTACCCTTCAGCCCATGAAAGTCTCCCTGGAGTGAACCTCAGGAATTTTGCTGTTTATCTTTTTAGTGGGCCAGTTCTCCCCTGTGGCTAGGTCACTCTGTGATGGGGTTAAATTAGAGATAACCAAACAGACGCACAGTTAAGAAGATACCAACTTACAAGTGTGCAAGCCAAGCTCATACATGGATGCAAGCTAAGAGCCTCCAAGAGGGACGCTTCCGAGGGACCAAAGTGACAGAGACTTAGTGTGGCCAGCACCGAGAACCCTTACCTGTGAAACCCAGGAAACCACTCAGTCCTTCCCCTGAGAGTTAGAAAACAGTTGCAACTTTTATAAACGAGTCTGTGGATGGAGATAAGCTAAAATCTGTTCGGTTAGACGCCACTTCTGGTGTTTGTGGTGCGGTTAGATGCCATTTCTGGCGTTTGTCTTTGGTTTGTGTGGGAAGCTGGAGGGTGGAGTTCCAGGTTTTGCCAGCCACCCTACTGACCTGGATGTGTCTAACAGTCATTTTACCAGACTTGTAAAAATGTGTGTAGATGCGAGTGGATATAGCTGTATGTGGGTGGGTTGGTGCACATGCAAGTGTGAGTGTGTGTATCAGAGCATGGTCTCAGTGTTACCCTTAGACAAGCAGTCTACCTCTTCAGAGGGAGGTCCCTCAATCTGAGCTCACTGACTAGCCTAGATTGGCTGGCCACGGAGCCCCAGGAAGCCTCAGCCGTCACTTCCTGAGGGCCAGGAATGCATGTATGGCCTCAGACTCACGTTCTCATGCTTGCAAGGCTCCCTGTCTCCCAGCTCTCTGACTTGAAAAGATTATTATTATGATAATAACTTTATCATCACTGTTATTATTGTAGCAGTCATTCACTGACATGTCTCCCTGGGCAGAGGACAGCCAAGTAGAGCATCTCCTCAGAGCGGGGGTGGGGGGTGTGTGCCTTTTTGTTAACAGTCCTGTAATGTTTCCTCCTCTACCCGGCCCTGAGTTCCTCTACCCGGCCCTGAGTTCTGTGTTCCTCTGCTTCTCACTGGATGTCTGCTCAGCCCTCTCCACCTCACACATGTGCCCTCTGCCCCCTTCTCTCCACAGCGGAGAAGTTGCTGGTCCTCAAGGACCAAGACTGGAATGACTTCCTGCAGCAGGTGTGCTCCCAGATCGACTCCAGCGAGAAGAGCACAGGGGCACTGCGGGCCAAGCTGAACCTCCTGTGCTACCTGTGTGTGGTGGCCACACACAAGGAGGTGGCCACCAGACTGCTTCACTCCCCACTGGTAGGTACTGCAGGATGGATGGGCCTCCCAGGGACCCACCACCTACCCTATGTGGTTGGCCTCTGTATTTCAAAGACACGTGAAAACAAGGGCTTGGAGCCGAGTGAGGTTCAGCTCAGTAGTAGAACAGAACAGGCAATAAAGACAATAGGCCAAGGAGATATATATTGGTAGGATGGGAAATCCCAGGGCCTTACCCAGGCCAGGCAAGGGCTCTGCCGCTGAGCCACATCCCTGGCCCTAGTTTTTATTCTGAGGCACTGTCTGAGTTCCCTAGGCCTTGAACATGTTCTGTAGCTTAGTTAGATCTAGATCTTCCTGCCTCAGCTTCTCAAGTTGCTGGGATTATAGGCCAATGCTACCAGGTCCAGTTGGTTACAATTGTAATCTCATTTAATTACAAAGAATAAAGTGATTTACTTTTTAATGAAAAATTTTCTCATGAAGGTTCTGGAAAATCATCATCAACTCCTTCTTTGAAGCAGTTGTGTGGATGGTGATTTCAAACTGTGGACATTTTTGTTAAGTGTTGGGTGGGAACTGTTGTACCTGTCTGTAATCAGGAAGCGGAGCTCTGTGCTGGTGTAAACTGTGGACATTTTTGTTAAGTGTTGGGTGGGAACCGTTGTACCTGTCTGTAATCAGGAAACGGAGCTCTGTGCTGGTGTAAACTCAGGTGGCTCCTGCTCCAAGCCACCTGGACAAATGCTGTGAAAGGAGAGAAAACCACACAGCTTTCGCTTCCTGTTCTGGGAGGATTCTTCCTTGGTGGGCCTCACTGGTGACTGCCTGGGTCGGCAGAGCTCCTCAGGAAGCCTCTGGAAGCTGCAACTGCGGCACTTTCTGTCGAGCCTGAGGTCAGCCTGAAGAAGTTTCATTTCATTTTGTTCACTCCTGAGTCACTATGATGGTTGCTTGTGTGTGTCCCTTGGCGGTGGGGAGAGTATTTAGTAGGACAAATCGAGATTATCTTGTTCTTAATTTTTTTAAGATTTATTTATTTATTATATGTAAGTACACTGTAGCTGTCTTCAGACACACCAGAAGAGGGCATCGTATCTCATTATGGATAGTTGTGAGCCACCATGTGATTGCTGGGAACTGAACTCAGGACCTCTGAAAGAGCAGTCAGTGCTCTTAACCCTGAGCCATCTCTCCAGCCCCCAGTTCTTACTTCTTATTTATGTTTATCTTGCTGGCACACTGGCTGAGGTCACATGTCTGTCAGTGGTCACCTCCCTGGGGGGAGTCTCACCTCAGCTGTGTAAGTTTCCCGCTAATTCACTGATTGCTTTCGATGTTGTTCTGAATAAAAATTACATTTTGATCTTTTTTCTTTTTTTAAATTCTAGTTCCAGTTGCTAATCCAGCACCTGCGGATAGCTCCTAACTGGGATATGTAAGTAACATTCATATTTTAAAGCTCATTCTTTGTGATTTTGTAGTTATTTCCAGACACCTCATCATGAGCACAGTGCCTAAGTCATCCAAAGTGAACCTGAAGTAACCAGGAGACACAGCCGCTGCCTGTTGTCCCAACATGGAAGGCCATTGCTTTTCTGGGTGTCTATTGGGAGATCGACCTGCCTTTGGGTTTTTCATCTTGTTGTGCCTGCCTCTGTCACCTCCATATTCCTGTTGCCTGTGGCAGGAGTTTCCCACGGTATTATGGAAACTGATGGGACAATCATGCGCGGCGCTCATGTATAGAAGCTGCAGGCTCCAGGCTTCTCTTGCTGGTGGGGCTTGATCATGTGAAGGGACTGTTTTCTAGGAGGAGTCTATGTGGGATGCAGAAGTGTAGAGTTGGGATCCCAGGTCAGCCCTTCCTCACCTCAGGCAAATAACATTCACTGAGCCTCAGTGCTCAAACCTATAGAGTGGGGCTGTGTCTTCACCTACTCAGTAGATCCTGGCAGACTGTGGGGCCAGAAGTGAAGTCTGTTGTACCATGGGAGGGTGAGGTGGGGAGTGGGGGTGGGGAGTGGGGCAGTAGGGGTTGGGAGACTCATGATGGAATGTGTGGCTGCTGAGGTTGTCAGAGGTGTGTCAGCAGTTTCTCCTCCATGCTGGTGAGATGCGAGGGCATGAGCATCCGTGGAGTTTGCGGAAAGCTTTGGAAGGACGTTTTTTCTTGAATCTCTGCTGTTCTTGCTGCAAACAGAAAGGGCTGCGGCTTGTTGTATGTCATTTCCTGGTCTGCAGTGCCCCCTGCTGACTTGAAGGTACTTCTATCCCGCCCCCCCCTTTTTTTGTCTGCAGGATTTTAAAGATCAATTTTCATAAACACAATTATATATCATTTATTTATTTATTTATTTATTTATTTATTTACTTATTGAGGCAGGGTTTCTCTGTATAGCCCTGGCTGTCCTGGAACTCACTCTGTAGAACAGGCTAGCCTCGAACTCAGAAATCCGCCTGCTTCTGCCTCCCAAGTGCTGGGAATAAAGGTGTGCACCTCCACTGCTCTGCCAATTTTATTACTTACAGTAAAATGTACTAGCCTCTAAAATGGGCATTATTCAACTGTCTTTCATAGTCCTTTTCAATCTTTTAAAATTGATCACTGGGAGTTTTTACACAAGTAATACTCTAATGTATTTACATTGAATTGCATGTCCTAAGAACAAATGAAATCCATGATATTTGGATAATGAATGAAAATCTCAACCAAAATAATTTTCACTGGAAAACAAGGGATCTACTCCAAACACATGAACTTTGGTGGACTTCAGTGTAGGACAGTGTAACAAGAGTATTTGCCCTTATTCCCCAGAGCCAATGAGCTTGGAAGCTCACTGTTAAATCATTTAGAGCCAATGAGCTTGGAAGCTCACTGTTAAATCATTTTAAACTGAGAGTGATTGTATTGAGGGCTCCTGCCAGGCTCTGAGCACTTACAAGTTTCTGACTCATGGTTGGAAGTTTGGTCAGAAGCGTCTGGAACACTTGTCCATGCCCGCAGCGGCTGCTGAGACTGTCTGCACACAGTGATTGCGTTTGTCAGGTGGTCTACACCCTTCTCGTAGTCACCTTGCAGTAGTAACTCTTCACCAAGCTGTGTCTCTTCAGGGAAGAGTTCTGAACAGCAGTAGGATCTTTTAAGTCGGGTAACTGGGAAAGACCAGCTCTCCCCTTAGCAAGCTTGTTCTTCCTCGTCCTTGAAGCCTCTTCTTGAAGTTGGGGCCACTCTGGCTTTTGTGGTGGAAGTAGATACATGAAGATAGCAACGCACACACGGGTGGCTGTGGCGTTGTTCCGGCCTGCCCTCTTTACTCAGCTGGGATGTGTGCCAGGCCACAGCCCGAGACAGGCAGTGGTTAGCTCTAAGACTGATCACAGCACTCAGCTATTTGAGTTTTAGTCTTTTCTAGCACTGTTTAAAACCACTTTACTATTTAAATTGAATTTAATTTGGAAAAAAAAGTTTTTTGTTTTGTTTTGTTTTATCAGTTAAAAACATTTTACTGAGGTAGTGTCTTACTGTATAGCCCAGGCTGGCTTGGACCTCCTGGCTTGATGCCTTCCTGAGTGTGAAGCTAGAGTGTGGAGTTAGGGTGTGCCACCCTGCCCACTGCTCTCTGCTGCCTGTTGTTTTCTTTCAAATGATGCTTTTAGGTCTTAACGTTTTTCTGTCTCTGTTTTCCAAGTTTGCTTTACATATAGGAAACCAAATTTAGTAAGACAGGCATGATCTTATATGCCTTAGTAAGACAGGCATGAGCTTGTGTGTCTTAGTAAGGCATGGCATCATCATATGTGTCTTTTCTCCCCACAACACACGTGATTTTAACATTATTGACAACTCAAGGCCATTTCCCACACTGTTGTCTCTGCCTGCCACAGCACTCGGGGCACACATCACCACATCTGTCTCTGCCTGCCACAGCACTCGGGGCACACATCACCACATCTGGCTTTTAAATGGGTGCTGGAGCTTTGAGCTCTCCAGTGGCTTGGTTGGGCTTCCCTCTGAAGCTGGCATCTCTCTCTTGGTCTTAGTTACTCTTCTATTGCTGTACTAAGACACCAGGACCAAGACAACTTATAGGAAAGAGTTTATTTGGGGCTTCCATCAGCACAGGGTTAGAACCTATGAGCATCATGGCAGGGAACCTGGCATCAAGCTGTCAGGCATGCAGCAAGACCAGCTGAGAGCTCACATCTTCATCTGTAGGTTGGAGACAGAGAACATTAACTGGGCCTGGCATGGGTTTTTGAAACCTTAAGGCCCACCCCTGTGACACACCTCCTCAGAGGCCATGCCTCCCAATCCTTTCCAAACAATTCCACCAACTAGGAACAAAGTATTCAAACATATGAGCATAAGGGAGCCATTGTCATCCAGACCACCTAGCCTCTCCACTCCCCCAGCTCCAGGATGGGAAACCACAGACTTGGGTCCCACACCTGTCCCACGTCCTCCTCAGTATGGATCACCTGCTGTGGGGTATCTTAGGCTTTCCCTGAAGGCCTGCTCATCCCAGTGGCTCTCAGGAGGTTATTTTCTACCACACTCTGTCAGCTTCATCTCTCTGGGTCACCTGGGGTTTCTGTTCCACTTCCAGCTTCTTTTGGTTTCTGGTTATCTTGCAGGTCAGCGAATCTCATGTCAGTAGACTCCTGGGGGTCTGTGTTTAGTCAGCTTTCATCAAGGAGAGGGGATTTCTTATATGTTTCCTTTTGTGGGATTTACTTGATGTGGTTTAAACTTTTTCTTAATTGATGTGCAAGACACACAGAAGTAGCCAGGCATGGCAACACTCACCTACAATCCTCAGGAAGCTGAGGCAGGAGAATCAGGAGTTCAAGGCCAGCCTGGGAACCACGTCATGAGATTCCCATCTCAAAGAACCTGCAGAGTTGAGGCCTGCCTGTCAGCGCTGGCTCTGCTGCGGGAGATGGGACACGTGTCCCTGGCCACACTTCTGAGTCTCACTTGTTTCTTCACTTGAATCCCATAAAGGTTTTTCTTTTTTTCAAGAAACCAAGACTAATGAGAGTTTGGATCTCACTCCTCACCATGCTAGTTTTCAATGAGAAAAAGGTTTTAAAATTTTGTTTATTATTTCACAATTTCTAAGATGTGTAATGCGCTTTGGTCACACCCCTTCATTGTTCTCTCCCCCCTATTATCTTCCCGGTCCCTCCCCCCACTATCTTCCCTTCACCCCCAAACCCTTAGTTCCCACCCTACCTTCCTGACTTTTTTCCCAATGAAAGTTTTATCAACATGACTTTTCTACATGACTTTTCTCAAATCACTCTGAAGCACTGCTTAGTAATTTATCAGAGCCTGCTCATCAAAACTAGTGTTTATTAAAATAGAAGAATAGCAGCTGGAGAGATGGCTCAGTGGTTACAAAAGCACCAGCCGCTCTCACAGAGGACTTGGGGATCGAACCATCTTTAATTCCAGTTCTAGGGAATCAGACGCCCTCTTCTAACCTCCATGAGCATTGTGTGCACAGGGTGCACATACCTACATGCAGGCAAACCACAGATACATATAAAATAAAATAAAGGAGAAATTTTCAGCCAAAGAGAAAGGCTTTCATAAGATTTCTAACTTATGGCCGGGCGTGGTGGCGCACTCCTTTAATCCTAGCACTCGGGAGGCAGAGGCAGGCGAATTTCTGAGTTTGAGACCAGCCTGGTCTACAAAGTGAGCTCCAGGACAGCCAGGGCTACACAGAGAAACCCTGTCTCGAAAAAAAAAAAAAAAAAAAAAAGATTTCTAACTTATATTCTCAAGGTTTTTAAAAATCACAAACTGTCTAAAGCTTGACACTGTGATTCATGTTCTATATGCATGTGAGGGGGAGTTTCTCTGCATGGGGGCCTGCACTGTCATAGTTTATGTATGTGAGTGTGCATGTATGTGCTCCAGTGTGCATGTGGAGGTCAGAGAACAACCTTCAGGAGTCAGTTCTCTCCTTCCACAGTGTGTGTTCTGGGATTGAACTCAAGTCGTCAGACTTGGTGGCAAGCACCTTTACCCACTGAGCCCTCTTGCCAGCCCTACTTCACCATCTTAGAGCTGACTCAGGTCATTAGTACGCAGTGGTTGGTAGTGATGACTTATGCCCTGTTTCTCTCTCTCTAGACGGTCCAAGGTTGCTCGGGTGGTCGGCATGCTGGCCTTGCACACAACAGAACTTCAGGAAAATGTGCCTGTTATCGAGGTGATTTCTTTGATTACTGATACGTTACATATGGCAGGAAAGATTGCTTCTGGGTTTATAACTCAGCACACTCAGCTTCCATTGGCCTCCACTCAATTTTGATTTGGGGGAATTGTTCAGTTGTAAGACATGGCCCTTGGGACCCTCTGTGGGCTCTAACTCACAATTCAGCTTCATGTGGAGTTTGGCCTCTTGGAGGCCGCAGAGGCCCAGACTGCTTTAAAGCACAGCTCGTACGTAAGTCAGTTCCTTCTGGGTTTTCATGATGATTTTACTCTTTTTCCCCTTGTCCCGGGACAGCAGCTCCCTGACAGGTGAGCCCTGTCCTTGAAGGTTCTCTGTGTCCTGAAGACCTTTTTTTTGGAATCAGCGGCATCCTCCCCTGCCTTATTTTGGTGCTGGGAGTCTCACTGAGTGCCCACATGTGCTAGGCACGCACTGGTATTAGCAAGGGGTTTGCTGGGTGTGGTGGTGTATACCTTTCATCCCAGCAGGGCAGACCTGGTCTACATAGGAGCTCCAGGGCAGCCAAGGCTACATAGTGAGTCCCTCACTCAAAGAACTGAAAATGGGAAGAAGAAAGGCATTTATGTGGCTACCCAGTGACTCTCTGTGTCACCACTGTGTGGCTACCCCAGCTCTGTGCAGTCAGTGATGTAACAGTCTGGGCAGGCTCAGAGTGGCTGATGTGAGCCCAGGACGGTGGCGGCAGCAGCAACAGGGTGGATGAACCGGCAGGTTGTGGGGATGAGCAGGCAAAAAGTAATCACTTTTTTGAGGCCCTTGTGGCTGGGCTACCTGGGGAAGAAGTCATTAAGGTGGATCTTCCTACAGTTAATTGAGAGAGACCCTCACGGGTCTTCCTCGAGGCTCATATCATAATTCGTTCCAGATCCAGTTAGGTAGAGAATAATTCGTTCCAGATCCAGTTAGGCTAGCCATCGCCCACCTACACAGACATACCCAGCCTTGTTTCCCGGTTGCACTTTGATGGCTGTTGACAGATTTGCTAATTGCTATGATTATATTTGAAAGCAGAGGTTGGCAGAATGAATTCTATGTTTAATATTCAAACTGCTGCATCATCATCACAGATCTGCAAATGAAAACCAGAATGATGTGCCCAGTGTCACCTTGTTGTGGAAACCCAAAACTCCACACAACTATAAATGTTGGTGTGAGCACTGGGGAGCAGTGGCTTCCACAGGCTGCTGGTGGGAATGCAAGTGGGTGTGGCCATTTTTGAAGACCCGCCATTTCTCCCAGGGCCGAAGACATCTTTCTCTGTGATCCCATAGCGTCTGTCTGCTCTCCCCTGGCTCTGGGTCCCTCGGGGCGTGTGAAGGCACGTACACACGTGCCATGTGGAGACGTGTACCTGCAGTGCTGTCTGTACCAACCTCACACTTAACAGAATGGACAGAGTGGGGCATGCTCACTCCACGAGGCACCAGCAGCACTGAGAAGAACAAGCTGCAGCTCTGGGCTGGAGTGAGGCTCATCCTGGACATGAGCGGCTGTACTATGAAGTGACCCATCTGTACCAACCTCACATGGACATGAGCAGGCTGTACTATGAAGTGACCTATCTATCTGGGTACTGACGAGTGCCCAGAGGCCGTGGCTTTCTTGCCCACAGGCCCAGCTCCTCTAGAGAGCTTGTTTCAGGGTTCCATCTGGGAGTTCAGCTATCCACACACTTGCCTGAAGCCTGGCCCTCTTCTATGGAGAAGGTCCTCTCCTTTGACAGAGGCTTCAGGAGGGAGGAAGGGGAAGGGGGCACCCTCCTTGCCAGCCAAGTCAGCCGAATCAACCCTGGCTATCAGTGAGGTGACATATGCTGCAGCCAGCTCCGTCCTCACATCTCAGTTACCCTTTGAGATGTCTGCAGGTAGAGGTCACAGGAATCTGAAGATGAGGGCTCCCTTGTGACATGATTGGGGGAATCTAGGAAGCTTCCTTTATTCCCATGGAGTCTCGTGCTAGGGACTCCCTGTGTCTTGGCTATCAGAAGTTCCCCATTGAAGGAATTTCCTGGGGTCTGTGCAGGGAACATCTTGAGTCACATGGGACCTGGCTATCATCACCCCTGTGACAGGCTTGCCTCAGTCCACCTCCATACCTGGTCCTCTCAGCGCTTGCCATTGCCCATGAGAAGCCCTTGGCCATCAGTTCCTGGGTTACATTGCAGCCACGCCCCTGAAGCTTAGGCCACGCCCCGAGGTTCAGGTCACGCCCCCA
The DNA here is from genome assembly GCA_902729485.2 of Mus minutoides. Lineage (NCBI taxonomy): Eukaryota > Metazoa > Chordata > Mammalia > Rodentia > Muridae > Mus > Mus minutoides. The sequence goes on along the minus strand of LR750586.1, from coordinate 317,670 downwards.
GGCTCCTCCTCCTTCAGTTCGGCAGCTCTGCTTTTCTGCGTTTATTAGGATGAAATGCGGGGGCCTGGGAAACACTGTTTTTCTCACTTCCTGTTTTACAACTTTACTTTTGTGTGTAGTGTATGTGTTGGTACATGTACATATTATATGTACATGTGTAAGGGCCAGGGGTTGATGTCCTGTGTCTTCCACTGTCCTGCCCCACCTTACCTTTGCTGACAGGGTCCCTCACTGACCATCTGGACTGATAGGCCAGTAGCTTGGGGATTTATACCTGTAGGGGCTTGAATAGGTTTGGCCCCATAGATTCATGTGTGTGAAGGCTTGGCCATAGAGAGTGGCACTATCAGGAGGTGTGGCCTTACTGGAGGAAGTGTATCACTGTGCACATGGGCTTTGAGGCCTCCTATGCCCAGGCTCTGCCCAGTGTGGAAGATGGTCTCCTCCTGGCTGCCTTAGGATCAAGATGTAGACCTCTCTACTCCTCCAGCCCCAGGTCTGCCCAGAAGCTGCCATGCTTCCTGCCATGACAATAACGGACTAAACATCAGAAACTATAAGCCAGCCCCAATTAAATGATTTCCTTTATAAGAGTTGCCTTGGCCATGGTGTCTGCTCAGAGCATTGGAAACCCTAACTAAGACAGTACACAAGCCTGTCTTTGTACCTCCAGTACTAGGTTCATAGAAATGTGTGACTGTGTTTAACTTTTATGTGGTTGTTATGGATTTGAACTTGGGTCCACACACTTGTGTAGCAGATAATTTTCTCACTGAGCTGTCTCCCCTACCCCTATATTTTACAACTTTAATAGAATATTCTATTTGGCAAATATTGAAAATACTGTATGCAGTTAAAAATGTGTTGTGAGGTAAGGCTGAGCACACTCCATACCTGGTCCCTGTGACACAGCTGTCCCCAGTTGTCAGAGACAACCCAAACCCCAGGAGACCTCAGGCAGGTGCCAGTCATCAGCTGGTCACCAAATCAGGGATCTCGACCTACCATGTGTCCTGCAGGACATCTGTTTCTAGGGAACGCCAGACTTTAGCTGTCTGATTATAGTCCTGAACTTGACAGAAAGAAATTTTGTTTGTGTGTGTGTGTGTGTGTGTGTGTGTGTGTGTGTAGCTGTTGGGTAGAGACTATTTTGAAGTAAGCACACATAGAGTGGATCAATTTTGTTACATAATGGGGAGTTTACACCACAAGTTGAAATAGCGCTTGATATACCTTACTGATACGGTATGTGTGTGTGTGTGTGTACACCTGTACTTTAAAACAACAAAAAAAAAAAACAGGGTCTCTCTATGTAGCCCTGGCTCATCTGGAACTTGTATGTAGACCAGGGTGGCCTCGAACTCACAGAGATCTGCCTGCCTCCTCCTTCTAAGTGCAGGGACTAAAGATTTGTGCCATTATGCCAGGCTCTGTGTACATTTTAAATTTTATTTTTTTCACGTACTTTAAAATACTTTTGTTATAAGCAATTGGCTATGTCAATTTCAGTAGCCACTAGGTGGCAGTCAAACACTGAAGATTTGGCAGTCTGTCTTCAGCCTGGCGGCCTCTGGCTGTGGGTCTCATGTGCAACAGCTCTCAGGATGAGTCCTGCGGTGCTGTCCATGGGTCTAGTCCCAGGAAGACAGTGGATACCTTAGGATGCTGAACATGTGACTGTGAGCCTCTAAAACAACGGCCCAGGCTAACCCTTTCATTGACTTTCATTTTCTACACTGGAAGATGTCAAACATAAGAGTCAGGTGTGTAGACTTAGGCTGTTCTCTCAGTCACTGTCAGTTCTTAGCCAACCTTCGATCCTGCTGCTGCTTCTCCTCTGTCTCCCTGCTGCTCCTTCTCTTTGTTTCCCTGCTGCTGCTTCTCCTGTCTCCCTGCTTCTCCTCTATCTCCCTGCTGCTCCTTCTCCTCTGGCTCCCTGCTTCTCCTCTGGCTCCCAGCTGTTGTTTCTCCTCTGTCTCTCTGCTTCTCCTCTGACTCCCTGCTGCTGCTTCTCCTCTGTCTCCCTGCTTCTCTGAATCGCTGCTGCTGCTTCTCCTCTGTCTCCCAGCTGCTCTTTCTCCTCTGTCTCCTAGCTGTTCCTACTCTTCTGTCTCCCTCTGCTTCTCCTGTGTTTCCTGGCTGCTCCTTCTCTCCTCTTTTTATTTGTTCTGACTTTCTTTCTTGCCAGAATATTTTAAAGAAAATAATAAATAATATCAGTTTACTCATAGTTATGATTTATGTAATTTATTTATTTGTTTATTTATTTATTTTGGTTTTTCGAGACAGGGTTTCTCTGTATAGCCCTGGCTGTCCTGGAACTCACTTTGTAGACAAGGCTGGCCTCGAACTCAGAAATCTGCCTGCCTCTGCCTCCCAAGTGCTGGGATGAAAGGCGTGTGCCTCCATCGCCCAGCTGTAATTTTATTTTTATGTATGTGTGTTTGTGTAACTGTGTCTAAGTAGAGATGTCCTTGGAGGTCAGAAGAGGGCTTTGAATCTCCTGAGGCTGGCACTACGGGTGGTTGTGAGCCACTTGGTGTGAGTAGTGGGAACCAAACCTGAAGCTTTTACAAGAGCTGTGGGTGTGTTCAAGCGCCGAGCCTTCTCTTAGCCCATGCTTGGGCCCTATCTTCTCTTTGCACAGATCCACCTAATTTCCTGCCTCACACTCATTTGGGGCCTGAGTGGTGTCACACTTTTGGGGAGACCTGCATTTCATATATACACATGACCTGGTTTCCTTTACAATTTTTCTATGTAGCATTTATTATTATAAATATTCTGATTATAATGCATTTTTCTAATTATAGCAGTGTAGCTATATAAATCTCCCAACATCTCTACAGTAAAACCAAGAAAAGATATTTGGAAGTGCAGGCTAAATGTAACAAAAAGACTCAAATGCACAAGAAAGGGAAGAAAATTCTCAAAAGTCACAGTGGACCTGACATGTTGGCCTGAAGGTTCCTGGGATAGGCCTGACCTCGGATGTGATTGTTTACAACCCTGATGTGGCTAATTTCAGTGAACTTGTCCTTGGATATTTTTCTAGTTAACAAGCTTTTATTTATTTTCTGTTGAAAATGTGTGCAATTAGTAGTTAATCATACTTCAGGTGAAAGGTCTCAGGAACATGGACAGGAAAGTTTCTTCTGCATGTGTGCATATATTAATTTCAATTCTCATGAGACTTCTGACCTTCTTTCTTTTTGGATTTTCTGGGAAATGATAAACAAGAATTGAATCATCACATTTTTGTTTAAGACACAAACATTCTTGGTCTGTCTGTGCTGAGCCCCAGTGTTCCTGTCACCGGGGGACTGCCACATCCAGAGTCACTTTTGCTAAATATCTCACAGCAGGTAATTTTTACAGGATGCACTTCCTAACTTCTCACGTGGACCGTGAGTTCCTCTCCTGTGTTTGTGGCTCTGCCTGACTCTGCTGTCCATGGTTGCTTAGGCAGGAGGGCACCTGGGCTGTGTTCTCAGAGCATCGGAAGGCGTGGGAGTCTGAATGCTGTGTCCCCAGAGCCTCGCCAGCCACTGTATTCAATGCCCTAGTAGATGAAGAAATGCAGAGAATGACTTGGGGATTGAAGGATCTGCCCAGGCACTGTAAGAACAGGTCCCCGAAGCAGAAAAAATGCAATTTAAAACAAGCCTCTTTGGTAGAGCCACTGTTTGAGGGAGAATGAAGGTCCAGCCTTTAAGACTGTGCTAACATAGTCTTAAAGGGGTAACAGGGCTCTCTACTTTCACGGGCTCAGAACTGTAGTACTCGAGTGGAGGTCTTCGTGCTGTAATTTTTAGATGTTTACAATATCCAAGAGACCCAGCTTTAATAACGTGACAAAGTTAACTTGGCTTCATTGAAAAACATTTCTTGAATGAGCAGGTGTGTGCTCTTCCCACGTGTCTCACTGGGGTAGGCAAGATGGCTGAGCAGGAAGAGGTGCTTGCTGCCAAGACTGACAACCTGTCCCCTCCAGCATCAGAGGGCTCTGGTGGCATTAGCCTGCTACCTGCTGGTCCAGTGGAGCCCCAGAGGTTCTGGGCAGCCTCTGTTCTTGGTAGGTTAGACACTCAACAGAGGCAGTTTCCAGGGAGCATGAGCAGAGGCCACCTCACAGAGGCAGCCCAGGCTCCTGATGACCATGTCTGCCCTCTGGTGGCCACTCAGGGGTAGCACTAGAGTCTGGACAATGTGCTCTCACTGATGAGCTCCATCCACCCTGCTTCCATTTGCTGTCTATTTAAATATTCAAATGCAGGTCTGCTGTAAGCTTCTGACCCACTGGCACGGCTCTGTCCCACAGTCCATTTCTGTCTAATGTAGGTGTGTTAATCCAAGGTTGTAGGTCTCAGGGATTCCTTTCTCCATGGTCCTTCTGGGCCCCCTTGTGGGATGTTTGCAGAGATGCAACCTCCATGCACACAGGCAGAGAGGTACTCTGCTTGGCTATGTCTTATGAATACACTATTTTTGAAAAACAATATCTGTAGTTGTTGCTTGGATCAATCCAGTTCCTGGGCACTTGAGGTGAGTGGCTTGCTAGTGAGTTGTGTTCTGGACTCCCACGCCATTCCAGCTGTGCAGAGGTCACTGCTGCACCCTGCCCCATGTTATATAACAGTATATATACTATTATATATTACATGATGCACCCTGCCCCATGTTATACAACAGTATATATACTATTATATATTACATGATACACCCTGCCCCATGTTATACAACAGTATTTATACCGTTATATATTATATGCTGCACCTGCCCCTTGTTATGTAACAGTATATATACCATTACATATTATATGTTGCACCCTACCCCTTGTTATGTAACAGTATATATACCATTATTTATTATATGTAATAGTAACGGCCAGTGCATTGCTGCGTTCCATTTTATCCCAGTGTCAACCATGCAGATGGCTTCTGATTGCCACATGGAAAAGGGCTGCGGAAGGATGATTGACAAGGCCCGGGCTGGTTCCTGACATTAAAACTCTCCACAGGCCATATGCAATGCATCCCTTGTCGGAAGTCAGTTCTAGTAGCATCTTGGCACTCAACTGGCAGGCTCATCAGTAATCAGCAGGAGGATGGGGTGGGGTCTTCAAAACCCAAAGGGTTGGACCTCCATATTGTGGTAGGCAGTACATGGTGCAATAAGTTCTCTTACTTTAAATTTTTTTGTTACTTAGTTTTATTTGTGTGTTCGTCTCCCTGTTTGTATGTGGACCAACTGCATGCAGTGCCAGCTTAGGCCAGAAGAGGGCATCAGATTCCATGGGACTGGAGTTACGCTATGAGCCACCTGATGTGGGTGCTGAGAACCAAACCTGGGTCCTCTGCAAAAGCAACAAGTGTCTGTAACCACGGAACCATCTCTCCAGCCACCTCCCTTTATTTGGAAGGAAGATTCTTGTGTACTCCATACTGTGGGTCTCTTGAGGTCACTGCCAGTGCCATACACCATGAACCTTTTCAAGGTCTGCCTCTCACTGTCTGTCATGTGACAGAGTCTGCTCAGGTGCAGCTAGCAGAGTGTCACCAACACAATGGGACGGATTGGTGTCCTGTGTGTGACCAGACAATCCAGGGTCCTTCTGGGTGGGCACAGCGGGAGACCTGACAGGGAGGCAACCGTGAAGTTTACTGTCAGTTTCTCCCATTTCATCTCTGGCCTGAAAAGGCTGGGCCCCTCAGAGCCCTTCAGAGCCCTTCAGGCTGGTGCCCCCCAGGCCCACTTCTGCAGGGTGTGTCTGAGGGTGGCACAGAAGGCTGCACCCAGGGGCAGCCCAGCATTTCCAGCTGCCTCAACTTCCAGGTCAGTGTTTCTTCACTGGTGGCTTGTTAGAGTTCTGGGTACTCAGAACAAATTCTGTCAAGCGTGTTCCCAGACTAGGACAGACTCCCTGGAAGGAGATGTAGGCATTTGCAGATTTGAAAACTCATGATTCTACCATGTGGGCCAAATGAGCCCCAACGCAGTGCCCTAGGAGCCCGGGATCACCAGACAGCTGGCTACAGTGCACATTATCAGACCTTAAGACAGGATGTGGTTTTGTGAATTTTCGGTGACTCCCATGTGGGCTGAGGGAGGCTCTGGAGGTCTGAGCCTCTGACCCCAGGAGCCGGCCAGCCTCACTGCCCTTGTCCCTGGCTCAGTCCTGGTCACAGAGGGAGAGGTTCTAAGTGGAGTGTGCATTTGCTGTTGACTCCTGTTTTGTTATATTCTCCAGGATGGGGGGATGGAGGGAACGATGACAGGCAGCAGACAGACGGACATTTCCTCACTGTTTTCTTTAACACTGAAGAGCCCTTGTTTCTTACACACTGGCCTTTTTCTTATTCATACAGCCTTGGGGTCCCATCTTGATGTGGACGGTCCATTTGATAGCACACTAAAGACAAGCCCTGGGGTTTGTTTCTGGTTCCCTTTCAGAAGCCATTTCAAAGTCACCAAGATTCACCACCGTTCTCCTGAGTTAAAGCTTGCTCTGTGTGCCAAGTTTCCCAGTCCCTATTTTTTTTCTCTCTCTCTCTGTCTCATTTTGGTCTCTGAAGTTTCTTGGTTTTTTTTGTTTTTTGTTTTTTTTTCTTTTTACCAGCTCTGTCATGAATCTATCAGATTTATCTAATATTAAATAATCCCAATAGGAGGACATTTAAATTATTTTGCCTGGAAATGGGCAAAGGGATTCCAACACAGCCAGTTTCTTCATTTTCATGGCAAGGTTCAGCACTACACAGTGTTCAAAAGGTGCTTTTATTATTTATTTTTCTGTGTGGTCTCAGATGTTGAAAGGTCTCAGATGTGAATTCAAGAGGACCCTGAGATGGACTGCTGGGGTTTTGGAGTTTATTTGGATCTACTGATGGCATGGGCAGACAGACAGATAGACAGACAGACAGCAGTGTGCTGGCACTCTGAGCACAGTTTAGCCCTAGCACCAGAGACATAGCCGTGGCTTTGAGGAGAGGAATTAGGACCCACATGACAGAGTGAGTTCTGAGGGTGGGGAGGTTTCATAGCACAAGCCTGCTGCTGGGCTCTCGGATTTCCAGGCAGAAGGTAGGGACCGGGGCTGGAAGCAGGACGTGTGGCCACCAGTGCCCCCTTGGTGTCTTAGTAGGAGCCTGTGCTCTCTGTGAGGGGAAGTGCTGTGGCTCGGGCAGCAGCTGGGCTCTGACATTGCCTTCTTTCTTTCCTGTATGTGTGAGAACCTATGTGGCATGAGTGCAGAGCGCTCCTCCAGGGGTCATGTGATGCTCAGGCAGGCAGGCAGGCCTGTGAGCGGCTAACCCGTCTCACCTTTCCACTTTGCTTTGTGATTGTATCTCCGTCAACAGGAGCATGCTTTCCTCCTTGTTACTGTCCATTCACACCCTCCATTTGTTCCTTTTAAAAAAAGAACTGTTTTATGTGTAGGGCTGTTTTGCTGTATATATGCATATACACCATGTGCATGCAGTGCATGAAGAAGACAGAAGAGGGCACCAGATCTCCCTGGAGCTGTTCTTAAAAACAGTTGTGAGCTGCCATGTGGGTGCTGGGAATTTAATTCCTGTCCTCTGGAAGAGCAGCCAGTGCTTTTAACCACTGAGTCACCTCTTCAGTCCCCTTTCTTGCCTTTTTAATATTGATATTTATCTAAAATTTAAAGATAAGTGGAAAACCAATAACTTGATATTGCAGAGATGATGTTAAATGCTACCTACCCATGTTAACTCTTTGTGGGTGGGATGTGAGGTTGCCAGAGTAACTTATCTGCTGTGTATCTGTTTACAAGATGCTAAACTCAGGTTTATGGCTTTAAAGGCTCACAGCATTAAAATGGTCTCAATTTCTGGTGTCACCTCACCACAAACACTAGAGGATTGTGAAAGAGAAATTCTGTAAGTTCCAGCAGCAAGATTTGGGAGCAGAAAGCCTAACCTGATATTTGAGTGTAGGATACCTTTGATTTTATGAAAATGAGTCTTTTAATTTGAGGTTGTTGTTGACTTTCATGCAGAAGTTCTACAAACACTGGATACACACTATCTGGCATCCCCCAGTGGTAGTACCTTGGGATGTTGACCTAGCGACCACTAAGGAAAGCAGACTTTGTGCCTCGAGCATCCTCAGATCCTTATGACCATGTCTGTCTGCCCATGCATGCTCATGTGCCATGGCCACCAGGCTTGTCCCTGTCTCTCTGAGAGTACTGCACAGAGAGCGAGCACGCAGCATGCAGCACACAGCCTTTGGCTTCTTTCCTGCAGTGTAGTATTCCTGTGCTCTGTCTCCCCCTTTGTGTTTTGAAGCAGTTTTCATGCACGCTGTGCACAGTGTATTTAGCCATTAGCCCTTTGACAGACATCTGGGTCCTTTCCAGTTTTAAGAATTACAAATAAAACTGCTAGAATCAGGCTTGTTTCTTTCTTTCTTTTTTTTTTTTTTAAAGATTTATTTTATTTTATTATATGTAAGTACACTGTAGCTGTCCTCAGATACTCCAGAAGAGGGAGCCAGATCTCGTTACGGATGGTTGTGAGCCACCATGTGGTTGCTGGGATTTGAACTTATCACCTTCGGAAGAGCAGTCGGGTGCTCTTACCCGTTGAGTCATCTCACCAGCCCCCGGCTTGTTTCTTTTTGTACAAATAACTCTTTATAAACCCTTTCCTAGGGTAAATGTTCAGGTCATTAATTGCCATGTTGTGAGTTTTTTTTTTTTTTCTCAGTTTATTTTATTTTATTTTATTTTTTGCAGTGGTGGGGGTGGCACCTGCTGCCACCTTTGCATGCCAGGGAAAGGTCCTACCACTGTGCTACATCCTCAGCCCTTGGCTATTGAGGTGATGTTTTACATGTAGCACAGGCTGGCCTTGAACTCATGACAGTCCTGCTTCTGCCCCTACATGTGTGCTGCAGTACACTCTTTATCTTAAAGGCGCTCAGCTGGTTTACTGCATTGAATGGCTGTCCCATTCACGCCTCACTGTCGCAGGATGGATGACATGGCCTCTCACCACCCAGGGCTTTCCAGGCTCCCTCTGTGTTTTAGTTGTGATAGGTGTGGGGCAGGGCCTCATTCGGGGGTTAGTTTGCATTTCCCTGATTTCTATGGTGCTGACTGTCCATCCTCTTTGGTGCAGGTGCAGCGTCTCTGTGCCTTCAGCGTTAGACCAGCCTTTCCTAGCCCTGGATGGTGAAGCGCCATATCATGACCACTCCCTGATGGCTCGCAGTTTAAGTTCACTTGAGCTAACTGTTTAGGGTGTGGGTCTGAGCTTGAGGCTCACCTGTGTTTCCTGGTAGCTGGTGGCTGTCTTGTCTCTCAGGCTGACTGCATGACTATGGGTCACCATGTGGGTTTGTCACATTGGTCAGACATACTCTTGTGGATGCCTTTCTGTCCTACCGTGAACAGCTGCTGTCCCATAATGCGCTCTCCTTCTGTTTCTTGAAGTTGTGGAGGACCAATCCTAGCCTCTGTTAACCCCCATGCTAGGCTGTGTCTAGCAGTCTCACATCAGAGAGACCATGGTACATTTTGTCTTCTGTGTCTAAGACGTGGGAGTTGAAGTTCAGGACTGTGGCTATGGATTTGCCTTTATTCTTATTGATTGATTGATTGATTGATTGATACAGGGTTTCTCTGTGTAGCCCCAGCTATACTGAAACTCACTCTGTAGACCAGGCTGGCCTCAAACTCACAGACATCCACCTGCCTTTGTCTCCCAAGTGCTGGAACTAAAGGTGTGTGCCACCATGCCTGGCTTGTCTTTATTTTTGGTAAATTTTCTGGGGTTTTGCTTTACATTGCTTACAGCTCTCTTAGTGGGGATTCACATTTAGGATTGGTGTGTGTATATGTGTGTGTGATACATATACATACATGTATATGTATATATGTGAGCAGTTATGTATGTATGTGTATATATATATATATATATATATATATATATATATATGTATATAATGTATGTATATGCATATATATAAACATGTATGTGTATCCATGTCTGTGTATATATATATATATATATATATATATATATATATATATATATATGGCATATTTATCTATGTCTATGTCTACATGTAAACAGTATGTGTGTATATGTCTGTATATATGTATGCATTTGATGAATGGACTTCTTCACTATCAAGTAGAAGTTCCCCTTGGTCTCTAGCAGACTTTCTTTTGTTCTGAAGTCTCTGTTATCAGTACAGCTGGCTTTGCCTTCCATTCACCCCTGCTGCTACATAGTTTTTCATCTTTCACAGCCAACCCACCAGTTTCACCAAACTTTTTTTTTTTTAAAGATTTATTTTATTTATTATATGTAAGTACACTGTAGCCGTCTTCAGACATTCCAGAAGAGGGTGCCAGATCTTGTTACAGATGGTTGTGAGCCACCATGTGGATGCTGGGATTTGAACTTATCACCTTAGGAAGAGCAGTCGGGTGCTCTTACCCGCTGAGCCATCTCACCAGCTCACCAAACTTTTATATGAGTTTCTTGTAGGCAGCTTATACTTGGTTCAGCTCAGTTTTAATGCTACTCTTGCAGTCTCTGCCTTTTAATTGCTGTATTTATGCCATTTATACTTAATTATTAAAATATTTGATCCTATGTCTGACGATTGGCTTTTGTTTTCTGCTTGCCTTAACTTTTTGTTTCCTTTTTACTACCTTCTTGGAATTTGCTGAACATGCAACTTCATTTTGACTTTTTTTCCCCTGTGGTGTTACTGACTTCTTCTCTTGTGTAGATTTTGTTTTTAGTAGTTGCTCTTAGGTTTTTATATCAGCATATCATAGTTAGTGTCATTTTACTAGTTCAAGTGAGGTGTAGAAAATTCCTCCCTTTTAAAACTTTGTCTGTTATGTAAATACCTAAAATATGTTCTCTAAATATATCAGAGCCAACTTGTAATTTTGTGTGTGTGTGTGTGGTTTTTTGAGACAGGGTTTCTCTGTATAGCCCTGGCTGTCCTGGAACTCACTTTGTAGATCAGGCTAGCCTCGAACTCAGAAATTCGCCTGCCTCTGCCTCCCAAATGCTGGGATTAAAGGCGTGCGCCACCACTCCCGGCAACTTGTAATTTTTTAACTTTTGCCTTGTCATCAAACATAATTTATAAGGTATGACAGAAGGAAAACCTGTTTACTTCTCTTCTGTTTTGTCCCCTTTCTCTTGCTTTCTTCCCTGCACTGCAAACTGCCTTATTGTGTGCGCCCTTTGCTTTCTCTTTAGAATTATGTACTCTCACCATTTTAAAGTGTAATTTGTTAGTGACCAACTTGCTGACTTTGTAGAAAACAAACTTCTGAGAGCTGGCAGTGTCAGAGGACTGAATGTGGCTTCATGGCAATCAATGATGATGAAGGACTTCCTGCTGGGTTGAGCACCACAGCCTGGTGATTCCTTTTAACAAGCACTTCAGTTATGGAGTACACTTCTTGGCACACCCTTGTAACAGACTATTATGTGAGAGCAGGAAAGAATGGACCATCAACACGTACAGTAACACTGGCAATTCTCAACTATAAGAAGACAACACAGGATATGGCTATCTGTACATAGACTATGAACCACAGACTAGTGGCAAAGAGAAGATCGTTGTCTGGGACTACCAAAGGACCGTCAAAGAAACACTGGGAACTGAGGATTTCTCAGATGTACACACATTCAAAATGTCACAGGAGCCAGCAAGATGGACCAGTGGGTCAAGGAACTTGCCACCAAACCTGATAAACCTGAGTTATATCTCGGAACACACAGTGGAGGGGGAGAAACAGTTCCTGAGAGCTTCCTGGGACGTGCCTGTCTGCACAAGTACACTGATGAAATAGAAATATGAATGTCGTTTATTGCTCATCAGTTGTCATTTGGGGTGACTGTTGTTAGCCAGTATTCCCACAATACAGACGAGCCACTTCAAGGCACCCTGAAGTGATGTAATGTTTTTGTTTGTTTTTTCCTGTTGCAGGCGATCACACTCTTAACTGAATTAATCCGGGAAAACTTCAGGAGTGGCAAACTGAAGCAGTGCCTCCTGCCCACCCTTGGGCAGCTTCTCTACCTTGTAGCCACCCAGGTGAGTCTGTGTGATGAACCTTGGGCTGTCTGCCACTCCCTTCTGAGTCCTGATAGCCTGCACAGAGCCCACCTCACTTCCCCTTGGCATAACTTAGGGCCTTAGGACACTGTCCAGTCCTGAGCGCAGAGCTTCTGCAGTCCTTTTTTTTTTTTTAAAAAGATTTATTTACTTATTTATTTATTATATGTAAGTACACTGTAGCTGACTTCAGACACACCAGAAGAGGGCATCAGATCTCATTAGGGGTGGTTGTGAGCCACCACGTGGTTGCTGAGATTTGAACTCAGGACCTTTGGAAGAGCAGTCAGTGCTCTTAACCGCTGAGCCATCTCTCCAGCCCCCGAGCTTCTGCAATCCTTTTGTGGCTCTCATCTCACTTCCATCCCAGTGCGTTTGTTCCTTTGGCTTGGCAGAGTATCAGCTACCTTTTAAAATGAAGGAACTAAAATCCTCAAAGCTCTCAGTGGGTTCTTGGTGGTTTGAGTCCTTCAAGCAGGAGAAGATGTTGGTCTCCCACTGTAAGAACTCCACCTGGTTTAAATGAGACACCACCTTGTGCAGATACAAACCTTTTGATGATAGACAGTGAAGGGCAGCTGAAGCTAGCCATGAGTAATTGCTGTTCACCAGTGTGTTTTTACAGACTATTACTGAGTGGACATTGATAGATTATGGGCTAGTCATATCTCACCCTTGTGAGCTTTAGATATTCTTCTTCTTTTTTTTTTTTTTTTTTTTGGTTTTTCGAGACAGGGTTTCTCTGTGTAGCCCTGGCTGCCCTGGAACTCACTCTGTAGACCAGGCTGGCCTTGAACTCAGAAATCCTCCTGCTTCTGCCTCCCAAGTGCTGGGATTAAAGGCATGTACCACCACTGCCCGGCTAGCTTTAGATATTCTTACAGGTTTCTAAAGACAACATTCTTTCTCTCTATTTTTAAAGTTTTGTCTCTTCAACTTCCCTCCATCTCTAGCCCACCTTGCCCTGCTGCACCCCTGTACCTTAGCACTCCCTCCCCGCACCTGTGCACTGCACCCCACACCTGTGCGCTGCACCCCACACCTGTGTGCTGCACCCCCCACACCTGTGTGCTGCACCCCCCACACCTATGCACCTCACCCCTAGCCCCCGCACCTTTGCACACACTTTCCTTTGCTTGTGCCATTTTCTCCCATGACACCAGCTTTTCTCTCCCAGTGGACCTAGACAGGCTTTCCTGGCTCCTCAGTGGCCTGCGGTGAGGCATCCTGTCTGCAGTTTCTGCACCTCTTCCCTTCCTGGACCTTTTTTTTGGTAGCACCCAACTCCATTTGATTCGTTTATGTTCTTTAGTATATGTTTCTCTCTCTGTTCTGCATGACTGTTGTTTAGAAGTTTCTGTTTGAAGTACATGTTAGTTAAGTGTCCTGTTGGGTGTTGGGGATATAACCTAGCACCTATGAGACCCCGGGCTCAGTCCACAGGACTAGAAATGGATGACTAGTAAGCCAGTGAGGCCACAAGTAAATAAAGAAATGCAGGTGGTGTATGCAGGCCTCTGAGGGGAGCAGGGAAGGAGTGAGGAGACTAGAGAGACATGGTGTCGAAGTGTCCCTCGGCCCAGACATGTCCTGATCCTAAGGGAGTGAAGACAAGTCCCTAAGGTGTAAGATGGACTCTTAGTCCACTCTGGTTTAAGTGAAGGGAGTAGATGGAGATCCCCCTAGGGATCCCCAGGTTCATGAGGACGAGCCAGGGACAGACAGTGGGGACGCATCCATGGGTCTCTGAGGAAAGAGAACATCACTGGGGCCTGCTGATGCTGAACGTCTAAGGCACATGACTAAAGAGAACACACTGGATGGTGACAGAAGTCACTGGTGACCTGGGGCTGGGGAAACGGAGAGGTGGCTCAGTGGGCCCAGGACTGCCAGGAAAAGTGAGGACCTCACTTTTAGATCCTCATAAACATAGATCCTCAGAAACCATAAATGTCAGGTGGGCAAGCTGGCTCTGTGAGCTCTGGTTCCAGTGAGAGGCTCATCCTCAGTGTAGAAGGTGCAGACAAGAAAGATGGCGGTGTCACCCTCTGGCTGACACACGCCTGAATATATGTGAACACAATCATACCGGTGACACACTCCACACACACACAGCAGTAGCTGGTGGCTCAGCCCTGCCTGGCTTACACATCTTTACTTGGAGTGGGAATGCAGAGCTAGGTAGAGTGGGCTGAGGAGACCCAGAAGCCAGTCGATGGCGGTTGTATGAAGGAAGTAGTAGCAGGAGACGGCGCCCTCTGTAGCCCAGGCTGGATCCTCTGGGGTGGGAGACAGTGAACCTATTGAGGTAGAGACAAGATTTAGTGGAGAGAAGACATACTATGTCTAGGAGTGGTAGAGGACAGGTTGTTGTTTGTTACCTGTGGGCCCAGAGAAGGCAGGATGGGAATAAAGCCAAGTGGGAGGAGTGTGTGTGGGGCTGCCCTGTCAGGACACTGGACACAGCCTGTGTGGACTTGGTTATTTCTTTCTCACAGATTCTCTGAGGAGGGGAGAGTTCACAAAGTGGCAGGAGGGTCACAGGTTAGAGAGAGAAATAGAGATGGTTAGAGAAGCAGAACAGCCAGAGACTAGAGTTGACCCAGCCTCTGTGTGACCTGTGACCTGTGACCTCAGGGCTGGAGAAAGCAAGTGATGGCTGTCTGCAGTCTCAGGCTTCCCAGCAAGGGCAAAACTATGGCCAGAAAGGGAAGGTCTTTCAGGCTTTTGGTAGAGTGGAGAATTTTAGGCCAAATGATCCAGTTGCTGGCGCAGGAGCTCTGCGGAAGGAGGAGGGAGGCTGGGGGCGATAGAGTGGGGTCCCCAGGGTCTCTGTCTCCATGTTCCCAGCACATGTTTCCCTCCCTCTACATTTCTCTGCTTCTTGTCTGTTAAAGGGTTGTCCACCCTAGCATGAGGTTGCCAGAGCCTGGGCTTCTGCCGTGGTAAGAGTTGAGCTTTCTGCATCTTGCCCCTCACTCAAGGTAACTGATGCTGCTCTGTGGGCTGAGGGCACAGCCGGCCTGCAGCGGGAGGGCCTGCTCATCACATTATGCAAATACTGTGTGTGCGCACGTGGCAGTAAGAGGCCCCGGGTCGCTCCAAATGTCAGGTGCAAGTTGTGATTTCAGTGAGACCTGGAAGCTTCAGATGTTGTCTGCTTGAAAGTTTTTCCTCAAATGACAAAGACCTTTTGTGGCACTGCACTCACTGTGTTCTCTACCTTCTTCTTTTTTTTTTAGGAAGAAAAAAATCAGCACTCCAGGGAATGCTGGGCCGTCCCCCTGGCTGCATACACTGTGCTTATGAGGTGCCTCCGGGAAGGGGTAAGGAGCCTTTGTTGTCCTCTGTAGACCCAGTCACTGCAGTCGCCCTCCAGGCTAGGAGCATAGCCTGAAGCAGTGCAGGCTGCTAGTCAGTCCAGTGTTGCTCCTGAATTTAAATAATCTGGGCAAGCTGGTGTCCTGTTCATTTAAGTGCCTGGTTTAAAAGGTGATGGGAAATGCGGAACAGTGTGGCCTGCCTGTCTCTTATACGATGCTATTAATTACCCTGCCTCTGTCCAAGATTTTGCTATGGCAGCCCAGCAGGTAGAGTGTGTGCAGAGCCCTCCGAGAGCCCGCCTGCCAGGTGATGAGCTTGTAGCTGCTGTTCTGTGACCCATGCAGATGGCTGTCCCATGACCCCTTGTCATGGAGCGAGCATCCGTGTTACCACACAGAGTGCTAATAATTGGCCTTGCAGGGTGGTGGTCTCTGTTTTCTTGGTGTTATCTGATGTGGTTCCACCCAAGGAAAAGCCACAGGCTAAAGACATTCGTTACTGCAAGAATGAAAAAGGCCGTAGTGGAGGCAGCAAGCAGTCTTGGCCAGTGTCCCATGCCTGCGAAGGGACACCATGACCACAGCGACTCTTATGACGGAAAACATTTAACTGGGGCTGGCCTACAGTGCAGAGGTTTAGTGCATTATTGTCGAAACAGGAAGCAGGGCAGCTCTGAGGCAGACATGGTGCTGGAGGAGCTGAGAGTTCTACATCACAGTCTGTAGGCAACAGGAAAAGAGAGTGACTGTGGGCCTGGCTTGAGCATTTGAAACCACAAAGCCCTCCCCCCATGACATACTTCCTCCAACAAGGCCACACCTCCTAATAGTGCCACTCCCTGGGACCAAGCATTCAGATCTATGAGCCTCTGGGGCCATGCAAACCACCACAGTGTATAAAGTCTGAGCACTTCTTAGCCTGTAGTTCCTTTGTCATGATGGTGCATGTGACATAGGTGTGACAGGGGATGTGATGAATCGTCATTTATCAGTAGTGTGAGAGTGTAGTCCTCAGCTATAGCCAGGACCCATGCTCGGCCTCCTCGATAAGGCTTAGACCAGACACTTGGAGGACACTGGGAACATAGATGGAGAAGGTGACAGTCCTGTTGACACACTGGCCTGGCCTTTGGGGGAGACAGGATGAAACATGAGTGAATAAACTTGTCAAGAATGAAAGGGCCAGAGGGCAGGTGTGAGAGCTGAGGCCCCAGGCTTCTCTGCTGACAGTGAGCAGGAGGCCTTGGGTTTCCTCTCCTTTTCTCCTGAGTTGAGATTATTGGCTCCCAGGAGATTTTTCTCCAGACTTTTCTCATTACTTTATTGCTGAGGAGGGAACAATGGGCCCAAGGCTAGGGTGGCAAGGATTGAAGTGTTTACAAAGCAAACAAGATACAGACTTTTTTTTTTTTTAGTGATCTGTTGATAATGTGGACAGTGGGTGGAGGGAGTGAGGGTTGGGGAGAGAATGAAGTGGGGTAAACCTTAATATGGTCCCTGGTCTCACGGAGAGTAGCCATTGGGGTGGGGGCTTCTGGAGCTGTTCAGATCAGGCTTTGTTTGGTGGGCACTGTAGGGCCTGAGTCGGGCTCTGTCTGTCTGTCCATCTGTCCATGAGAGAGTGGGTGCTCTGCTTCTTATTTTTGCCTTTGGTCTCTGTGTGCAAGCTTTGCAGATGACACAACATGGAGAATCACGTTTGATCACTAAATTATTATTAACCATTTTTAAATATAGTTTTATGTATTAGTAACATGTTTACTTTTAAAATACATAACTCATGTATGTATATGTGTATATACACATATATTTGAGTTATATGTGTGTGCATATGTGCCCATATGTGTATACACATGTACTTGTTGAATTATGTTTTCATAAAGGGGGAAGGTACAAGTTTTGTTATAATTTATGAAGATTCTCTGAGTTGGAGAAGCAATTGAGGGTGGCCTTGGCAGTGTGCTCACCACCACCACTGAATTGCAGAACGTGGTGCAGGGCAGAACATGGTGCAGGGCAGAACATGGTGCAGGGCAGAACGTGGTGCAGGGCAGAACGTGGTGCAGGGCAGAACGTGGTGCAGGGCAGAACGTGGTGCAGGGCAGAACGTGGTGTAGGGCAGAACGTGGTGCAGGGTGTGAGGGAAGGGATTGCTGAGCTTACAGCTCACATCCAGTGGTCCTGGGCCGACAGAACTGCCTGATGCATCCAGGACCTGCTTCAGGGTGGAATCATTTCTAAAGCCTTTTACTCTCACCTGCCTGCAGCTCTCATCACGACAGGTGTTTCTGCTGCAGTTTGTTTTCTTAGGAAAAGCAGAAGATTTGGAATCTGTGTGAAGTTGAACCCACATGCCCCTCGTGGGTGGGGAGCTTCCAACTTGAGAATTCTCTTCCCCTCTGGGATTATACCTTATCTATTCTTTTTTTTTTCCTTTCTGTTTTGTTTTTCTCTCTCTCTCTCATTGTTTTATCTTTTATTTTTTTAACATATATAAGAAATGCTGGGTGTGGTGGCACACGCCTTTAATCCCAGCACTCAGGAGGCAGAGGCAGGCGGATTTCTGAGTTCGAGGCCAGCCTGGTCTACAGAGTAACTTCCAGGACAGCCAGGGCTATACAGAGAAACCCTGTCTCGAAAAAACCAAAAAACAAAAACAAAAAAACAAAAAAAACCCCCAAAAAACAAAAACAAAAAACAAAACATATATAAGAAATAAATGTAATAAACCAAATACATGGACAAAAAATACAAGATCATCTCAATGGAAGCAAAAAAGAAAAAAAGAAAAAAATCTTTGATAAGATTAAACATGCCTTCTTAATAAAACCCCTAGAACAAGTAGTTCTGTAGCAAACATATTCCAACATAATAAAGGTTATGTATGACAAACCCATGGCCAATATTATCCTAAATGAATAAAACCATTAATAAGCCCCATTAAAATCAGGAATGGGAAAGGACTGCCCACGATCCCTACTGCTCATCCATAATGAGATTGAAGCATTAGCTGGAGCAGTAAGGCAAGAGAAGGGATACCAATGGGAAAATGTTAAGTCAAAATTATTTTCAATTGGAGATTATATTATCTTATACCCAATGTTCCCAAAATTTGACTAGAAAAATTGTAGAAATTATCAATAATTTCAGCAAAGTGTTATGATATATAACTGACTTACAAAATTTCCCAGTCTTAATGCATGAGTAACAAGCATGCTGAGAGAGATCATGGACCCCTCTTCCAGGTTCTTAAATCAAATAAAGTATTTAGAATATACATAAACAAGAGAGGTAAAAAAAAATCTACAATGAAAACTTTAAATGTGTGAAGAAAGAGATTAAGAAACATACTAGAATTTGAAGACCTCCCAAGTGTACAGCTTGGTAAAATTAACATTGTGAAAAAAGACCTTTCTTTCTTTTTTTTTTTTTTCTTCCTTCTTGTCAACCCCCACCCCCACCCCGCTCGCTCCTGCCGGCTCTGCTCACTCCGGCCAGCCCTTGCTCCGGCCGCCCTGTATGCCCCCACCCCCCTTGCTCTGATCGGCTCTGCTTGCTCCAGTTGGCCCCTCTAACTCCGGCTGTCCCCGTTCAGCCCCGCTTGCTTCAGCCCCGCTCGCTCGGGTCATCCCTGCTCGCTCTGGCCTTCCCGTTCAGCCCACCTCACTCCGGACAGCCCCGCTCGCTCCGGTCGGCCCTGCTCGCTCCAGTTGGTCTCTCTAGTCCAAGGATTCGTTTTTTTATTCTTCTTCTTAAGTACAGCTACCACATGGTGGATTACAACCACCCGTAACAAGATCTGACGCCCTCCTCTGCTGCGTCTGAAGTCAGCTACAGCGTACTTATGAAGAATAATAAGAAATGAATCCTTGGACCAGAGAGATCGGCTGGAGCGAGCGGAGCCGAACAGGGACGGCTGGAGCAAGCGGAGCCGATCTTGACTGGAACACGGGGGAAGAAAGGAGTTTGTTTCTATGCATTGTGCTCGTTTGAAGCACTAAGTACATGTGTCTATGACTTTTATACATCTGTTTCTATTGAGTTGAATTTGTTAGATATTAGAATGGCTACTAGCTTGTTTCTTGGGACCATTTGCTTGGAAAATTGTTTTCCAACCTTTTACTCTGAGGTAGTGTCTGCCTTTGTCACTGAGGTGTGTTTCCTGTATTCAGCAAAATGCTGGGTCCTGTTTACATATCCAGTCTGTTAGTCTATGTCTTTTTATTAGAGAATTGAGTCCATTGATGTTAAGAGATATTAAGGAAAAGTGATTGTTACTTCCTGTTATTTTTGTTGTTAGAGGTGAAATAATGTTCGTGTGACTACCTTCTTTTTGGATTTGTTGAAAGATTACTTTCTTGCTTTTTCTAGGGTGTAGTTTCCTTCCTTGTGTTGGTGTTTTCCATCCATTATCCTTTGTAGGGCTGGATTTGTGGAAAGTTATTGTGTAAATTTGGTTTTGTCATGGAATATCTTGGATTCTCCGTCTATGGTAATTGAGAGTTTTGCTGGGTATAGTAGCCTGGGCTGACATTTGTGTTCTCTTAGGGTCTGAATGACATCTGCCCAGGATTTTCTAGCTTTCATAGTCTCTGGTAAAAAGTCTGGTGTAATTCTGATAAGTCTGCTGTTATATGTTACTTGACCTTTTTTCCTTACTGCTTTTAATATTCTTTATTTAGTGCATTTGTTGTTCTGATTATTATGTGATGGGAGGAATTTCTTTTCTGGTCCAGTCTGTTTGAAATTCTGTAGGCCTCTTGTATGTTCATGGGCATCTCTTTCTTTGGGTTAGGGAAGTTTTCTTCTATAATTTTGTTGAAGATATTTACTAGCCCTTTAAGTTGGGAATCTTCACTCTCTTCTATCTCTATTATCCTTGGGTTTCATCTTCCCATTGTGTCCTGGATTTCTGGATGTTTTGGGTTAGGAGCTTTTTGCCTTTTGCGTTTTCATTGACTGTTGTGTCAATGTTTTTATCTTCTGCACCTGAGATTCTCGCTTCTATCTATTGTATTCTGTTGATGATGCTTGCATCTATAACTCCTGATCTCTTTCCTAGGTTTTCTAACTCCATGGTTGTCTCCCTTTGTCATTTTTTTTTTATTGTTTCTATTTCCATTTTTAGATCCTGGATGGTTTTGTTCATTTCCTTCACCTGTTTAATTGTGTTTTCCTGTAATCCTTTAAGGGATTTTTGTGTTTCCTCTTTAAGGGTTTCTACCTGTTTAGCTGTGTTCTCCTGTATTGCTTTAAGGGAGCCATCTATGTCCTTCTTTAAGTTCTCTATCACCATCATGAGAAGTGATTTTAGATCCAAATCTTGCTTTTCCAGTGTGATATGGCATCCAGGACTTGCATTGGTAGGAGAATTGGGTTCTGATGATGCCAAGTAACCTTGGTTTCTGTTGCTTATGTTCTTCTGCTTGCCTCCCGCCATCGGGTTATCACTAGCGCTACCTGCCCTCGCTATGTCTGACTGGAGCCTGTCCTTCCTGTGATCCTGGTTGTGTCAGAACTCCTCAGAGTACAGCTGTCTCTGTAATCCTGTGATTCTGGGATCCTATGATCCTGAGATCCTGGGTGTGTCAGAGCTCCAGGAAGTTAAGTTGCCTCTGGGACCCTGAGATTCTGGTGTGACCAAGCCCCTGGGATCCTGTGGTCCTGGGTGTGTTAGAATACCTGGGAGTGGAGCTTCCTCCGGGTGTTGTGGGACTGGCTGCAGAGTTTGGGCCCAAGGTCTGCTCAGGACACCAGCCCAGACCAGAAGGAACCTGTGCTACTGGTCGGGTGGGGTTCCTGCATCCCTGGATCCCACTGGTCCCAGTTACTCCTAGTGTCGTTGGGACAGATGTTGTGTCCTACTCACCTCTGATCCTATGATCCTGGGCGTGCTAGAGCCCCTGGGATGGAGCTTCCTCTGGGTGTTGTGGGACTCCAGCTTATCTATTCTTTTGATATTTATTTATCTATGCTATGGCACAAGTCAGAGAAGAACTTGGGGAAGTCAGTTCTCTCTTCCCCCATATGAGTCCTGGAATCTAACTCACACCATTAGGATTGGCTGCAAGCTCCTTTACCTGCTGAGTCCTCTCACTGGCCCTTATCCTCTTTTGTGGGTCCCTGTGACTTGGATCAATTTTCCATCTTTGAATGCACAGCTAATCACAACATTCATTGGTTCTCAGTGCTGACCTCTGAAAGGGAGGGCACAGTATTCCTCCTGACTTTTTTTGATGGAAGGGATCGAATCCAGCACATGTGCATGTTGAGCAGGGTGTTGATGGCGCACCCTCTGCTGCCACCTCTGAGCTTTACGCCCAGTTCAACAATTCTGTTGTTTATAGCTATGCTGGGGTTGGCGAATGTTTGTCAAAAAACCAACTCCTCTCGGTCACCAGAATGTGCCTGGAAGTAGATTTCCCCTCCCACCAGCCGGGTGTGAAGAGCCTGAGCCCACAGGTCATCAAACACTTGATATCCTCAGGTATTTTGTTGTTAGGCAGAATGCGCAAATCTCCCGAGAGTTCAACAGTTTGTGAAGATGGCCTGCTTGCTTTGCTTTCTTCTCAGGAACATTTGTCTTACCTTAAATCCGATTTACCTTTTGCTTTGTAGGGAACTGTACTGCTGTGCCCCATTGCTGGAAACTATTTCAGCCATCAGTAAAGGGGAGAAAATCACAGTGGGAACCCCCTTTCCTCACCTCCAACTGGGTAGCTGTCACCATTTCACCTCCCCTAAGTTATGGAGCTGAATTTAAAACCCAGGCATTTGTGCCCTTATTTTCTGAACTGTTGGGAAAACTGCACATGGGGCACTGCTCTGCCCAAAGACAGTCATGGCCATCTCCTCCCAAAGATAGTCATGGCCGGCTCCTCCCAAAGAAAGACAGTCAAGGCCATCTCCTCCCCAAAAAAGACAGTCATGGCCATCTGCTTTGATTGTGTGTTGCTGGTGCTTTAAAGAGATTTATTTTTAACTGTGTTTGTGTGTGTGTCTTTGTGCACATGAGTACAGGTGCCCACTGGCCAGAAGAGGGCATCAGATCCCTTGGAGTTGGACTTACAGACATGTCTGCCACTCAACATGAGAACACATGTGTCCCCCGTAACAGCTGAACCATGTTGTGGGTACTTGTAGTTTGTAGCTGGCCCTCCCACTTCCTTTACAGTGCCTGCCTGACAGCCAAAAGTCTTAATTTAGGGTCAGGTGAGATGGACAAGAGGCAGAGGCCTTGCAGCCAAACCCAATTCTGCATTTGATTTCTGCATGTGATTATCCCCTCACCTCCACACATGCACTCCACCCGCACTCCCTAAGTAAATAAACATAAGACATGAAGTCCCTGTAGTTAATGCAGATACTTTTATGTATTCATTATAAACTTTCTCTTTTATCTGTTCATATTTGTATGGTTTTTGTTTGGTTGGTTTTAGAGATGATTTCATGTACTGTGTAGCCTTGGTTGGCCTGGAACTTCCTGTATAGCCTAGGCTGGCCTTAAACTCCCAGTGCACCCAGTGCCTCCCAGTCGCCTCAGCACCCCCAGTCCCCCCTGTCTCTCCCAGACCTTGGTCTCTATTCTCCAGGTGCTGGTTTCACAGGCACATGCCACATTTGGCCCCTCATATGGCTGGGGTCTTTTGTGGTTCCATATGACTTTTAGACTTTCTTCTTGTTCCTTTAATAACAGTGTTGGAATTTTGATGGGAAGCCATTGCATTTTTTGGCAATGTTAATCCCTCCAGGTGATGAACCTGGACATCTTTCTGTTCATCCAAACCATCTTCAGTTTCTTTCCTCATTATTTTACAGTTTCAAGTCTTTGATCTTACAGTGTTTTGGTCAGATTTTGAAAGGACCCCCTTAGGGAGACCTCCACTCAAGTCACGGGATATTGGCGAATCCCCCAAGAACTCACAGAAGACCAGGCTTGCTGCAAATCACATGAGGCTTTATTCGGGGAAAGCCAGAGCTCTGGGGACGACTCATATCCCGGAAGTGGATAGAGGAGTCGACCCTGAGGGAAAAGAGGACCCGGTTTTTATGGTTCC
>LR750586.1:247592-294064 GCA_902729485.2 Mus minutoides | reverse complement strand
TCACAAACACTTGGCAGTGAGCTGCATCTCAATCCATCAATTAACCCACAAACTCTTGACAATGAGCTATAGCAGTTGGCAAATACATGCATTCAAAGAACAGTAGGGACAAGCACACAGATTCAAGAAATGTTCAGGCTATTATGTTTAGCTATGTAAAGGCTTTCTACTAATAATGAAATCTCTTTCTAGTTTCAGGGTCTTTGAGGCCTGTTACATTTTCTCAGGATCTTTCAATTTATTCCCAAGTTTGTATTATAGATTTTTTCCCCCTGAATTTTACTGTCAAATGTCTACTTGAGAAACACTGGGCCTTTCTCTGCCCCTACTACCCTCTTGACTCCCTTCCCCATGCCCTAAATAAACTATTATATGAGAGAAAGTGAGAGAGAGAGAGAGAGAGAGAGAGAGCACAAAGAGAAAGAGAGAGAGAGAGAGACTGGAAAACAGTGAGAAAACATGAGGGGACTATCATGTTTTGTTTGGTGACCAGTGAGTGAGCTCGTTGGCTCTGACTGAAGCAGGGGTTCTCAAGGAAGGCTTATCCCTTAGATTCCCACACCAGCAGCTTTTAGTTCTTGGTTAATTTCCATCATCACTAAGCACCCTAATCATTCTGTACATTTTTCTTTCTTCAATTCAGAATTAGTAGTTTATGTTTTGTGCCTTAAAGGGCACCTAGGTCTTCTCTGAAGATTGTAAAGTCAACCAGTCACTGAGTAATTATGCAGAAGCCTCTTGTAAACCCTAATGTTCACCACTCTAATGGTGGTGTGACCCCGGAGAGTGGACCTGGGAATAAAGTCTCAGGCAATAGACAACCTATGCAGAGCACCAGACATCTTATACTCTAAGGGCAAGAGGAATCATGTAAGTAAAGTGAACAATCACAAGGACAAGCTGTAGGTGGCAAGAACACTGTTTCCATAGAAACATAGAAACAAATAACAATAACCAGTTGTGATCAATACTCTAGCATAAACTCACTCCTGCACATGCATCTGGGAGGGGTTTAGAAGCACATTTCAAGAATAATTCAGTGTTTCTGAAGAAGCTGAGGTCAAGAGACTCTTGGCTTGTTTTCTTGGAGTTTCTTACAAGCATTCAGAATCTCCCTCACATGACTCTGTTCTTGGGCTGTGTTGTGACATCTGTCCAACACTCCATCTAGATAAAAGAAGTATATTTCTGGTTAGAATGGCATTGTGGGCCTGAGGCTTCCTCTGTACTACAGTGCAGGCATTCATCCCTGTTGTTGGTGAAAGCTGCCTCACTTCACTCTCCACAGGCACATCCCCGATCTGAGGAGTCACCATGGGCCATGGGAGGTCAGGGCTGCGTTCTCTGTGTGTGTGTGTGGGGGGGGGGGTGTCCCCCTTCCTTATTAGTAAGAGTTCTTCTAAAGGAAGATTTTATTTTAACAAAGAAAAGTTTTACTGATCTCTTTAGCTTTGTTTTGCATGTTGTCAAATGTACAACAAGACAAGAACCTCTAAACAAATCAAATTTGGTTTTTCTTCATTATGATTTTCCTGGTGTTGAAGATGGGGCCAAGCACCTACAAGAGCCTACATAGTTGGTGCATATGCAGTCTCCCACTGTGCAGCCTCTGATGGATAACCAGGGAAGGATTCTTACAGAAGGGTTTCCCACAGTGATTACATCCATAGGGTTTTTCTGTGTCTGTGGTCTCTGCTGTGAGGACAAGGAAAGAACTCTCTTTAAATGCTGTCCTGTGCTCATGACACCTGAATGGGTTTTTGTCTCCAGTATGAGTTCTGTGTAAGTTGAGAGAGCTACAGTGGTTCACGTGTGATAAATTGAGATCTATAGTGAATCACATGTAGCCACTGTAGCCCTCTGAAAGCAATGAGGTGACAGTTCTGAATGAAGGATTATTTACATTTACTTAATTCATAATTTTATTAGAACATTCTTTGTTGCCTGAATAGCTGAGCCCTCTGGTAATGGGGTTTTCCATATTTCTTATGTTAACTGATATTAATTTCAAAATGGTTTCACACTTAGTGAGGACTGAGCAGTCTCTGAGTGTTCTGCACACTCCAGCCTTTGAAGGGTCTCTCTTGTGTGTGTGATCTCAGAAATGCAGTAAGGAGGAGCATACCAAGGGTTCCCCACATTCAGCATATCGCTGTGGTTTTATTCCAGTTTGGGTTTTCTGTGCCGTGCCGTGCAGTGTCATGCCAGAATCCCCAGCTGATGTGGCCTGAGGGAGGAAGGGCTTATTTTGCCCCTGGTGTTCAGGTGCACAGTCCAGCACAGCAGAGAAAGCGTGGTGGCTGCGCTCTGAGGCTGGGTTTCCTTGGTTCCTCACTTCGCAATGCCTAGGAAGCAGAGGAAGGAGAGCCATGGGCTTTTCCTCTCTCCAGTTTTTTTTCTTTTCAGCTTTTTTTTCCCTTGTTCCGGTCAACCCTGCTCGCTCTGGTCGGCCCTGCTCGCTCTGGTCAGTCCCACTTGCTCAGTCCCTGCTCTCTCTGGTCCAAGGATTCATTTATTATTATTCATAAGTACACTATAGCTGACTTCAGATGCATCAGAGGAGGGCATCAGATCTCATTACGGGTGGTTGTAAGCCACCATGTGGTTGCTGGGATTTGAATTTATCACCTTTGGAAGAGCAATCGGGTGCTCTTACCTGCTGAGCCATCTCACCAGCCCCTCAGCTTTTTTATTCAGCCTAAGATCTCAGATCATGGGTTGGTCACCCACATTTCCGGTTGGACTTCTCTTCTTAGTTAGCTGTTGTCGAGCGCCCCCTACCGACCAGCGGGAATAAGACTCAAGACAACCAGGTTTCTTCTCCAGGCAGTTTACTCAGGAACTTTGATGCAGTTACAGATTAGCAGAGAATGATGGAAATGGCAAATGGCCCGGAGCCTCCCCGGGAGCAGCTACTTAAACCCTGTCCTGGCCAATCACCGAGCTGCCCCGTGGCTCTTGCTCATACACCAGGTGGTCTCGGGCACAAGATCAAACAACAGCTGACACTGCCTAATGCCAATTAAGAGTTGTTTATGCCAGTACAGCTGAGGCGGTCGGTGCCGTCTTCAAGAAGTGGTTGAATGGCTCCCTACAGCTCCCCCTTTTTTATTTTATATGAACGAGTGGCAACCAGCTCTCCAAATCATTATGCTTTAGGTCAGATCATTTCTAGGCCAGGCCATCAAGCCTGTCACTGAGTACTCATGCAGCACAAGCCTACTAAGGCCCAGGGTAAGCTGGTATCCCCTGTTGGCGTGGCCCCTGTTTTAGGCGACAGCCTGCCTGAGCCTTAACCGTTGGGACCTTAGCCATCGTAGTGGATAGGAGAAAGCACACTCACAAGGCAAACATCACTGCCTAATTGTAGCAAGCCAAACTTGGGGGGACTGGCTAACCTCCATGGCAATAGTGGCATCAGTCAGCATAGTAAGATCTCTTTTTCTATGAATCTCGGTCATTTCGCAGAGACACCACAGGCAACCAACGGAGACAAGGACCAGGCCTAAGGCTAAAGCTCCTATGCCTGCTCAGTTCCCAGATGGGGCACTGCTTGTAGACTCTGCGCTGACGACTTCTTGATTATAGGGTCGCAGGCTCGACCGGCTTAACAATCCGCTCGAGGTCACTGAGGCCGTCTTCGTTCTTCACCTTCTTCACCAGCCGTTCAGGCACCCACACCGGATCTTGTTGGTCCTGTGGGAAGACACAAACAGCACCTCGTGCCCATGTCAGCACGGGATCGGTTCCTCGCCACAGACCCGTTAAGATATCTTTCCATTTAACTCATTCTAGATGGGGTGCATGCCCCCACACTATGCCTGTCAGCCGCTGATTGGCCATGTACATCCAAATTCAGAAAATTTAAAGTAAATAGTGCTAAAGATATTCTTTCTTTGGAGGTACGGCCTTGTCCTATTCCCCCTTTTTGTTTTTGTAAGCACTCCTTTAAAGTGCGATAGGCGCGCTCCACAATGCCTTGGCCTTGTGGATTATATGGCAGTCCATGACTGCAAATGACATCCATTTGTTTGCAGAAAGATTCAAAAGAGTGTGCTTGCCGTATAAGCTGGTCCATTGTCAGTTTTGAGCTGCTGAGGCTTTCCCCAGGCAGCCTAAGCTTCTAAGCAATGTCCAATGACATTGCGAGCCTTCTCACCAGGCAAAGGGGTTGCATGAATGATTCCTGAGCAAGTATCAATGGAAACATGTACATACCTTAGAGTTCCAAACTCTGAGACGTGAGTTACATTCATCTGCCAGATCTTAAGTGGCAGCAATCCTTTTGGATTTACACCTACATGAGGTGGGTACAGGTGTATCGCACACTGAGGACAATCCAAGATAATTTGTCTAGCATCAGCTCGGGAGAGCCGAAATTTCTGTTGTAAAGTTTTTGCATTGACATGGAATGACTGATGGAATGTTCTAGCCTGTTCTATATTTGTAGTAAAAAAGATACATTCCATCTTGGACCACTTATCTACGTTATCATTACTTTCACTTAGTGGTCCGGGTAACCCAGTATGAGCTCTAATATGCTGAATATAAAATTTTTGAGACCGTTTCCAAATTAAATTTTGTAATGCCAATAAGATGGTACCCACTGGGCTGCTAATTCTTACTGGTCCTGCTATTTCCAAGATCCTCACTCCTTTTATCACATAACTGGAATCAGATATTAGATTAAAGGCAAAGCTGCATTTCTTAAACACCTCGACCACAATCTGTAATCCTACAGTTTGAGGAGAGCCAGACTGAAATTGGCATAAAATTGGCTCTCCTGTGCCTATTATATAAGCTCCACATCCTGTTTTGGAACCATCAGTAAAGATATTAGGAGCTCCACGAATAGGCAAAATGGAGGTAAGTTTAGGAAATACTACAGGATGGTCTTTAAACAGAGATAGTAATGGATGTTTTGGATAATGATTGTCAATAGTTCCATCAAAGCTGCACTGTAAAATAGCCCAATTGTCTACAGTGCCAGACAACACTGTCACTTGCTGTTTTGAATAGGGAGTGACTATTGTAGCAGGTGAGCAACCAAAATGCTGCAGGCACTGCTGAACTCCTAAGAGTGCCAGTTCAGCGACAGCTGAGGGATAGTGTTCAATAGATTTTCCAGAAGAAATTTTAGGGTGAATCCACAATAATGGTCCTTCCTGCCATAAAATTCCAGTAGGCTGTTCATAAGTGGCAAGGATACACAAAATTATAGATCTTTCTTCTTGCCATCGTTGCAAAAACGCAGATTGCAACCTTTCCTCTACCTTTTGCAATGCTACTCTCCCCTCCGATGTTAGTTGCCGAGGGGAATCAAGAGCTGAATCACCTACTAGAATATTGTATAAAGGTTTTAATTCATAATTTGGCATCTTCAGGTAACATCGAACCCAATTAATGTCACCTAGTAATCTCTGGAAATCATTTAAGGTTTTCAAATTATCCTTCCTAAACTCTACCTTTTGTGGCACTATCTGTTTTGTTCCTACTTTGGCTCCTAAATAATCCAACTGTGCTTGTGTGAAAGAGGCATTAAACTCTAGAAATTTGAATTCCTGACTATCTTAACATCCTGTCCAGGTGAACAGCCACTCTCTTTCAGCTCTGCATCGAGCTGTCCACCTAGGTTGAGGAGGTCCTGCTTTACTTGTGGGATGCCCATATTTCAAAGACACATTAAACAAAACATTCCTTTTCCCTGACTGTGAATGGCAATTGCAAAGATTTACTGGTTCCAAAAATCCTAGGGAAAACCATAGCATCCACACTAAAGGGAAGTGTGAGAAAACAAACTGAACCAGGTGATAGAATGGTAATGATTATCAAAATCATCTGTGCACATCACCGCCATCCTAAGTTCAACTTCAAAGGTACCACTTAACTTACTGGAGTTTCCCTCAGACACCGAGATCCTTAATCTGCCTCGTCCCTTACTGGGAACTTCCTTCTCTGTCCCATCTTCCAGGAGCCTTACTCGTCCCAAAGACCTGGGAACCTTACTCCTTCTCACTCATCCTTACTACTCGTCCTAGGAAGCTTACTCCTTCTCACTCGTCTCAATTACTGAGAACTTTTACTCGTCCTAGGAAGCTTACTCCTTCTCACTCGTCTCAATTACCAAGAACTTTTATTCATCCTAGGAACCTTCTACCGAGCCCGCCAGCCGCTTTACCGCGGACTGAAAAATGTAGCCGCTTTACCACGGACTTGTAAGGCCTATACTTACCCGGCCGGCCCTGTACTGCAGGAGTTCTGAAACCTTCGTGCGGGTCAGAATTGCTTCTTCGCCGTACGGGCCACCATCTTGTCGAGTGCCCCCTACCAACCAGCAGGAATAAGACTCAAGACAACCAGGTTTCTTCTCCAGGCGGTTTACTCAGGAACTTTGATGCAGTTACAGATTAGCAGAGAATGATGGAAATGGCAAATGGCAGAGTGGGGCACTGATCCCCACCGGGAGCAGCTACTTAAACCCTGTCCTGGCCAATCACGGAGCTGCCCCATGGCTCTTGCTCATACACCAGGTGGTCTCGGGCACAAGATCAAACAACAGCTGACACTGCCTAATGCCAATTAAGAATTGTTTATGCCAGTACAGCTGAGGTGGTCGGTGCCGTCTTCAAGGAGCAGTTGAATGGCTCCCTACAAGCTGTCTCTAGAAATGTCCTCACAGACTTGCTCAAAGGTGTGACTCCTAAGTGATTCTAGACTCAGCTAAGCTGGTCGAGAAAATTAGCTGTCATATGTACTTAGGGTTGAATATTTGTTGTCTTTAAAGTGTTTCTCTCCAGCATGCCCTCCCGTGTGGTCCCTAACGTGGAGTCCCAGCGGCAGCATGTCCCGCACTCAGTGCTTTTCAGAATGTGTTTCCATTGTGAGTTCTCTACAGTCCTAAAGGGGAGAACTCCAGCAGAGACTTGTTCTGTCTGCTGCCTGCCATATTCTCTTGTGTGAATGTCTTGTGTGATGAATCCCAGCTGGAGACCTTCCCACATCTGTTACATCTGGAGGGTCTTATGTACTGTGAGTCTATTCATGTTTTAAGTAAGGGGTGAATACTTCCGGCAAACATGTCTACTCTATCATTGCCACAGGATGCTGCATCAGTTTTTCTTTAGATTGAATGGGATGTAAACTCTCAAAGAGAGATCCTCCACAGGCACTGGACCTATGGGGTGTTTCTTCAGTATAATGCTTGTCTGCTTGCTAAGGAATGTATCTTCAGTATAACACTTGTCAGCTTGCTAAGGAATGTATCTTCAGTACAAGGCTTGTCTGCTTGCTAAGGAATGTATCTTCAGTATAAGGCTTGTCAGCTTGCTAAGGAATGTATCTTCAGTATAATGCTTGTCTGCTTGCTAAGGAATGTATCACTCACAGAGGCCTTCCCCAGCCATTGTTTTGTTCATTTTCTCAGCAGAATTGATTTGCGATATTCCATCAGAGATGACTAGAAGAACATAGTCTCATTATTTTGTGACCATATTGGTTTTTAATTGTTTAAAATTACTTTCAAGTGTGTGTATGTGTATCTCTCTCTCTCTCTCTCATACACACACACACACACACACACACACACACACACACACACACACATTTTTGATCCTGACACTTGCCTTGTAGGCTAGATGGCTGGAGAGCTGGCCTCAGGGATCCACCTGTTTCCAGCTCCCCATTGATTACAAAGTTTCCACTGCCTACCTGGATCTTTTGTTTTATTTTGTTTTGTTTTGTTTTTGTTTTTCGAGACAGGGTTTCTCTGTGTAGCTCTGGCTGTCCTGGAACTCATTTTGTAGACCAGGCTGGCCTCGAACTCAGAAATCCGCCTGCCTCTGCCTCCCGAGTGCTGGGATTAAAGGCGTGCGCCACCACACCTGGCTCTACCTGGATCTTTCTTTTTTTTTTTTTTTTAATTTTTTAAAAGATTTATTTATTTATTATATGTAAGTACACTATAGCTGTCTTCAGACACTCCAGAAGAGGGCATCAGATTTCATTACGGATGGTTGTAAGCCACCATGTGGTTGCTGGGATTTGAACTCGGGACCTTCGGAAGAGCAGTCGGGTGCTCTTACCTACTGAGCCATCTCACCAGCCCTTCCTGGATCTTTCTATATGACTTCTGAGACTCAAACTCGGGTCCTCTTGCTTGCAAGACAAGCACGTCACTGTTGCTCCCCAGCTTTGCATTTTCCTCTGTAGAGCTATGCTCTCCTGTCTGCTAGGGAATAGTTAATAAGGGGTCAGAGCCAATGAACTTTCTAAATCATTAAGTGCCAAAATTTTGTAAACCATTTAAGCACTTAAAGACACTTTACATTCATTCACTCACTGCGTGTATGTGCACACATGTGGGCACACATGTGCTATGGTTTTCATTCAGAGGTCAGAGGACAATTTGTGGGAATTGATTCTCTCTTTCCACCATGTGGATCCTAGAACCAAACAGGCCTTTGGGATGGGCAGAAAGTACCCGTATCCTCTGAGCCACCCTCCCAACCCCCTTTAAGAACATTTATGCTTCCTGAAAGCAGTTTGATGTGTTGATGTTTGTTTTAACTCCCCCACCTCCACCTCGGTAATTTGGTTACCCTTGTGGGTATGTGTGTTCGAGCGCTTATGTGTTGGCTGCTGGTTGCTACCTGATCATCCTTAGCCAGGGCTGAGCTGGGGCTATTCTGACAACTCTCTGTAGTGTGATAGTTGCATCTGGTTTTCACACTGTTCATGTGGCTTATGTTAGTTATTTTATGGGTCATTTTCCCATTTTGATTTTATTTAAAGCAGGTGAGGTTGTGTTCTGCTTCCTGTTTAGTATTCAGAGGGCTGTTGGTGCTTGCTGGTGAGGAGACCACTGGCTCTTTGTAGCAGCCTCAGAACAACCAGAACGTTATCCCCAGGAGCTATGAAGAGACCACATGCACGTGTTTCTTACACCGAAGAGCCTTTGCTTGGGGAAGCGGCACTTTTTGAATCCCCGATTTCTGTTCAATCTCTAGGAGGAACGAGTTGTCAATCACATGGCTGCAAAGATTATCGAGAATGTTTGCACAACATTTTCTGCTCATGCGCAGGGCTTCACAACCGGGGAGATTGGGCCTGTCCTGTGGCACCTCTTCAGGCACTCCACCGTGGATGCCCTGCGGATAACCGCGATATCGGTGAGTCCAGCATCTTGGGAGGATGGAACCAGGGACTCGAGCACTCTGATTGAGGAAATACCCCTGAATGAGAGTAAATTTAATGGAAAGGGTAGAGATGTTGGTCAGAGGTGAGGGGTGTGTGTGGGGGTGTTGAGCAGAGGTGAGGGGTGTGTGTGGGTGCCCTCAGAGTCTGTGAAGGATCTGTGCTCCTGCTTCCACAGGCCCTGTGCAGGATCACGCGGCAGTCTCCCACCGCCTTCCAGAATGTCATCGAGAAGGTGGGTCTCAATGCAGTCATCAGCTCCCTGGCCTCTGCCATCTGCAAAGTGCAGCAGTACATGCTGACCCTGTTCACAGCCATGCTGTCCTGTGGGATTCATCTCCAGCGGCTGATCCAAGAGAAGGTAGGACTCTTCCTCCTGCAGTGGTGCATACTACATGGAATGTATTTGCTGCAGGCCCACGGAGGCCTTTGATCGTGTCAGACTCCCATATGTACCACAGGACATTCTCTGGAATGCCAGGAGCTGCTTTTGGTGACGAGCACCAGCATGTGGCTTCTGCCGTCTCCTGGTAATGAGGGGAAAGAGTGACCCCATGAGCCGCCTCCTCGCTGGTCTCCGTGCACTGTCTTCACAGCTCAGCTTTGTCTTCCTCGAGGGAGAGGGCTGGGCTCCGTTCCTCTGGTTCCTGTGACCCATGTCCATTCCTCCCTGGTCTAAATCTCTGTAACTCGTGTCATCTCTTGCATCTTCTTCCTCCTTTTTTTGACTTTGTCTCCTTCCAGGCTCTTGATCTCCTTTATCTGATTCCCAGTAGTTTCTAGTCTGCACAGTGGGCTCTGACTGCATCTCTGCGCCATCGTTTTTTCCAAGTGTTAATTTTTGCTCCCGCTGAAGAACCGCGTGTACTACCTCCACCTTCTATGACTGAGCTACATTGGGAATGCTGCCCCCCAGGCCTGCTGCATCAAAGCCCACATGTGAATGTTGCCTCTTGAACCTAATGGTTTTAGAAGCCACCACACTTAAAAAAGACCATGTTTGTATATAGTTTGTATATGAGTTGTTTAAGTGTCACCTTAAGGGTCACCATAGTTTGGGTCAAAGTTAGCCGTGTTTCCAGCTTTTCTGGTCACTGGGACTCTTCCTAAGAGAACTCTCCAAGCAGTGCTCTGTACACCTGCCATGGTGGTGCGGGACACACTTTAAAATCAGAGCCTTTGCTTCATTTGTCCGTCCACTCTGCCAGCAATGGATCCAGGTGCTCACACATACGGGGCACGCCCCCTGACACTGGACTGCACCCTGCTCTCAAACCAGAGTTCTGCAAATCTCACTGGAGGATTATGGAGTGCAGCCATTGAAACCCACTGTGTTGGCTGTGGTCCTACTATATCAAATGCTATCTATTGTTTCTTATATTTAAAGCTAGAATTTTGTTATGTTAATAATATACTTGCATGGTATCTTAGTTGCTGTTGCTGTGATAACTACTCTTATGAGGCAACTCAAGGAAAGGGGGTTTATTTTAGCTCACAGTTCAAGAGAGTCCATTCTGACAGGGATATCAAGGCTATGGGGGCTTGAGGCAGCTGGTCACATCCATCCACAGTCAGGAAGTAGAGAGCTGTGACCACAGGCTGCCTCAGCTCCTTTCTTGGCCTATACAGACCAGGATCCTAGCCAAGGGGGTGGAGCCACCCACAGTGGGCAGGTCCTTCCACCTCAGTGACCATAATCAGATATACCCCCACCCAACTCTGCCCATCCCACCTACCCGCCCCACCTACCCACCCCACCCCATGTTCCCAAAGGCCTGTCTCCTAGGCAACCCCAGACTTTCAAGGTGGCGCTCAAACAGCTTGGTACATGAAAGTCTAAATTCTGAGCACAGCACTTTGTCTTCACTCCAATGTGATGTTACTCAGATGGCTGTGGCTGCAAGCAAGAATTGTTCAGTAATCTGTGTGAATATTCCCTATTCAGTCTTCCAAGCAATTAAATTCTACCATCATTGTACAGTCACTTTTATGGCTGTATGGCTTGGTCTTCTTGTGGGACTCTTAACAGTAGGCGTGTGGCTGTCTCTGACTCTCTTGCCTGCTCGTGGGACACGGGACACTTTTCCTCCGACTGAGTTACATCATCCAGCTTTAGTATGAGTGGAGGTGCCTAGCCTTACTGCAGCTTAGATTCTTGATATCTATGGGAGGCCTGCCCTCTGCTGAAGGGAAATAAGGAGAGGATCTGGGGAAGAAGGGAAGGAGGAGGGATGGATTGGGAGGATAGGAGCAGAGGGCAAACTGTGGTCAGAATGTAATATATGAGAAAAGAATAAATTTTAAAAATGCCCACCCAGCCTGAGTGTTAACTTAGAAAAGTTGCCATCTTTGCAACTCAACAGGCTGGA
Organism: Mus minutoides; assembly: GCA_902729485.2. NCBI lineage: Eukaryota > Metazoa > Chordata > Mammalia > Rodentia > Muridae > Mus > Mus minutoides. Next base: position 282,503 of record LR750586.1, on the reverse strand, counting down.
GGGTCGCCTCTCCTCAGCCATCCTTACCACTTATATAGCCTTGGGAAGAGAGGAGCCTTGTAAGTCTGGTCTGTTTCAGGGACTTTCTGAGACTTGTGAGTTGTTCAGCTTCTGGGTCAGAACCAGCCTATCTCTAGGATCAAAGCTTCAAATACCAGGAAAAAGCATGTCTATTCAAAGTCAAAGGAACAGGTTAAGTCTGCAACACAGAAAACTACTAGACACCAACTATTCAGTTTCAGCCAAATACTATGAAAAATACATCCCAGCTCCATCAGTGAAGGGAATATGGGGTCCTAGACCTAATCTGACCATGATAGGGTACCCCAGCATCATCCCCTGACAGAGCAGTGTCAATAAAGACTCATGGAAAGCTGGAGCATCCATCACAACTCTGCAAAATCCAGGAACTCTTCTCCAGTGGGTCCCTTTCTCCAGCTGGGTGCCCCTTCCCAACCGTGATGTCAGAGCATACCATATGGGGTCTGCAACTTGCTCACATGCAGCAGTAGTAATCTTTCTCTTTTGCCCTGAAATCCGATCAACAGAGTTGGCTGCAGGTGTCTTTGCCGTCTTGCCAGCCCTGCCAGTTCTTGATATCCTGCCAGGTTCAGTTTCCTCATTATCTTGTGCGTGACTTTGACCTGGGATCTAACTACTCCTTCTGCCTCAGGTCGGCTGGTCTGTTCACCTCCGTAGCACAGAGGTCCCCTGCATCCTTTTCCATCTTCAAAGTGGATTTTTGAGCAGAGACTTCAGAGTTCTATGGACTTTTCCCCACCTGGATTTGGCTGATTGAATCTAGCAAACACTATAAAACACACAGCATCTTTTAACATGATGTGTGTGTTTCTTGTAATGTACGCTTACAGGTTTGACTAGATCCCGGTTTGGAGTCCCGGGGGAGGGTAAAGTCCACCAGGAAATGGATTCCTCCCAGGACAAGAGAGACCATGGGTCTCTCACCCACCTCCTCTCTGCTGTGTGGAGCCGTGGTGGCAAGGGGTCTTTCTGAGGCTGCAGCAGCTTTGCTTTGGTGGCGTTTGCTGATGCTGGGCTCTACCGGCCTCAGAATCTTGTCATTTATCTTTATTACTTGGATTCCTCTGTTGGAAAGATGTCTGAGGAGCGATCTGGTGCGTTTTACTAGAGCAAAGGCAGGGCAAACGCTTTGTACATTTGTTTACTGGTTTGCAGAATAATGAGTTGGTTGCTTAGCAGTCTCCAAAGACCGTTTCTTTGAATATTCTTACGTGTTCACTTTCTGTGTAAGTCAGTACAGCACAGAACAGCTTTTTTTCTAACGGCTTCGAGTCGCCTCCTGGGCCTTTCCGTTTTGACTCTTGTGGTCTTTGCATCTTGCCGTGTGATATGACAATGGTTTCCGGCTTGGATGTCTTGTCTCTGGATCTGGAGCTGTCTGTCTCTCTAAGGAGTCTGGCAGGGGCTCTCCCTGGGTTTGGGTTGTTTATCATCTCCAATCTTTTTGACTGACGGAACCAGCGAACATCTATTTAAAAAATATGTCACCTGCTTGTGGTGGCATTTATAGTTTTATATTTGGTGTTTTTTGTTGTTTTTTTTTTTTTTTTTTTAATTTAAGCTGGAAATCTTGGTTCCTAATGTGATAGAATTTTACTGTTTTACAGTGTTTGGTCAGGATGGTAACATGAACATTATGATTTTAAGTACAATTCTTATTTTTTTTTTGTCAGTGTTTTTGTGCTTGGGACATGTAGGCATGTGCAGGCAGGTTAATCAGTGTGCTTCATTCTCTTATGCTGGACTCTCTAATACTGCTAATTCCATAGGCACTTAGGTATTTACTTGTTTGTTTGTTTTTTAAATTGAAGTATATTAAAAATAGTTCAATTTGATTTTCTTTTGAGGCAGGGATTCTAGTATCCCAGGCTGGTCTTAATCTCCCTATGTATCTCAAAATGACCTGATCTTATGACTCTCCTGCTCCTCAGTGCTGGGATTGGAGCTGTGTACAGTCATGTCAGGCTTATGTGGTGCTGGGCATGGGACCTGGGCTCCGTGCATGCTGGGTAAGCACTCGAACGCTGAGCTAGAATTCTCGCCCTTAATTTGTCTTATGCTTGGCATCTGGGAAAATGGCTCAGTGGTTAAATGCACTTGCTATGCAAGTTTGAGGGCCTCCATCCCTAGCACCCACATAAAAAGCTGGGGGTAACTCCCCATTGCTGTGAGGGCCTTGGTGGCTGACATACTCACTGGCTACAGGTTCATGTGACAGACATTGTCTCAAAGGCAGAGATAAAACAGGATACCTGAATGCTTCCTCTGGCCTCCATGTGTGCATACAGATATGTCCCCCACCCCCCAACACACACAACTTGATTGATGAGTCAGTTAAAGAAAAATTGACCTGGATCCTGTGGATAGCTCAGTGGATAGCTCAGTGGATAGCTCAGTGGATAGCTCAGTGGTTAAAGACACTTGCTGCCAAACTGATGACCTAACCTGAGTGTGAGCTCTACACCCACAGTGGAAGGAGGGAACCAGCTTGCAAAAGTTGTTCTCTGACTTGTTGTACATATGTGCTATGGCAACACACATACACTGATACACACTCATACACACTCACACATTCTCACACATACATACACACTCACATATACACACACTCACACATTCACACACACGTACATACTCTTACACAATTCACACATTCACACTCACACACATACTTTCACACGTTCTCATACACACAGTTTTTTGTTTGTTTTTGTTTTGTCAACTTGATACAAATCTAGACATATCTGAGAAGAGGGACTCTTAGCTGAGAAAATGCCTCCATCAGACTGGCATGTAGGCAAGTCTGTGCAGTGTTTTCTTGGTTAATGATGGCTGTGGCAGAGCCCATTCACTAAGGACAGGGCCACCCTTGGGCAGATGGTTCTCGGCGCTATAAGCAAGCAGGCTGAGTGAGTCTGGAGAGCTGCAGATCCCCATGGCCCCTGCTTCAGTTCCTGCCCGACTCCCCTCCATTGTGGTCTGTAAGGTAAAATCAACCCTTTTCCCCCAGGCTGCTTTTGGTTGTGGTATCTATCCCTAAGATACTTGTTTTCCTTCTTAAGCATGAAGTTCTCTGGTGGATGGATAACCCGCTTTAATCTTCTGTTAAGAATATAAGCAAATGTGCCTGCTTGCTTGCCTGTTTTTCTTTCTGTCTGCTTGTCCTCTGCATATTTATATGACTGCTATCTTCTCTCTCCCTGCCTCATCTGTGTGAGGAGGATGTTAGTTACTCTCCCCACTTCTGACTGGGAACAAGTCAAGCACCGAGTCTTGGGTATCCCAGCAGAACCAAGCTGCCCTACTTAGGGAAAATGGCCCCGGATAGTAAGTTCCCCTGGGCTGGAAGAAGAATAATCTTTGTGGGAAGACACAGCTTTATACAGTGTGGACCCTTGCCCCTGGAAACTCTCCCTATCTGTGTGGCATCTATGCCTTGGCACCCAGTGGCTCGGCACCCACTTCACACAAGACTCTGTAGTGAGAATCAGCTAATGCAGACTCTCCACAAGCCCTGGATCCTGACCTAACTGGCAGAAAAGGTGACCAGGCTTGCATTTTGGACCAGTGTTTAGTTGACACTAAAAACTGGTAGGGGCTGTGATGTTCTTTTCTCCCAAGGTTAAGAGGTGGCATAGGCTACCCCAAAGGTGCCATTTGTATGTTCTTGGTGGGTTATGGGTGAGGAAGAGTCTCATTCAAAAATCTGCCTTTACTAAAAGTTCACTAAGTTTACATTAAACAGTTTTGAGTTCAGAGTTCATCTTAATCAATATTTGGAGCCATTTGTGATCTTTGTTATTTTATTTGTTGTTGGTTTTGTGAGTCAGTTTTTCTATGTAGCCCTGCCTGTACTGGAACTTTCTTTGCAAACTAGGCTGTCCTGGAACTCATAGAGATCCACCTGCCTCTGCTTCCCGAGTGCTGAGATTAAAGACGTGTGGCACCACACCTAGCTAATTTTTGTTTTTAATAAATGGATTTAAAGATGGAAATTCTCTACTGTTCCATTTCTTCTTAAAGTTTATCTGAAATCCTAGTATTTATTATGGACCCAGCCCCTCATTGAAAATAGTGTAGATTATTACAGTAACTGACTTTGAATATCTGTGCATGTTTCTGGGAACACTGTGACAGGCTAGTAAGTGTCATGGCAGTCTGACCAGCAGCAACAGACAGTGTGGTCCAGTCCCAAGGGAAGCCCATAGGGAGCCCCTGGAGAGCCTGCAGTGAGGCAGCTTCCTTAGTGACAGGTGTATGCCTTTCCCTTTAAAGATTTATTTATCTTATGTGCATGAGTGTTTTGTGAGCATGTATGTCTGTGACCATGTATATATCTGATGGACACAGAGGCCAAAGGCATCAGATCCCCTGCAACTGGAATTACAGATGGCTGTGAGCAATGATGTGGGCTCTGGGAATCGAACCTGTGTCCTTTGGAAGAGCAGCCAGTCTCTTAACCACTGAGCCACCTTGGCAGCCCCCAAGGTGTTTTTCTTGCAATGTCACTAGTTGTTTAGAAGTTGCTGATGAAGGATTTATGAAATGGAAACAGATCCCCAGTGCTAATCAGATGATGAGCTTGCATCTTGCCCTGTCATTCAGTCTTCATTCGGCAGTGTGCATCCTCCCAGGAATGCCTTGGCAGTGCTTCCAAGGTGTGATGTGAGGTCAGCTGTGTTCTCGCTCCTATCAGCAGGAAGCAAGAGTGTAATGTCATCATGATCTCAAGAATATTACCACACCAGGTCAGGCTGTTCTCATTGGCTGTCGGCTGTGATGCTGGGGGGAAGCACCCTGGCTTTGCCCGCTCATGCTTATCACTCATCAGCTAATCTGATCTTTATGATGTGTGTGTGTGTGTGTGTAAACAAGGACAACTTTCCTCAGGGTCTGCCCACCTTAATTCTGTGCAACAGGGCTTCTCACTGGCATGAACTTTTGGAGTAGGCCAGTCTCAAGCATTCACCAGTATCTGCCAGCTCCTACGACCCTCTTTCTGCCTGCCCAGATGTCTGTCATGAAACTGGCTGTGCGCTGGGAAGTGGTGTGTCTGCTTTGGTTCTGTGTCGTCTGACAGATTCCTATTTTATATGCTGATTGCTCTGGCTTTATTTGTGGTGCTGGTACCACTGCAAGGACGCGCATGTGGGATTCATCTGTTTTTCAGTCTGAGGATAAATTCCTTCAGATTAGCAGCTGCGACAGAAGAAAGGGGCAGGATTTTGAGCTGTGGTCATTTCCTGTCAGCTGTAGGCAGGGTGGAGCCCTCACCTGCTGTCAGCTGTATTGAAGGTTGATCTGTGTGCAGGGACACCTTCACCTTTGCTGGTCTGCTTTTCATAAAGTGAATTAGTCTTTTTCCTGATTTTATATTTCTTTGACTATTAATGATGACAACTTGAGTGTCATAGTCAGCTTCAGCTGTCATGGTGACACAACCCTAGAGACCTCTGGGAAGAGGGAACCTCAACTGAGGAATTTCCACCATCAGACTGGCCTATAATATGTCTGTAGGGAGTTTCTTGATTAATGATTGATGTGTGAGGACCTAGCCCACTATGAGCAGTACCATTCCCTAGTCAAGTGGGCCTGGGCTGTATAGGAACTGTATCTGGTCTTGAGGAAGAGAGCCAGCGAGTAAGCAGTCTTCTCTCATGGTCTCTGCTTCAGTTCCTGCTTCCAGGTTCCATGCCTGAGTTTCTGCTCTGGCTTCCCTCAGTGATGGACTGTGACCTGTAAGCCAAATAAACCCTTTTCTCTCCAAGTTGCTTTTGATCACAGTGTTTACCAGCACAGCAGAAAAGCAAACCAGTACATTGGATGCTGTGCTGAAGTCATGCTGTGCCTACGGGATTCTGTAGAGGAGGCTGAAGGGGCTTCACTGTTTCCAGGGCCCAGTGTTATAGGTCTTGTTTTTGTATGGATATTTGTCCATCAGGAGAATTCACCTTTACCCACATAAGTGTGCTGCGGGTGCAATATTTTCATGATTTCATTTCCGTGAATTGAGCGTCTTCTCTGAAGGTACTCTTTCTCCCTTCTTAATAGATTAGTGATGAGTGTTTCCTCATTCTGAGAGTAAATCAACCCCCCATCTCTCCTCTCCTTTTCTTCCTTCCATTCTTCCATCCCCTCCCCCACCTTGGCCTCTCCCCTCCCCCACCTTGCCCTCCTTTTGCACTTACCTCTCCAAGGTTTATTTTCACAGGGACACAGCATCTTCTCCTAGTGTGTCACTCCTGGCTCTCCTGCTACTCACTGTCCCAATGTCATCCACGTGTGTCAGCTATTTTCTCAGGGTTTTCTTCTTCCATGAAGAGACTTGTCCTGGAGTCTCTGACAAATTCCAGTGTGGACAGGTGGCCCTCAGAGCTGGTCACAGCCAGCACTGTGCAGTCATGCAGGGAATTCTTTCACTTTTCCTGGGTTCAGTGTTCTTGCTTGCCTTATTTCTACCTGGTGACTAAGCAGGCACAGGGAAGAGGAGCTCTGTGTGTGTGTCTGTGTGTGTGTGTGTGTGTGTGTGTGTGTGTGTGCTGGCAGGATGGCTCAGCAGCTGAGAGCACTTGCTGCTAAGAATCAGGAGCTGTGTTTGATTTCTGGACCACATGGGAGAAGGAGAAAGTTGGTGTGTGTGTGTGTGTGTGTGTGTGTGTGTGTGTGTGTGTGAGAGAGAGAGAGAGAGAGAGAGAGAGAGAGAGAGAGAGAACACATAAATAAATGAATGTAAACATTTTGAAAAGAAACAGCAGCCATCTGACAGGATGAAGAGCCCAGGATACAGCTCCAGCAATCAGGTGGCAGTGGCTGTAGGGATGTTAGAGGTGGTGGCACCCACATAGCCACAGTGGCTGCAGCTTACACAGCAGGTAGAGAAGGGGCCGAAGAAAGCCTGTGGTAGAAACTAAGGAGGGAAACAGCATGCATGAACTCAGAACATGTCTTACTTAGGGTTTTATTGCTGTTAAGAGACACCATGACCAACGCAACTCTTATATTTAGTTGGGACTAATATAAGAGGTTCAGTCCATTATCATCATGGTGAGAAGCATGGCAGTGTGCAGGCAGACTTGGTGCTGGAGGAGCTGAGAGTTCTGCATCTTGATCTGAAGTCAGCCACAAGGAGACTGTCTTCCACAGGCAGCCAGGAGGAGGCTCTCTTCTCTTCGGCACTGGGCAGAGCTTGAGCACTAGCAGACCTCAAAGCCCACTTACACAGTGACACACTTCCTCCAACAAGGCCACACCTCCTAATAGTGCCATTCCCCGTGGGTCAAGCATATTCAGACCACCCCAGGAAGGACACAGAGCGTGCATGCGCTCGGGAGGGGGGAACACAGAAAGTGCAGTTGGACATGGGGGCGGGGAAGAAGAGTCAGGAGAGTTCAGAGTTTGTCTACTGCGGTGATGATAGTGAGAGCAGGCTGTGTGTGTGTGTGTGTGTGTGTGCCACATGCATTTGGTGTAGAGGGCTAGTGTGTCCCACACCTGTTCTAGTGGAGGTCACTACTTACAAGCTTCTGTGTGTCTCTTCTTAACCATGCCTGTCCAATGAAGACCACTACTTAGGAGTTTCTGTGTGTCTGTCCTTGACCATGCCGGCAGTTTTCTGACCTGTCTAAAATGTGAGCACTATGTCTCTTTCATTTTAATTACTTAACTAAATTTCCTTTAAAAATAAACCAGGAACTTTAAAAGGAGAAACAGGCATGGGTTCAGTCTCCAGACTGCAGACGGAATCCAGCTCTGCCTTCAGCCTAATGATGTTACCTATGGGAAAAACTTCTGGGTCACTCTTGGTGCCCCTGTGCCGTGCAGCCGTCATTCCAGACAGGACCTGGTGGGAGCTCGACTGTTTGGAGTATGTGTGAGCTTTCGAGCATGCAAGTGTAATTTTATTTTTCAAGCCCCATTTTAATGATGGTTCTTAAACACTTTAACCTTCCTTGAAGCCCACCACTCACCTGAGGTAGTGGGAAAGAAAGGATACGGGGCAAGTGGATCCGTTTAGGAATGGTTCTTTGGAGCGACTCCCATCTGTGTTGTCTGGAAATTGGCAGTACAGTTCACAGGTCAGCAGCAGTAATTTTTTTTTCTCTTTATTAGATATTTTCTTCATTTACATTTCACGTGTTATCCAGAAATTTCCCCATCCCCTCCCCCATCCCCGCCCTGCTCCCCTACCCACCCTCTCCCACATAATGGCCCTGGCGTTCCCCTGTACTGGGGCATATAAAGTCTGTATGACCAAGGGGCCTCTCCTCCCAATGATGGCCAACTAGGCCATCTTCTTCCATATATGCAGCTAGAGACATGAGCGCAGGGGGAACTAGTTAGTTCATGTTATTCTTCTACCTATAGGGTCAGCAGCAGTAATTTGATCTTTGGTAGAGTAGGGATAGCAAGTGTGAATCCCTAGCAGTGTGAATCCCTAGCAGAGAAGTGTGAATCCCTAGCAGAAAAGTGTGAATCACTAGCAGAGAAGTGTGAATCCCTAGCAGTGTGAATCCCTAGCAGTGTGAATCCCTAGCAGTGTGAATCACTAGCAGAGAAGTGTGAATCCCTAGCAGAGGCACTACTGAGCATGGCCAGCCAGGCCTCAGCCTTGGCACAACTCAGCAAGAGGGACCTGAAGGAACACCAGGAGAAGTTCTTGGCTGTGTCTCTCAGGGAAGCAAAGATCAGTGAAGATGAGAGACCCACAAGTGTGACACAGCTCGCTGTACCTGCAAGCCTAGCTCTGTCTCTGTCACTGTCCATCCAGTCCTATTTATACCCTCCAAACACCATGTGTTCTCCACGGGTCTTGCCTCAGCGTGTGCTTCTGTCTAAGCTGACATCACTCTGCCAATCAGCTGGATTCCAAGGAAGCCACCAGGACACGACCAGAAGTTTGTTTATTTGTTTGTTTGTTTTTGTGTGTTTCTCTCTATGGAGTTCTGACAAATGCAGCAAAACTAAGCAATGTAAGGTGGACCAATACATACGTGTTGTTAGTGAAGAATCCTTCATCACATGTTCTTTCACATACTTGCCTTGGCAGAACATCTTCTCTCCTGTGTCTGCTTCAGTGAAACGTTCCTTCACAAGTCTGCCTTTCACCTGTGTCCACTTCAGGAATCACCCCTTCACGTGTTTACCCAGCAAAACACCATCCAACCAACTGACTTTCCAAAGAACCCTTAAGTTTCCACTTTGTGTGTGTGTGTGTGTGTGTGTGTGTGTGTGTGTGTGTGTGTGTGTGTGTGTATGCCTTTCCTACTTGCATGTGAGCCCATCTGGCCATTGCTCAGTGTTGTCAGGAGATGGAGGGTTTGCATTCATGTCTGTCATCAGGGGTGGCTCTTAGGTTTTATTTATTAAGCCCTACAGAGCTCTGTCAGTTCAATGTTTCAGTGCAGACATGCTTGCTTCTGCTGACACTCAGATCTGCATGCTCCTCCGGCCTCTATCTGGTCCATCTACTTCTTGTCACACTTCCTATTACTTCCTGCCATACCTCCTGACTGAGCTGAGTACTTCCTGCCTCACTTCCTGTTAGTAGTTCCTGCTACACTTACAGTTTATACTCGAGTACTTTGTAGTTTTTAAGTGGGATGGATTTGAACTCAGCTCAGAATTTGAGCAAATCACTCACCATTTTAAAATTTATCTTTTTCGCCAGGCGTGGTGGCACACGCCTTTAATCCCAGCACTTGGGAGGCAGAGGCAGGTGGATTTCTGAGTTCGAGGCCAGCCTGGTCTACAGAGTGAGTTCAAGGACAGCCAGGGCTACACAGAGAAACCCTGTCTCGAAAAACCAAAAAAATATATTTTTTTTTCTTAAATTTAAAAATTTTAATGTTTTTAATTAAAATATAATCAAATCACTTCTTCATCCCTTTCCTACTCCTAGTCCCTCCCTCCCTTCAACCCCTCTCATAGCCCTCCTGCAAGATATAGGTGTAGGAATTAGGGTTCCATTTGCCCAGGAACTAAGGCCAACAATCAATGGGGGATGGGGGGNTTGGTCTCTCCGGTCCAAGGATTCATTTCTTATTATTCTTCATAAGTACACTGTAGCTGACTTCAGACGCACCAGAGGAGGGCGTCAGATCTTGTTACGGGTGGTTGTAAGCCACCATGTGGTTGCTGGGATTTGAACTCATCACCTTCGGAAGAGCAGTCGGGTGCTCTAACCCGCTGAGCCATCTCACCAGCCCCTGAGCCATCTCACCAGCCCCTGAGCTGACCTTTCTAACATGTCTTCCACAGGACTTTGTCTCTACGGTCATCCGCTTACTCGACAGTCCATCCACTCCCATCAGAGCCAAGGCCTTCCTGGTGCTGCTTTACGTCTTGATTCATAACCGGGACATGCTGCTGCTGAGCTGCCAAGCGAGGTACGGTGCCCCGGGTGGCCTGGCAGGGGCCTGTTGATTGGTGGTTTGCATGTGTAATTGTTATGAGACTATTTATCGGCCTTTATGTATCTCCTATTGAAAATCCTGGCTAAAGTTTATCAAGCCTTGAATCCCATCTCCTCGGGAGTTTAATACGTCCCAGAGAGGACCCTGAGGCAAGCAGGCTGGCCTTGAAGTCGTGTTCCTCAAGCTTCAGCCTTCCAAGAGCTGGGATTACAGATGCCCTGGAGACCCTGAGGCCATGGTCAGTCAGGGCTCTGCTGGGTACTAAAAGTGGGAAAGGCACTATAGCTGGGCAGCTTCTGAGCCATTTCCACCCAACAGCGCTGGCCTGGCCTCCTTCCCAGCCTTGTGGCCGATCACCTGCCATCTTAGCCTCACTCTGGTCTCCTTCTCCATTAGCATCTCAAGGTCCCACTGAGACACCTCTCCCTCCATCTCTCCCTCGCCCTCTCCCCCTCTCTCCCTCTCTCCCCCTTTCCCACTCTTCGCCTCTCCCTTTCCCTCCCCCTCCCCCTCTCCCTCCCTCCACCTTGCCTGGAAGTTCTGCCTTCTCCTCTCCTGCTCATTCAGCTCGTTATTTAAGCAATTAGGAGGTAATGGAGAACCGCGCTTTACAGGATACTGAGTCACGTCAAAGCCTGAACTGCATCCAGATCTCTGGGTATAGAAGTCAGCATATGAACACACAGTGCACAGAAACATCCCCAGCACAGCAGGAAAGAAGTGTCTGAGGCACTTGACTGTGCATGAGGGAAGACGCAGACTCGAGGCAGGATTTTGAGGAGGCTGGAATGGGGTACCAGGTGCTCTGAGGGCAGAGAATGTGAATGTCCCTGGAGATTGGGTTCCCAGCTGCTGCTCTCCATAGAGAACATCTGGAGGCTCCTGGTCTCAAGAACTGAGGTGGATAGTTTCAGAGGAACAACACCCAAGGCTGATTTCTGGCCTCCATGGGCAAGGAAATACATGCATACAAACACACAGGTGTATACATAGGCACCATACAGATATGTGTGCACACACAGGCAAAGACAGAGGTCACTTTTGCTGTGCACAGGACTTCTTCCCATTCCCGAAGCTCCTTCCACTGCCCTTGTTACCTTGTTACCTGAGGTTGATTACTTGGGATTCACACCTCTTCCTCTGGTCACTGCCATCTGTCCTGGTCTCATGTCTGTCCTGGTCTCATGTCTGTCCTGGTCTCATGTCTGTCCTGGTCTCATGTCTGTCTTGGTTGGCCAGCATTCCTTACATAGTGTGCCCAGTCTCTCTGCTGTTTAAAGATACTTTCTTCCCATTAAGGTTTAGAAGAATTATATATTCTTTGGGAAGTACTTCTTGAATCTGTAGATTTCCATCTTTTGAGTAAATCTGATTTTCACCCATGACTTTTTCCAGCCCCTTGGCTTCGTCTCCCCTGTGTTTGACCAAATCTCCTTTTTGTTTTATGTAGTTTTTTGTTCCCTCTGGGTTTTAGGCTTTATAATTTCAAATGTTCTCTTCTCAAATCTCCTGGTGTAACTCATCCTTTTGGGCACTGTTGAGAATATCTAGTGAGGTTTTGCATTTTTCATTTAAGACTTTAAATTCTTTCCTTGGATTTAAGAACATTTTCAGGGCTTTTTGAAAATTTTGTTTTTTACTACATTTTTTGAGTCTTGGGGCCATGCATGCCCCTAACACACATGTCAGGGTCAGAAGGTAATCTTTAGGAACCTGCTACCTCTGTCCTCCTAGGAGTGCTGAGGATGGGACCTGGTCATCAAGTGTGGCAGCAGCCAGCTCTCCTTGCTGGCCCACAGTGTGGCAGCAGCCAGCTCTCCTTGCTGGGCCCACAGTGTGGCAGCTTCCAGCTCTTCTTGCTGGGCCCACAGTGTGGCAGCAGCCAGCTCTCCTTGCTGGCCCCATTACAGAAGCTTGTGTGTGGTGTCTGTCTGGCTGGTTCTTCCCAGCATGGGACTTGTGCTGCTGCTTGCTCCTGTCCAGCTTGGTGTCTAGCTTGGTGTCAGGCATGCTGTGATCTCCCAGGTCTTTGGTGGGCAGTGTTAGATGATATTCTGCTGGTTTTGCTTCCCAGGAGGTTTGAGTCTTTCTTCACTCTGTATTAGGTCTAGGGTGTGGAGGAGGCAGGTGTTGCTGGTCACTGGACCTCTGACACTTACCGTGTGTGGGGATCAGGCCATTACCATCGGGAATGGTAAATGACTCCTTCCTGTCCCAGAGAACTGGGCCACAGTTGTCAGCGTCATCCTTGCAGGGGAAGAGGTGCTGCTCACACCTTCCAGCCCAGGACACAGAGTGGGTTCTTCAGTGAAAGCCCAATGCCCGTGGCCCACCAGAACTCTGGAGGAGGAGGGAGAGGGCGTGTGTGGCTTCACTTTGATCTGTCAGACATCTTTGTACATGGGCTCAGAAAGTCATGCTTCTTGGGGATGTGTTGGAACTGTTCTGGGGTGGAGGCTTTGGAAGCACTCAGGACTAAGATGATGAAGGAGACCATGGCCATACTTGTCCTCACACGCTGTCTTTCTGTCCTCACACTCTGTCCCTCCGTCCTCACACACTGTCCTTCCGTCCTCACACGCTGTCCCTCCGTCCTCACACGCTGTCCCTCCGTCCTCACACGCTGTCCCTCCGTCCTCACACGCTGTCCCTCCGTCCTCGCACGCTGTTCATCCGTCTACTCTCTAGGCAATTCACCTCCTCCAGTATTCACCTCCTCCAGTTAGAGAACTCAGGAGAGGAGGGCTGCTCCATCTTGATGGAAGAGGGAATACAAATCTCTAGTGAATATTGCCTGTGGAAATGAATTGCTGCCGTCTTCTGGAAGGAGCCAAGAGCTGCCTCTGACAATAAATGCCACCAACACTGTGGTTTTGGCAGATTTATGTCTGATATTCAGCCACTGTGAATGGGTGAGGTTCCACATCCCAGGGTGTCCTGTGGGCATTCCTGCAGCCAGTACTGATGGTGTGGGAGCCTGTGAGGGATCATGTGATTCACCTTGGGGGTGTTCACTGGGTATAGATAGGGGGAGAAGGGAAGGGCTGGTTCTGTATTCACTGTGACCATAATTTGGTAAAAGAACAATCCACCCTGCAGAACACATGTATTTTCATGTTTCTGTATAGCTAGCGCTCATCAAAAATAGGGACTAAAGAACGACACCAAATTAGTGTCTGAGGCCAGTGGGACCGAGGGGTTACCTGTCCTGATTCAGTCATTATACTAAAAGTGATGGGTGGAGTGTGATGTGACCCAATGCCTCGGGGGTCTGACACTCTGTCTCCAGGTGTGGTGCTAGTTTGAAGGTTGTGGCAGACGGAGCCAGGAGGGGTGGCCTTGAAGTCCCATCTTTTCTCTGCTTCTGGTCCAGCTTTTGTCTGCCTGCTCCTGCTGCCCTGAACCCTGCCGACCCTTCTCTGCTGTGTAGACAGACTCTTCTCTCTGAAACTAGTGCTGGGGAGCGGGGAGGAGCTGAGCTGTGAGTGTGTCTCACTCCTGCACTAAAAACAAAGCAAAACAAACAAGAATCCAGAGGAGAGCGTTTGAGGGGGCTCAGCAGGTGAAGGCAACGGCCACCAAGCCTGATGACCTTCTGAAAGCTGTCCTCTGACCTCTACACATGTGCTGTGGCCTATGCATATCCATACGCTCTGCCCCATGAACAAACAAATAAACAAAATAAATAAGTAAATATTATAAAAGATGAAAAGGATCATTGTTTTTTTTTCCCCTAGACTTGAGAATTTGACCTGGTGATGTAAGTTATTCACAGAGAATATAGAGGCCCCTGTTCCCTTCTGCCCTGCAGCCCAGATGCTAGGTTACCGTGTCTACAGTAGATACCAAGCCGAATAGGAAAAGGCACAAACTGGGCTGTTCAGCTGCCTGTGCTGACCGCCCATGCGGCAGTACCCAGCCTTTCCTGGCCCTGCTCTCCGCCACAGCAGTCCCTGCACATCATCCTGTTGCCTCTCAGCCACTGATGGACGCCCCCTGGCCCTCAGCCCATGATAACCTTTATGGTATTCTGTGGATATTTTTCTGCCTCCTGTCATCTCTGCCATCCCTTGATTGTCTATACTTTAGCACATTTTGTGTGATGTCAGCTCTCCCATCCATCTGCCACGAGAACTGGCCGTGGCTCTGAGCCGTCAGCATCAGATAGAAAGGATGTGACAGCCCCCAAATGTCCACCCATTTCTCCAAATGGCTGTGTGCTCAGACTGCGTGTGAGGAATGGTGAAATGGGGCCTTCAGCGTCTCTGGGGAGGTCTGCTCCTCCTTAGGATGGATGGGTCTACAGGTCCACCATGAGGTGTGCTGTGAGCGAGCTCGAGCTCGGTGTGAGAGCCCAAGGGGGGTGAGTGGGAGATCAGGCTTCTCTCCCCTCTCTCATGGCATCTCTGTTAATATGGAAATCAGTGAAATAAAGGAAAAAAAAAAACCACTTTGATCTTAAAAGGAAGATTTTCTTAAAGAAATATTTACTCTGGATAATTGGTTAACTGTGTGGGAAAGTTTTATTTTCTCTGCTTACACAAAAGTTAATTCCAGGTGGATTAAAGAATTATATACCCCAAAGAAACCAAAAACAGCTGGAAGGAAATATGTTTAAACCTAGGGGAGAAAAGAAGCATAGAAGCAAATACTCATCTTGGTTTTGTATAATCTGGAAACTTTTCTATCCCTTAGAAATCACAGGCTGCTCTTGCAGAGGACCCGGGTTCAGTTCCTGGCACACACACCGTGGCTCACAACAGCCTGTAACTCCAGTTCCAGGGGTTGTGCTGCCCTCTTCAGGCCTCTCTGAGTGCTGCACACACATGGTGCATGTATGTGAAGGCACAACACCTATATACAGAAATAAAATAAAAGTTGTAGGTAAACCTTACATGCTCACAAAACTTCTATGGTTTTGTACTGTACATAATAATCTCTCTGCTTTAAAGAGATTTCTAATGACAGGGATAGACACTTTGCATCAGTAATAATTAAAGAAATGGCTGGAGAGATGGTGCAGTGTGTAGTGACTGCTATGCAAGTCGGGAGAACTGAGCTCAGGCCCTGGAACCCTTGCGAATGTGTATGGCGAGAACACCTAAAGGTCATCCTTGCTTCCACGAATGTGCTGGGACACATGAGCCTACACATGTTGATGTATGTGCTGTGACACATGAGCCTACACATGATCACGCAAAAAATGAAAGCAATGGCTAGGATGACTGTAAGTGATAATCATTGCCATCTTACATCTGAAATGAAGACGGAGCGGGAGGGCATTGTTGCTCTGCTAAGGCTACCTTTTCATGGGCAGTTTTGGGATGTGTCTTAGGAACTTGATTGGGTATTACCCTAAGCAGCTTATAGAGCAAACACCCCTGCAGCTCTCTCACTAACTCTCCTCTCGCTGAGCCCCGGAGTAGCCTCTGTCCTTGCCTCTGTGCCCTTGTCATACCCAGGCCTGTGTGGAAGCCCAGAGGCAGCTAAAGGACTCTGGTGGTGTTCACAGAGCATGCACTTTCTCTGCACAGTGATGGAGAGCACCGGTTGGATTGGATTCTGTTAGTGAATGTTGCAATCCTGTGGAAACATTTTCATGCAATCTCATTTTTTTTTTCCTAGAACTTCCCTCTCTTTTTTTATTATGTTAGTTACTTTTCTTTTGCTGTGGTAAAACACCGTGTGCAGAAACGGTGAAGGCACAGGATGTGGGGTGAGGCTGTGAACTCTCCAAGTTGCCCCCAGTGATAGACTTTCCTCCAGCCAGACCTCATGTCCTAGGGGTTCTAGGCTGCCTCTAAACAGTGCCACCTAGTGGTGGCAAAGAGCCCAAGTACTTGAGCTCCTGGGGGACTTCTCATTTAAACCATTTCATAGCTATATATGTATATGATGTGAATGTGTGAATGCATATATACATATGAGCACAAGTGCAAATGTGGGGGTATTATGTATGTGTGTGTACTTGTGTGTGTATGCACATATGTGTGTGTGTACAATGTCTATGTGTGCACATGCATTTTGTGTGTGTGTCCAAGACTGAAGTTGGGAATTATTTCAGTCTCTTGTCTACCTTATTCTTTGAGCCAGGTTATTTCAATCAAACCCAGAGCTCATTGGACAGAGCTAGTCTTTGGAGCTAGCTTGCTCTGGGGATCCCTTCTTGGCTTTTTGAGGCTGGAATTGCAGGTGGGTCACTACACCCACTTGGCCTCTCTGTATGTGGGATCTGCACTCTGATCTTCTCACTTCCACAGCAAGTGCTTTGCTCGCTGAGCTGTCTCCCACTTCTCTTTCCTGGAGGCTCTTCGCAATAATCTTAAGCCCCCAGTGGGTTCTACCCATCCACTGAACCTCTGCCTAGTGCTCCTTGGCAGCATGCCCTGCACTCTTAGCCACGCTCAGTTGAAAGGCAGGATGCAGCCAACTCTGGTTTGACACCGTGCTCACTGGACATTGTTCCCCAAGGGTCGCATTTGATTAGATCAGTAGTACATTGTAGCTGCCCATTCAACACACAGGCTCTGCTTTTCTCTGCCAGTCAACTGCCATAGTCCCTGATCAGAGTTAGGATTGGCAGTGCATGGAGATCTGAACCTCCTCCACACATGGTGGACGTTCTGGACTTACAGGATCATTGCTACCCCGTAAATGATGGCTCACTACTGTGTGCCCAGCCTACCAGATAACGGCAGGCAACTTGGCCTCAAAATGCATTGGCCCCACCAGTGAGAGCATGGCTCTGCTCTAAAAGCCCAAAGATTCATGCTGTGACTCACTGTGCTGGCATGGTCCTGGGCCTCACTCACTGTGGGCTCTAAGTAGCTAGTCATGCTCCAGCAAAAGGCTCCAAGGAACAGTCTAGATTCCTGTTTTTCCTTTCTGCTCATACAAACTCTTATGTTTCAGGTCAATTAGTCAGAGTTCTGAGAGTTGTTAAGTATGTTAAGTCTCTCCCAGTTACAGATTTCAGAAGTAAAGAACCAACCAGAGTAGCCCATAGATATGCTGGGGTTGCTGGGATTAGAATCTGGGTCGAAAGTTCACTTATCACCTGGCCTCCAGAGCGGACTCAAAGTTTTGATTAGAAATGAAGGTGTGGGATTGGAGGGGGAGGAGGTCGCCTAGGATCCTGGCAGGGATGGGGGAGAGAGGAAAGACACATCTGGTAAATATTTCAGGGAAATTATTCCTGAATAAGGACAAACAAGGGCTATGTGAACAGTGTATGCAGTGAACACATAATGGGCTCAGCATGGAAGGAGCTAGAAGGAGCGGAAGGAAGCAAGCAGGAGTGAGGCTGTCTAGTCAGTGTCATGCTCCAGCAGCAGCTGCCCATGAGGTTTGCAGAGGACACAGGTCACAGCCAAGGGGGCAAGGAGAAGCTGAGACGATGGCAGAGTGTGACCTCCCTCCTCTCCTGGTGACAGTTAGAAAGAGTGACTTGTGTAGGCAAGGAGGGTTGCACTAGCTCACAGTTGAGGACTGTACGGTCCACCATGGCAGGAGGCATGGCAGGAGTGTGGACCTGGGCCACCTCATGTGTGAGCCACTCAGGAAGCAGAGAGCAGGGAGTGTCAATGCACATCTGCCGGTGCACATGTGTGTGGTACACATCTGTGTGATGTACTGCCAGTTCACATCTGGTACCCATCTGCTGGTGCACATCTGCCAGTTCACACCTGCCAGTGCACATCTGTGTGGTACCCATCTGCTGGTGCACATCTGCCAGTGCACACCTGCCACTGCACATCTGTGTGGTACATATCTGCCGGTGCACACCTGCCAGTGCACATCTGTGTGGTGCACATCTGGCAGTGCACATCTGTGTGGTACCCATCTGCTGGTGCACATCTGTGTGGTGCACACCTGCCAGTACACATCTGGCTCCTCTTTTTCTTTTTTCATTCAGCTCATAACCCTAGCCTGTGGGCCTCTACCTCTCACATTCCAGGTGGATTCTCTCTCGTGACACCCTCACAAACACATCCAGAGGTGCATCTACTAGGAGGTTCTATGTCCAGTCAGATGGACGATGAGGATTATCCTGTAGTAGGACTATCTCGGACCAACCAACACAGAGACTTTCTAATATTTTAAAGTGGCTAGGCAGTCTCCTGACTGCACTTAGCATGCTTCTCTCACACACATGCACGGTGCATGTGTGCATGGTGGATCCATGTCCATAGTTTAATATTAATGACCAACAGAAGGGCTGGGACCAGCGGTTCTCCTCTGATCCTGGGAGGCTGAGAGTCCTTGGTGTGCAAATGTCTTTGTTGGCGACCATCTGTCACTTAGAAAATGTGTCTTTTCATTGACCAAAGGCTAATGAAATCGGGGTGCTGTTTGTAACATGGGGAGAGACTTAATGCAGCCTTCTTTTCTTCTGCATGAATGTCTGAGCTTGTAAAGTGAGGTTGACTGCCTGACTGGTCAGAACTGCTGGGACTCTGCCTCTGCAAACACATGACTCAGTGGCACTTTAGGACAGACTCGGCATCTGTCTTATCATGAGCAATAATCTTCGCTGTGTGCTCTTTGCAGGCTGGTGATGTACATCGAGAGAGACAGCAGAAAGACCTCCCCAGGCAAGGAGCAGCAGAGTGGGAATGAGTACCTAGCCAGGTGCCTGGACCTCCTCATCCAGCACATGGTACAGGAACCACCGAGGATCCTAGGTAAATGGCAGCTGTTTACCCTTCTCGGGGCCATGGCTGCTTGCTTGTCTGTGGGCAGCTTCTGCATCACCTCTTAGCATCGCCGCTTGTTCACTCTTGCTTCTCTGTTCTATTTTAAAAATTAATTATTAGGAATTTTACATGTGTTTTGAGTATGTTCATCCCTCTGTGCTCTCCCTCTTCCTATCCAGCTTTATTATTATTATTTCTTCTTGTTCTCCTCCTCCTTCTCTTCTTCCTCTTCTTCCTCCTCCTCTTCCTCCTCCTTCTTTCTTCTTTCTCTTCTTTTTTCTTCTTCCCCCTCTTCCTCCTCCTCTTTCTCCTCCTTCTTTCTTCTTCTTTCTCCTCCTCTTCTTCCTCCTCCTCTTCTTCCTCTTCCTCTTCTTCCTCCTCCTCTTCTTCCTCTTCCTCCTTTTCTTTTGGTCCTGTCCAGTCCAGCGTTGCACAGCTAGGCTTGGCACTGGGGACCGCTCTGAAGTGTGATCATTAGGCACCTCAAGGGCGGAGCATTAAAACAAAAGAAGACAAAATTATCTGACCCTCCCTCTCTTAGCAGCCAGCGTGTGTCAGCCTCACACATCAGTCCTGTGGTTTTCTGGCTGGAGCTCCCACAGGCCTTGTGCTTGCTGCCTTAAGTCCCTGTTTGTGCAGGGCAGTGTGAGACACTCTGCTGGAATCTGTGGCTTTAGGACTTAAATTTGTCTTGTTTACTTTATGATTGTTTCATGTCAGTCACAGGATTGAGATGTGTTACACGGGGGTGTTACCCGAGATAGATGGCAATTAAAAAATAAAGAGGAAACTGGTAAGGAGTTGAGTCAGTACTTGTGTCCCGCGCATGAAGCTGCGGGTTCCATCCCCAGCACCGCGTCATCCAGTGTGGTGATGTCTTCCTGCATTCCACATTTGTGAGGTAAAGGCAGGAGGGTCAAACATTCACAGTTATCCTCAGCTACATAGTGAGCTTCAGATCCTACCCTCTCCACCAGTCCCAGGTCTCAAAATAGAGAAAAACAAAACCTCCCAAAACAAGAACCATGCCCAACAACAGTCATTTAATATTGTGTTTATATGGTCATTTAATATTGTGTTTATATGGCCATTTGAGTTACTTTTCTCAAAAATTTTCTTCATCTACATATGCACTTTATCCTAGTCAAAAGGCTGAGAAATGATCTGCCCATATCTTAAAATTAGGGCCATACATATATTTATTATTAAAATGTATATTTGTTTTATGGGTTGGTTTTGCTGTTGTTATTATTGTTTGAGACACGATCCCATTATGTAGCCCATGCTGGCCTGGAACGCAGAGATCTGTCTGCTGCTGCCTCTTGAGTACTGGGATTAAAGGTGTGCACCATCATGCCCATTTTTGTTTTTTTATTGATACTGTTTGCTTTTTGTTTCCTTTGTTAAGACAAAGTTTGAATTGGAATTGAACTCACTGTGTAGCACAGGCTGGTTTTGAACTCTGATCCTCCAACCTCAGCCCCTCAAATGCTAAGAATTCAGATATACAGCACCATATCCGGAAATACATTATATACAGGTTTCAGTTTCTAACCCAAAATGTTAAAATTTAATGTAATGGATTTTGATGGTTCAGCATCTGAGAACCTAGGTGGTTTGAAGAAGCATTGTTGGTAAGGACACGTATCCACGTCTGCAGAGGACTCTGCCTGCACGGGAGGAAAGGCCTTGCTTTGTTAAAGTAATTCAAGGAGGGATGGGTTTCTTCCCCTGGTTTTCCCAGCAGGTGCTGCTCTAGGCCAGAAGTGTTTACTTAGCGCATTGAGCTAGATTCTAGCCGTCATGTTGAGGACTCAGCTCTGCAGCTGTGGGAATAACGGCAATGTGGCATAACTGCCAGCAACTCTTTCTTACTCGTAAATTAGGAACATTCTTACCTAATGATTGAAAACTGAGCACCGTACAATTCAGCCAGAAAAATGCTGGAAATTGGGCTAGAGAGAGAGCTCAGCAGGTAAGAGCTTTAGCGGCTCATCCAGAACACATGGTTCAATTCCCAGCACCCACATGGAAGCTCACAACTGTCTGCACTCCAGTTCCAGGGGATCTGATGCCCTCTTCTGGGTACCTGCACTTATGCGTGTACACACACACACACACACACACACACACACACACACATAAATAAAAATAAAATAAATCCTAAAAGTTTTAAACATTATTTTCATTTTTTATTTGTTTTCTTTTTCAAATTGTTTTATAATCTCTTTACTTGTAATTTTAAATTAGTTTTCTAAAGCAATAAGCAATGATAATCAATTTGAATAATACAAATAAATCTCTCAGGCCACTACTGTACCGTATCTCTTTATAAATTATGTCTAGGCTAGAAGTCAGTTGATAGTGGCAATGCAGACCATCACACTCTGTCCCCAGAGGCCACAAGTATCCTGTGTTACCAGCATGTGTGTGTGTTGGGGGAGGGGTGGGGATGTGGCTCAGTTGGTAGAGCTCCTGCCCAGGATGCTCAAAGCCCTGGGTTTGATTCCCAGCATTGCATAGAACCAGACATAGTGGCCCACAGAGAAAACACCAGCACTTGCCTGTAGATCCAACATCTGGGAGGTAGAGGCAGAATTGTCTTGAGCTACATATTGACTTGGAGGCCAGCCTGAGCTACACAAGATCCTCTGTCTCTCACACACACACAAGTGAATGGAAGGCTTGGTGGCTACCTAGTACTGTAGGTTGAAGGTGAATCACCTCACCTACTGGGTTGTGATGGATCCATGGCCAGAGGATCCTGCCCCTCTGTGGTCTCTTACCACCATACCTTCCCTGATGTACTTCTCAGGCGACATTCTCAATGCCCTGGCAAACGTGTCCGGCCGGAAGCACCCATCCACAGTCCAGGGGAAGCAGCTGAAGATGTGTCTCCCCATGATGTCTGTGGTGCTTCACCTGGTGATGTCTCAGGTAACACATGCTACCCCCATGCTTGTCTCCCAGAGCAGAGCCACCTCCCCTGCGACCAGACCTTTCTGTTCATTTGTCTTGGACTAAATTTGCTCCTGGCTTTGGAGATCTAATCTGTGGGAATCTCGTCCCACAGGTGTTTCGACCTCAAGTTGTGACAGAAGAGTTTCTCTTCAGCTACGGAACTATTCTTGTGAGTAGCAGGAGTCACGTCTGGCCAGCAGCACCACTGCCGCTGCTGCTGGCTGCATGGGTGTGAGAGGGGAGGGATTGAAAGGCTCAGTGGTATTTGTTTGTAGGGAAGTGACCTTTTTATATTTTTATCTGTTCTCTGTAATAAAATTTGACATTTGGGAAAAATACATTCTCTCCTGATAATGTATTTTGTTCAGAGACAGCCCCTAATAGGGTAAAAAGCCCACATAAACACTCAATAGATACCGAGTTAAGCATTTGAACAGACATGGGTGGGAGTTGGGGGCTGAGAATTCCGCGTTATTAACTGGCTTGGTGCCAGCCACATGCATGTCTCTCTAGGATTATGCTTTCTTTGCTAAGTTAGACTCAGCTGTGCTCCATTTTTTTCTTTTTTACTTATTTTTGACAATGTGGGAAGACAAGAAAACCAGCTGATCTGTTATTTTCATTCCGGGTCTGCACACACCAATTTTCCTGATGATGCTGTGGCCCAGGAAGTAACAGTGTGTGCTGTGGGTGTGCTGAGGCAGAACACGCTAAGCCTGGCTACACTAAGCCCGGAGGCTGGAGGGTGTCACAGAGGCTCAGACAAAGCACGGTGACGTCTCAGCATCGCTGTTGTCTGTGAAAACATTGTCGCTGCTGCTGCTGCTGCTGCTGCTGCTGCTGCTGCTGCTGCTTGTGAGTGAGGCTGTTCTTCCGGTAGGAGAAGGTGATGTTTCTAGGACACACATCAAAGAGAGGTGTCTGAGATCAAAGTGTTGGGGCTCAGTTTCAACTTTGTTCTCATGGTATGAATCCTTAAGTCTAGGAAGTTCGTGCAGTGGGTCGTGCATTCTCCTGCGTCTGTAAGCACCGCCTCGGTCATCTGCCACCCCTGTAACTTGCTCTTTGTCTCTCTCCTACCAAGACCATATGTGTAAGGACACGGCATATGTGTCAGGGTCTAGAATAGTCTTGTCTCCAGTAGCCTGCCGTGGAGTTTCACACAGTGTTGAGTAGACAGGTGTGGCCTGTGGCTCTGTGTGTTCTTTGCCCTCTGCCCCAGTACCATTAACCCACCCTCCCACCCTTCTCTTCCCTCCCCTGCCCTCCCCCCATCCCACCCATCCCCCCCTTTTCCTGTCTGAACTTTTCTCTGCTTTCAATGAGCACAACAGCCAGGGAAGCCACTGTGGATTTTCAGGAGTGAAGTGTGTGCACCTATTTCAGGAACAGAGCACCACACGGGCTCAGAGACAAGGATGGAGGCCACACGGAGGAAGGGCCTCTTTCTTCTCCAGGAACAGGTCTGCTCTCTGCTGGTCTTCTGTAGGTTTGCCTCCATACAGGTGTTGGTTAAGAATTAAAACCAACCTGCCTGGTTTATTATGGTGTGAAAAACCCCTTCACTCTTCTGGGTCTTGGTTCTCAGTAGGGAGTTTAAATGAAAAAAAAAAAGGCAAACATCTTATTTTGGGGCTGACAAGATGGGCTTGGTGGTTAGAGGTATTTGTAGCTAAGCCCGATGACCTGAATTTGATCTCTAGACCCATACAATAGAAGGAGAGGCTTGACTCTTGAAAGTTGTTTAAGGGCACCACAAGTGCACATACACATGCACACACACACATGCGCACGTAGGCACACAGGCACACTCAGGAATGAGATGGTCTTTGAGGCAGCGTTCTCAGTGTGCATCATGGCTGCTCCTAGAACATCTTCGTGGCTTTCTCACGGTATCTTTTTATACCGTCTTGGCATTGAGTAACACTGGAAAGCACAAGTCACTGTCTAATCCACAACCTGGTTCAGTTATCTGTGCATTTGTCCTGAGCTATGGAGTCAGATGTTGCTTCTGTGAGTTAAATCTTCCTAGAAATTAGCAAAAATATTCTTCCAGTTCCTGTGTCCTTCTGATGTCATCTGAGGGAACCAGCCAGCCTCATGCCTTCCAGCCCCTAGAAATGGGAAGTGGAGGCCGACATCTAAAGCTTTGAAAACATTTGTTTTCTCTTTGGTTAGCAAAGGTTTGCTAAACATCATACATGGAGTAATGTGTGTAGGTACATACATGCATGCCAGTGTGCCTGCCTTCTGGACATGTCGGGGCAGGAAGTTGACTTTGGATCTCTTCTCCACTTTATCCTTTGAGACAGGGTCTGTTCTGGAGCCCCAAGTTTGCTGCTTGGCAGAGTGTCTAGGTTTTCCTATCTCCACCTTCCAGTCTTTCAAGTTCCAGGTGTCAGCTTGACACAGCCCAGCTCCACTGGGGAGAGGGAAGTTTAGCTGACAAATAGCCTGGAACAGATTGGACTGTGTGCATGTTTGTGATGTAGGAGTCCTAGCCCACTGTGGGCACCGCAATCCCTGGGCAGGTGAGCCTGCTGGATAAGTGAGTAAGCTGAGCAAGCCAGAGGAAGCAAGCCAGTAAGCAGTGTTCCTCCAGGTTTCTGTCTCAAGCTCCTGGCCTGCCATCTTCTCTCAGTGATGGACTGTGACCTGTAAGCTAAAACAAGCCCTTTCCCCCACAATTTGCTGTTGGTCATAGTGTTTATCACAGCAACAGAAAGGACACCATTGCTGAGGGGTTACAGGTGCGGGGTTACAGGTGCGGGGTTACAGGTGTGCACTGCCAATGCTGCATCCACTGCTACTGCTGTGCCCACCTTTGGTGCGGGTGCTGGGCATTGAACTTGGGTCCTTGTGCCTGTTCAGCAAGCACTTGTCCCACTGGACTGTCTCCCTGACTCAACTTTGTGAAGGAAAGCTTTACTTGCTCCACCTGGAGCTCAATATTCTTGTCAGTATTTTCTGTAACATGTCCAAGTAGTCTCCACCACACCAGGCTTACTATAGTTTAGCTTTCAAAACTGTGCCTAGATCTTAGGTATTCAGTTTCGGCTGTATCCAGGAACAGCACACACCAGAACTTGTTGGCTTTAAGTAAAGTGGGTGTGAAGAAGGCCCACAGTTGCTGTGTCTTTGCTTATCACAAGGGTCCTTAAAGCAGGGACCTGGGGGTAGTGGCCCTGTGTGTCTCTAATGGCACCAGGCCATGGTTCGCTGTGTCATGGAAGGGACATTATCATCCTCATCAGAGCAGCTGTGACAACTTGAGAGATTCCCTCCCAGCTGTATGCAATACTGCTTCAGTTGCGCTGGGTCCTGTGGTCTGAGGAGGCGCTAAAGCAGTGTTTCTCAACCTGCATGTCAAGATCCCCTCAGGGGTTACATATCAGATGGTTATAATACGGTTCATAACAGTAGCAGCAGTACAGTTCTGACGTAGCAACAAAATCATTTTATGGTTGTGGTCACCATAAAGGTGACTGTGTAAAGGGTCGCAGCACTAGGAAGGCTGGGGGTGGGGTGGTGAGGCTCCATCTGTGCAGCTAAGGGAACAGGGCATCCTTCCTGGCACCCTCAGCTCTGCTCCGGAAGTAAACCCAACAAACCTAGCAGTTGGGTAAGCTTGACCTTGTACCTTTGGGATGACTGAGATCACTGCTTTAGGTGTCATTCTTGTTAGCTTCAGGTAGTGATGGGGAGGTGTCGTGACACTGGAAAGGGTTACATATCAGCTGGGTTGTTCTCACATATATACTTTGAGACAAGGTCTTCACACTGTAGGTAAGCCTGGCCTTGAACTCACTATGCATCACTGGGTAGCCTAAGACTCAGGGCCATCCCTCTGCCTCAGTCCCCGAGTGCTGGGATAACTGCGCAAGCTGCCGCCACTGGCTCGCTTTTGTTTTATCACCACTGAATTATTGCAACATTAAATCGCATTTGTGTATCTCAAAGTCACTTTTAATTGTTTATGTGTACTTTTAATTTATGTGTAGTAAAATTTTGAAGATTTATTTTAGGAGCCTGGTATACCACATATACCGTATACCAGGGCACTTGTTGCTCTTGCAGAAAACCTGGATTTAATTTCCAGCACCCTGTGGTGGCTTCATCTGTCTTTAACTCCAGTTCTCGGGGATCCAGGGCCCTCTTCTGGAGTCCCTGGGTACTGCAAGCACACAGTCCACATATGAGCAAAGCACTCATACACATAAAATAAATCTTTAAAAAAACAACAAAACAAAACCTTTCTTTTAAATTATGTGTATGTATATATCTGTGTGTGGGGTTTGTGCACATGTGAGTGCAATACCTGAGGCATCCGGGAGGAGGCGCCAGAGGTCCTGGAGCTGACCCATCTGACTTGGGTGCTAGGAACTGAATTATTGAGCCACCTTCTCGTATATATGAATAGTATATGGATATACTACATATATTTATATAAGCACATTTTAAGCTATGATTACAAAGTGTATAATATATATATTTAGATTTTTAAAGATTTTTTAATTTTATGTATATGAGTATACTATAGCAGTCTTCAGACACACCAGAAGATGGCATCAGATCTCATTACAGATGGTTGTGAGCCACCATGTAGTTGCTGGGAATTGAACTCAGGACCTCTGGAAGAGCAGTCAGTCCTCTTAACGGCTGAGCCATCACTCCAGCCCTATATTTAGTTTTTTTTCGTGAACTTAAGAATCAGAGGTGTGGATTCAGACAAAATGCTACCTACCTAAATTTTATTTCAGAGTTATTTTGAACACCTCATTTATTGAGTACTTATTCTTTTTCAGAGTCACATTAAGTCAATTGACTTGGGGGAAACGAACATAGACGGAGCCGTAGGTGAGCAGCCCGGTCCTTTGACACACTTGACACACGTGCATCATGAAGGGCCTGGGTGGCAGACACCTGCGGTAACCACCTCTGTGATCTGTGATCATCCTAGGCATTGTGGCATCTGAGGAGTTCATCAAGATCACCCTGTCGGCATTCGAAGCAGTGATCCAGTACCCGGTTCTGCTGGCCGACTACTGCTCAACGGTCAGTTTCTAGGGAAGCCCTCCATGATTTGCTTGATAATCCTGTGTACATGTGTGTCGGGCTGACAAGTGTTCATCCTGTGGAGAAACCGTTCAGAAAAGTGGGGAAAGCCCTGGGAAGCTGCTTGCAGTTTTGATTGGGGGGAGGAGTGAGTTTCTCCGACTATCCCTTTGCTTCCTACCCCTTCTTCTGTGGTAGCTTGTAGCACAGGCCTGTGGAGGAGGGCTTTGCAGACATTGGGGGTGTTACCCCCACCTCTCTAGTGCTGGAATTTCTGGCTGCATGCACAAGTGAATGTGTGACTTGTGACTTACCGAGCCCCTCGTTGTGGCCCCCGCTGTGGCTGCCACTCAGCCACTGCTCGTGGCTTTGGTTGTTTTTCTTCTGTCATAGGAAGACATCTTGGAGACATTTTGCGTGTGTTTTCTCTCCACATCTACATTGCTGTTATATTTTCCTGGTCCCTGCAGATGTGTTTGTTTATGTGCATTTCATGCACTCGCTAATCAGAAGACAGCTGCGTGCCTTTCTGTGGCGTCTGCTATGCTGTGCTCCTGGCTCTATCATCCCGTGTCCTCTCTGAAGCCGCCGGCGTTCGCGTTCGCTCCTTTCTCCTCAGATGCTCATGCTGGGCTCTGCTAGGAGCCTCATTTTCTTTGACCGAGACCCTGTCATGCCACGGCCATCTATGTGCAGGAGACATCATGGGCCATGACTTCTAGGGACACACTTCTCTGTGTTCTCGGAGTGGATAAGTGGCCAGGAAGGGTCCTGTCATGGTTGGTGGTGGATGCCTCCTGCCAGGGTCAGTCCTTTCTACTGCAGACTTTCATCCAGAAATAGCTCTTGAAGCTCCCCGATGCCTTCTCAGGCTTGAGTAATGTTAGGATTTGGGGGTTTTGTACCTCAACCCAGTGTGCAGGGATAGAGTTGGTCCACATTTCCCTGTATACCTAATAGGAAGGAGCCAGTCACCTTCATGGCTCTGGGCCAGTAAGTTCCAAGTCTCTGATTGAGATGTTACTTATTGATCCTGTTGCTTGACGAACAATAACCTCATGGCTGATTTGTTCAGATCCAGTGTTCATAAATATCTGTGTTGCATTTAAATAGAAATTTAATTAGTGTGTTTTCTAATCATGAAACACAAGTGTGCTAATTATTGCCACGACAGCCCCAATTATGATAGAAAAGGCATCGTCACCACGTTACTGCTTCATAAAAATGCTCTCTAAATGCTGAGGCTCATGGGAAGTCTTCTAATTATCTCTTCTTGGGCATGAGTGGAATGCATGAGGAAAAGAATGCGCACCCCAGGGAGCCTCTATTGTCTTAGATTTCAGCACATACCATGTTCAAGGCTCCTGATCGATACCTGCTCACACAGAGGCAGCTAACTGCATTTAACGCTTGATAAGCACGGAGCCAGCCCAGCCGCTGCTTAGGATTGTCAGGCCATTTAGTTCCAGTGGGCTCATGGAGGTCAGCCCCACTTAGTACCTGACACTGTGTGGGGAGACCTGACCAAGGAGGGAGGTATAGCAAGACCAGATCTGTGCACAAGTTCGCTTTAATTGCCATCTTGATACAATGTAGCATCGCAGTGGGAGGGAGCAAGTCTCCATGGGGAACTGTCTAGATCTGGTTGCTCTTGGGCATGTCTGCAGGGAACTGTCCTGATTATGGTAACTGATGGTGTGTGTGTGGGGGGGGGGATTGTTGCATTGGTAGGTGTGAAAAGCACAGAGCTAGCCCACTGTAGGTGGCCCCAGTCCCTGGGTTTGTGTCCTAGACTGTATAAAAGGAGAGACAGTTGAGTGTGAGCTAGCCCCAAACAGCATCAGGTAGCAGAGGGAAATGGCCCCACTGGCCCCAGGTAAGAATGTTTCTTTGACTTTCCAAGAGAAAGCACTGTTTAGTTTGAACCTGTCAAGTGTGCAAAGCTGGGACAACCAGACCTCCCTAGGAGGACAGATGGGAGTTAGGCAAAGATTAAGTGTAACTAGTGTAAGATCAAACCAGAAAGACCCCTACTCCAAACACGGGCTGTTCGTGCACCCCAAGAACCACGAGAGACCATCTTGATGCAAACTGCAAGAGGATTTTTAATCAGAGCTCCAGGACGACCAGTATCTCATGTAAGAGACAGGGGAGTCGACCCCGACCTGAAATTTTACAAAGCTTATAAAGGCAAAAACCACAAACTGGGGGGGGGGGCAAGGGGGAGGAAATAGGGGAGTTCTAAAACCATAAATTTACCTAACAGTTAAGTCATGTGCTACCTTAGGCAACCTCCTGGGGTGTTGAAACATTCCACAGAGGGCGTTGGAACATTGTGAGGGCGTTGGACCATTCTGTGGTTGTTCCAGGAAAAGCTTGCCCTGTTGCAAGGGCCAACGGTTCAGTTCCTTATATTAGTTTAAAAGTTCACCTTCTCTCCTGACACAAGGGACTCCATTTTGTCTTTGGTTACGTACTACTCTTTCACTAGTGGTTTTTTTCCCTTACCTCTCTCCCCTCCTTTCTGGTCTCAGTAACTTGAAACAATGTGGAGTTTTTTTTTTTTTTTTTTTTTTTTTTTGTTTTTTTGTGAACTAGCTCTTTAAAGGAAGTATTGATAAAAATATCAGTGTGTTTGGGTGAATAACCAGGCAGCAGACCAGGCTGAGGGGGTTCCACGTGGAGAGGTTTATTGAGCAGGTGGGGGAGGGGGCAGAGAAGAGGAGAAAGAGATAGAGGGGAGAGAGAGAGAGAGAGAGAGAGAGAAGAGGACAAAGAGAGTGAGGAGGGGGTGTCTTCCCAATTTATAGGGAGAATGACGTCACACCACTGAGGGTGGAGACTGAGCCAGGTGGGCTGTGGGATTGAAGGTGGTTGCTTTGGTAACGCAGGTACACAGGTTAAGTGGGGCTTGATGCTAACAGGAAGGCTAGAGAATGCAGGGTGTACTGTGGATAGGAGATCCTCAGGATACAGGATACGGTAGTCCTCGGGATCCAGGATACGGTAAGTCCTCAGGATACGGATACGGATACAGGATACGGATACAGGATACGGATACAGGATATGGATACAGGATACGGATACAGGATACAGTGTCCTGAGCAGTCTGCTGGTTTGTGCCTGATTGTGTAAGGACAGGTTTCTTGAGTGTGCGTGGGGACTTAATTGGGATGGGAAGTGTCTGCTAGAGGCAGAGGGTGTAGATGGCTCTGCTTGACCAGGCCTAGAGCTGAGCAGGCATCTGCTCTCTGGGGGAAGATGTTTAGGAAAGGAAGCCTGAAGGGATTGTCCTAAAGTCAGGCTCACTTGCCAGGGAGACCTTGCTGGGAACCTGACTGACAGTGTTGGGAGGAGGTAGGAGGAAGAACCGAGTTTGCAGTCAGAGAGAAGGGAGGAATGTCTTCCTGGGCATTTTGAGGTGCTTGGGGCTGTTGTTTCTAGGATGCTCGGGTTACTTTTATTCTCTGCCCTAGGAGAGGCTTGTGCCCTAGGTGAGGCACGCTGTGGTCAGAGAAACCCCTCCCGTGGGTGGTGGATTAGCATTTGAACTACTCAGGTCTGAATGTCGCCTTAGGGAGACAGCTTCATCTCACTGTTTCTTTGCTAGATTCCCACTTTGGTGAAATCAGTCCTTTTCTAAAGTACCTGGATGCATTAGACGGATTATTTAGTGCCCCACCCTTGTATTCTCGGCTGGGAAGGTGCCAGAAGCCCCATCACCCCTGCAGAGTGGACATGGATTTTTTTTTTTTTCCAGTGTGATCACAGAGTTCTGCCTGCATTCCGGGGAATGTAATTAACACCCTGCTGTGAGAACCTTGGGTTGGTGTTGCTGAGGCCTGTAGATTCCATTTTTAGAGTGTTGCTTTAAATACACAAACTGAAGTGCATGCAGTTTTATAGAAAAGCCTTCATACTGAAATATCAACTGATAACACCTTTGCCCTGGCGCTAGCTGCCCCCCCCCCACCCCCGTGCCTTCAGGCGCACTGAGGTTGTTTCTCTGAACATCTCCCTCTGACCTGGGGGGAGGGCGCCCCCTTGTGGCTCTGTCTGTTCCCCTTCAGCCCTCCATCAGCTACTGAGGAGGGGGTGGGTGAGTGGGAGCATGAGCACGAGGGGCGTGGGGCAGACCAGAAAGGCCAGCCTGCCCTCAGGATTTAGATATCTATCTTTCCTACTGTCTCTAGATGGTTTGATTCTTTCTAGGTCATTTTCAAGTGAGCATACTTGGCCCTCCCCATCTGCAAATTCAGGTCTGTAGCACTAAAAAGCAAGGGAGGTCTGCAAAGGCAGAGAGCAGCGCCACATAGCCTGGGCATCACAGGGTCGAACATTCGACACCCAGTGGCTGTGTCAAACATAGCTACTCTCCCCAGAAACCCTAGCTCACCAACCTTATGGTTATGTTTGTGTATGCACACATCTGTAAGTGATCACACTTAACACCAAAGTAACTACTGTGTTTTGATAGCAGTTTGACGAGACCCCTGTGGACACTGTCAGTTCGTCTATATAATTTATTTTCTGTTTGTATAAGCTCTGTACCTGATGGTATTAGCATAGGAGTCCCATGTGTGTTGATATTAGGCTGTGCCAGTTACATGCATCCCTCAGCCAGTAAAGTACAGACAGTAGCCCTAGAGATGTCTGTGGGCAGATAGAGAAAAATCTGCGAAGTTCCTGGTGAGCTGCCTCTTCCTTTCCCCCCCCTCTTCTTCTTCCCCCTCCTCCTCCTCACAACTCCAGGAATCAAAAACATTTCTCGACCCTGTGCCCTGAAGACCATAATTACTTAATATTTTAAATTGTATTTTTATGTTTTTCCTTTTCTAGGATCGTTGTATATTAAGGTGCATATTCTGCCAAAGGAGTGGTGATCTTCTTTCCCTTACTAGGAGCTGAAAGATAATAACCTGTTTTGAAAAACAGAGTTAATAAAATCTATCAGATGGTTTTTCTACTTTTTGTTTCCTTTCTGTTTTTGTTTTTTAGTTCATTTATTCTCTCGAATAACACACCCTGACCAGGCCTTCCTATTTCTCATATAACACACCCTGACCAGGCCTTCCTACTTCTCCTATAACACACCCTGACCACGGCCTTCCTACTTCTCTACTATTCCATTCTTTACTGTGTGTGAATTGCTGAATGGACACTAATGCTCACATAATACATTTTTATGTATTTTCTTACTTTACTTAAGTGTGTAGGTGTGTGCATCTTTCAGGGTGTATACTTGTGTGCAGGTGCCACAGAGGCCAGAAGAGGGCGCTGGATCCTCCGGAGCTTGGCTTACAGGTAGTTGCATGCCATTCAACATGGTGCTAGGAACCAAGCTCTGGTCCTCTTGAGCAGAGGGTCTCTTCAGCCCTCGTGTATTTCTTATTGAACAGCTTCTGATAAAGACATCAGTGCTGGTGAGCTAACCGGGAACAGTCTCTTCATGTGCTGGCTCTTGGGTTACATTTTTAAACTCCCGTGCTCTGCAGGTTACTTGTGCAGCGGCTTCGTCTCACTTCCGAAGGTAGAATTTGTCACTGTGGGACACTGTTGTAGTTGCCTTGAGGTAGTGAGGAAAAGCAGCATTAACTAAAACCAAAATGGCAGTATAGTTCTGAAGGTCTTTGAACATGTATGCAGGGTCACACACGTGAGCAGGGTTGCACATGTGTGCAGGGTTGCACAGTGCCTTCCTTCAAATGCGAACTGTCATGCCATCTGAGTTCTTTTGTGAGTTGACCCCACACACACACTTAAGTACAGCTGCGAGATTTCCCCAGGCTGTTCATGTAATCAGTCACAGAGAAGTGGGATTGTTGAATCTTTGTGGAGTGGATGGTGGTGTGGAATCGGCTTTCTAACTTCCTGTGTTAGTGAAGTTATTATTAATTTGTTGTCATGTCTGAATTCTTTCTCTACACAGACTTGCAGGCCCTGACTGTTTTGTTTGGTTTGATCTGGGTGTGAAGGGCTTTCTCTTTTAGGTTCTGTGTACCTGACCCTGGATACAGTGTGACCAGCTGCCTCCCTCTCCTGCCTGCTGCCGTGCCTTCCCTACCACTACACCCTCAGGTTGCTAGCCCAGATGATGACTTACACCCCCTAAGTCACCTCTGGCTCTCCTCTCCCTCCTCTGATAGTGACTCTGCCTGTGGATGTATCAGGGCTGCTGCCCAACACCTGTTTTCTGTGCAGAGCTCCAGGCTACAGCCTCCTGTCCTTTCTTCCAGGTCATGGATTATATTTTGCCACCCTTGGTCTCCTTGGTTCAAAGCCAGAATGGTGAGTAAGGTTATGTCACTGAGAATTGACTACTCAGTCTGGGTGCTGCTGGGGACCTGGGGTGACCTGGTCCTCACCGCCATCCTGCCTTGCAAGTGTGTACCACCTTGATGAGCATACATTCTGTTCTGTCTGTCTGTCTGTCTGTCTGTCTGTCTGTCTGCCTGTCTGCCTGTCTGCCTGCCTATCTGTCTCTGTCTCTCTCTCTGCATGGACTTGGAACTTTTTTCTTCATTCCAGTGGAGTGGAGACTTTTCAGCTTGCGGTTGCTCTCAGAGACCACAACCCTGCTGGTGAGCCAGGAGCCGGAGGATGGCGATGAAGAGGCCAGCTGCGATTCTGACAGCAGTCTTCTGGCACTCATCAGAGATGAGCTGCTACCCCAGTAAGTACTATGCTGGCCACTCGCACAGGCGCGTGTATCGTGCAAGGGAGCTTCTTTCCAGCTGGCCCCATGATGGGGTCGGCTCTTGATGTCCCTGTGTCTTTGCACATAATCTCATGCTAGAGAAGTCTAGACACAGAAAACAGCTATTCCACTGTAGAGGAGCTAGAAGTCTCAGTCCCTCTTCACAAGCCTCTGGTGGGCAATATTTGCTGGATACAGTGCTCTGATACAGCTTGAGAGATATTCCTAGCTGGGGGTAGGGGTAGGGTTATGATTCAGGACTAGTGTAACATGGAATTTCGGCTTCTTGTGGCACAACTCAGAAGTAAGAGGGATGGTGGCCAATTGCCCTTTTCCCTAGACTCCTTGGGGAGGGGAGTTGGTTGCCTAGGTGATAATACAAACATGGAGGGGGTCTTCCTTCTGGTTGCCATGTTGCTCACACAGCAAGGATGGAGCACTAAGATTCCCAGGAGCTCCCAGGGAGGATGGGGACTCTAAGAAGATCCTTATAGTGTAGAGAGCCCTCCGTTGGATCACACAGAGTACTTTCTGCTTATCTCGAGAGGGTCTCTCTCTGTAGCCTATGTGTTCCTGGAACTTGCTATGTGGCCCAGGCAGGCCTTGAGTTGACAGTCCTCTTTCTGCTGATGTTACAGGCATGCAGACCACACCTTCACAGAGTGTTATTAAAAAGAATGTCTCTTCTCCCTATACGGTCATCTTACACGATTAAATGCAAGGTTGTATGTTTTGCATTACTGTGCATGAAAGCCAGATTGTGGCTTTCCTCAGGGCTGGGCTGCAGTCAGTCAGGTGAGCAGGCCATAATGGAATAGCAGCCTTGCCTGAAACCTTCCTCGGTCTGTGGCATGGAAGGTAGAATTGCCACAGAGGAGGGGACAGGTCTAATCATGCTGTGACTTTGCCAGTGGTGAGTTTGAAATGCCTTACCTAGAACTAGATCCGCTTTGAATCATAAAATCAAAGTCTAACATTTCAGGTGGCTTTGGTCCTGACAGACTGGCTGACCAAAGGCCATGATGCCTGCAAAATCCCACGCTTAGAC
>LR750586.1:187263-247492 GCA_902729485.2 Mus minutoides | reverse complement strand
TCCAGGGTCTCTGTGATGACTCTGTCACCACATCCAGGGTCTCTGTGATGACTCTGTCACCACATCCAGGGTCTCTGTGATGACTCTGTCACCACATCCAGGGTCTCTGTGATGACTCTGTCACCACATCCAGGGTCTCTGTGATGACTCTGTCACCACATCCAGGGTCTCTGTGATGACTCTGTCACCACATCCAGGGGGCTGAGGCTAGCTGTTGGTTGCTTCTGTCCTGTCGTTCTTGTGTCTGTCTGTTGGTCCGTCCACCCATGTGTGCATGCCCTTGCTTGTTGGTTCCGGCCCTTCCTTCAGTTCTCATTGTCTTCTGATGGTTGGGGTTTGGGCAACACTCCCTCCTTACTAACTCCTCCTCTTTGGGGAGACAGAGCTCACATCTTCTAGAAAATCATCCTGGTTTTTAGTCAGTGGACAAAGTTGGATTTTAAAGGTTCCTGCTGAAAGGAAACAGTTTTTAATGAAGCTTAAGCCCAAATCAACCTTCTTAATTAATCGGGTCCTCTCAGGAGTTTAGTACCCAAATCACTATCAATGATGGCTAAGGGATGAGAATGGCCTTATGCTTTCAAGGTTGACTATGCATACATGATGAGTACAGGTGCCCAGAGAGACCAAAAGACTTCTTTTTCCCCTTGAGATGTATCTGGCTCTCCCATGAGATACAGCCTGTCATTCTCACAGAGAAGCAGCCTCACACAGTGGGGGTGTGGGGTGGGGTAGAGTGGGGTGGGTGTGTCCTAAAGGGTTTTAATCTCTCAGGATGTCTCCAAGGAAAGGTGCTAGGCAGAGCCTGCTCTCTGGGCCTTCAGCAGGAGCGAAGGGGCTGGCAGAGACAGGATGCCAGGCCTCATTCTCCACATGAGGAGTGCACTTCCAAGCCTGTTGCAACCTCATTTATTGATGAGGACTACAGAGAAGATGACACACAGTGCCCTGGGAAGGTGCAGAGAATGACAGTAAAGGCGAAGGGTTTCCTGCTCCTACCTCATGGTCAGGGAAGGTATTACAGGGGCTGAACAGGCCTAGAGAAAGTCTGCTGCTTGGCCCGACTTAGGTCACCTATGACAACTACCAACATTTATTTGTGCTTCGCAGTATATTTATGTATTCATTTTTCAGATTAGTGTTTGGCACTGGAAGGCTCATGCTGGTAAAGTGTTTTGCCATGTCATTATGACAGAGTGACACCTGGCATCCCTCTCCTGGGAACATAAACACGTCCTCTCTTTCCCTTTCATTAAAAAAGAAAATTCTCTTGTTACCTATAAAATCATCAGGACCATAATGACTTCATAAATTATTAGGGCTTCATCCTTTAGTATCTGGGGGAGGAACATCTTCCTCCTCCTTCTCACAGGTTGCAAGGCATCCTTTGAGCATTTGGGCTTTAGATATTTCAGTGACAACACACTGTAGGCTCTGGGAACATTGCCTAGGAACGAGTGTCACTCAGACTTTGTCATTTCCGTTCCTGTGGCTCAATAGATGTCTGGAAGTTTGTTTCCTTCAGGCACAGGATTCTGGGCCAGAGTGTAGCCCTGCGTGGGAACACTTGTCCAGCAGTGCAAGGCCTTGGCTTACGTTCCTAGTAAAACACACACATGCACACACTCACACACACACTCATACCCATGCTCACACCCATTCTCATACACACTCACACCCACACTATCTCACACACACACACTCACACCCACTCTCACATGCACTCACCCCACCTCTCTCACACACATACACACACACACACACACACACACACACACACACACACACACACACAGTGGGGTGGGGTGGGCATGAGAACGCACAATGTTACAGTGAGCAGACAAAGCCCTCATGTGTCTGTGCTTGCCTGCAAAAGGGAATGCAAATGTGGAATTTTTTCTTCATCCAGTGTCTATCCTCTTGTGATTGACCACACGTCCACTGCCACTATGCTCTGTTTTAGCCATGAATGTCACTGTGGACACAGCTGTGGGTATAATACTGGGCCTCATGTCCACCACAGGACCCAAATGTGGGGTGGCTTAGAGACAGTAGCATGGACAACCCATGCCCAGGTCTCTTGCTGGCTGCATAGCTTAGCGCTGGCTTTCCTTCGTGCTTTGTGGAGTGGACGTTAGCTTCACCAAGAGTAATCCGTGTAAGTGCTGTGCTCATAGCTAGATGTGCTTTCCCCCAGATGTTGGCATATTATAATCTGTCATTCCCTAACATTGGGCTGTATAAGGAGAGAGACTGAGACATGACTGGTGGTTTCATTCCTCAGGTATGAGCACATCCTCATGGAGCCTGACCCAGTTCCTGCCTATGCTCTGAAGCTGCTCGTCGCCATGACAGAACACAACCCTGCTTTCACCAGGTACTGGGAGGCCAGCATTGTAGCTGCCAAGGGGCAGGGTCACCTTTCAGTGTCCCACTTTGTGTCATTGACACTGTGTTGGCCCAAGTTCACATGTTTTAACCCCTGACTTTAGTTTGTACCCCATGGAATGGGTGCTACTTCAAACTGACTAAGTGTGGAGTCAGGGAGCTAGCTTGGAGGCCTGAGTTAGGTTCGTAGAAGTCACACAACGCTTGGGTAGGCAGTGTGAACATCTGGTAGTTGCTGCGTTCCTAGAGACAGGAGAATCCTCAGATGCCAGCAGGCCAGCTAGCTAGAACATATAAAAAAGCAAAGAGACCTTGCTTTGAAACAGGCAGCAGAAGCTGGTACCAACTGACAACAGATAAGGTTGTCTATTTATGACTGACACCTGTGGCCTTGTGTGAGCACACTGGCACACAGATAAGTGTATACATACACATGTCTGTCTTATACACATAACCCAAATGATAAACTTTTTGTTGTTTTTGTTGTTGTTTTTGGTTTTTTGAGACAGGGTTTCTCTGTATAGCACTGGCTGTCCTGGAACTCACTCTGTAGACCAGGCTGGCCTTGAACTCAGAAATCCACCTGCCTCTGCCTCCCGAGTGCTGGGATTAAAGGCGTGAGCCAACATGCCCGGCTGATAAACTCTTTAAAGGGGAAAAAACCCTTAACATATAACAGTATTTTATGTGTTGTGTGTGTGTGAGTGTGTGTGTGTGTGTGTGTGTGTGTGTGTGTGTGTA
Organism: Mus minutoides; assembly: GCA_902729485.2. Taxonomy (NCBI): domain Eukaryota; kingdom Metazoa; phylum Chordata; class Mammalia; order Rodentia; family Muridae; genus Mus; species Mus minutoides. Next base: position 244,363 of record LR750586.1, on the reverse strand, counting down.
GTGGATTTTGTTTTTTTCTTTTTTGAGACAGGTCTTATCATGCAGTAGAAGCTGGTCCTAATTTGCTGTGTCCCCCAAGCTGGCCTCAAATGGTACCAATCCTCCTGCCTCAGCTTCCTCAGTGTCAAGATTGCAGGTGTGTGCCACTATGTGCAGGTCACACGTGGTTTTAGAGCAGCAGCCAGTGCCCTGCTTCACAGTGAAGGAGCCGGTAAGTCCTGGCCAGGCTGGACTGGTGATGCACCTGGTTAGCTAACGTGACTTTGAGCCTCGGAGAGCTTTTGTCTGCTCAGAGAACTGCAGCCGAGGCCCAGTCTTAGGAGCTCACTGCTGGAGCACTATGATTCTGCAGGGAACAGTGTGATACGCACTGTACCCAGCCACAACTCAGGGTGTACAAAGCCTACACCCCTTTCCTTTGTCCATTTTGAAGCTATGTTTTCACAGTTGTTAGACTTAGCTTCTGGCCTTTCTTCTTAAAGGAGTTCTAAAGTTTCTTCCAACAAGAGAGCAATGTCATTGTGTGGAAATTCAAGAGTGAAATTCCTAGACATCATGAATCAAGAACTTTCTTAGCGTCAGCTACCAACACACTTCAACATACCTAGAATCGTGGGAAGTGGGACCCTCAGTTGAGGACTTGCCTCCATTCTGTTAGCCTGTGGGCACATCTGTGGGGTGTTTCTGTTGTGTCAGGAAGTGTTTGTGAACCCCAAAAGACCACCAAGGAGCCAATTCCAGTGTAATCTCATTATGGTCTCTTTATTACAAGCTCGGGCTTGGGCTCACCTTCAACCCAACCCAGACACAGCAGGATGGGAAGGGAAGACAGAACAGCCTCGAACAACCAGCAGGACAAGGTTTTATAGGAAATGGGGACAAGCTAGGGGGTGTCCAGCCTGGCAAGCACCTATTGTAAGCCAACAGGTGGGTGTTGTAGAGCAAGACCATGAACAATCACAAATGGTCTGAAAGTACATCTGAGACAATCCAACTAATCCTTGATTAACTGGTGCTAGGAAGTAGGTAGGGAGTGATTCTTTAGTATGGACCAAGGACAGCCCGTGGGTCCTTCTTGGGTACAGTTTGGATTCAACTGCAAGTCAAGTTTGCAGGCTTTGTTTCTTTTAAGATGGAGGCTGTTCCAAGATGGAGTAGGTTTGGACACTCATTTCTTGATTGCTAATTGGCGTGGGAGGTCCCAGCCCTCCGTGGGCAGTGCCATCCCCAGCAGGTGGCCTGGCTGAGGTAGCCAAGCAAGCCAGTGGGTGGCAGTCCAGTGTGATTTCTGCTTCAAACTCCTGCTCCAGTTCCGGCCCTGGCTTCCCTCCTTGATGGGCTGTGAATTAACCCTTTCCCACTCAAGTTGCTTTGGTTATGGTGTTTATTAACAACAGAAGGACAAGACTGGTGCAGCTGAGTCTGTCCAGGTCATCAAGCTTCACTAGCTTGTTTTCTTCTGTACTGGGCAAGCGCTCTTTCATGGAGCTGAATGCATGGCTCTCACTCGCATGAACAGAGTCTCTTCCTGCAGGCTGTGCTGAGACTCACGTCCTCCTGGAAGATAGCTTCTGCTCTGTCGTGTTACTTAATAACAGCTGAGCTCACTCCTGAGCAGGTGCTCTGGACTCTAATTCTTCCATTCAGATGAATCTCCCCACCCTAGAGAAGCGAGAACATAAAGAGCCTCCTCAGAACAGTCTTGTCTTGAAAATGATTACATCCAGGCTTGGAAGTTAGCTCACTGTAGTTTTTCCCCCTAAGCATTTAAGAATGGGAACCAGTGCACTGAATTTTTAGAAGCATTTTGTTTTGGTCTGAACAAGTAAAGGTTAGAATATATTATCTCTGTCTTAAATTCTAGCAGTAAAGCCACAGGCTCTCTGGCCACAGCATCCCCTCGCTGTCTGAGTCTGTCCTCCCAGCCCAGGACAGCTAGAACTGTGTCAGTTATACACATACACACACCTGCAGGGAGATGTGTGTTTATGTGCGTGTTTTGAAGTAGTATAGCTCTGTATCGTGGTAGTTGATTTTTAAAAATTGAGATCATCACTCCCTGGCTCCATGACAATTGATTGTTTTTGATTTATCAAGTGACCTTGGTGCTCTTTGCAGACTTATGTGTACTTATGTATACTCTTGGTGGTTTCTTTGCTGAATATGAAAACTAGATTTCATTTCATTTAGCATTCACCCAACTACTCACAACATTGAATCTCTTCAGTGTTTATTCTCTGTGCCTAATAAAAATAAGAGTGACCCTGCAGGCAGGGTGTGGTGGTGCTCACTCATCAGTATCCCTCCCAGCATTCTGGAGGCAGAAGCAGGTGGGTCTTTGTGAATTCCAGAGGAACACCATGGCCCAAAGCAAACCGGGGAGGAAAGGCCCTATGTGGCTTACACTTCCACAGGACTGTTCATCACAGGAGGAGTTAGGACAGGAACTCAAGCAAGGCTGGGACCTGGAGACAGGAGCTGATGCAGAGGCCATAGACAGGAACCTGGAGACAGGAGCTGATGCAGAGGCCATAGACAGGAACCTGGAGGCAGGAGCTGATGCAGAGGCCATAGACAGGAACCTGGAGGCAGGAGCTGATGCAGAGGCCATAGACAGGAACCTGGAGACAGGAGCTGATGCAGAGGCCATGATGGGGTGCTGCTTACTGGCTTGCTCCTCATGACCTGCTCAGCCTGCTTTCTTATAGAACCCAGGACCACCAGCCCAGGGATGGCACTGCCCACAGGAACCTCCCCCATCAATCAGTAATTAGGTTAAAAGTCCTATAGGCTTTCCCATATAGCTCTCTTAAGAGGCATCTTCTCAACTGGGGATCCCCACTCTATGATAACTCTCGCATATGTCAAGTTGACAGAAAACTATCCAGTACAAGCACTATGAGGCTGGAGAGATGGCTCAGTGGTCAAGAGCACTGGCTGCTCTTCCAGAGGACCTAGGTTCAATTTCCAGCACCCACATGGTGGGTCACAACCATCTGTAACTTCAGTTTCGAGGGATCTAATACTCTCTTTGGGCTTCTTTGGGCACTGCATGCATGCACACGGTACCCAGACATACCTGCAGACAAAACACCCATATACATAAAATAAAAAATAAAAATTTAAAAGAAAAAAGAGCCACATCTCCTTCAGCCTTCACTTTATCTAAGAATATGTTCCTCAGAAAAGTCCACAGGTTTTCCTGTAATCTAATATACTTCACAGGACTGTATATTCACAGTATGGGATGGTATATAATATCCTAAAGGAGGATTCTAAATACTAACACATAAAAATAGCCGAATCATTTGTTAAAGATAGTAAGTTATTTACCTCACTCCTCATTTGCCGATTGTTGACTGACTGACTGATTCATTCATTCATTCACCCACTCATTCATTCATCCATCAACTCTGCTAGAGAGAGGCTCTCACTGTGTGGCCTGGACTTGGCCTTAGACCTCTGTGCTCATTCTGCCTCAGGTGGCTCCTAGGCTTATGCATGGTTCATGGGTAATAAGAAATGATTTATTCTGGAACCAAATCTGAGTGACCGTGACCAGAACCAGGGATTAGCTAATCCCCAGGAGACCAAGTTCCAATGTGGTTACATGTCAGCAATTTCACATAAAAAACAAGAGCTGTCGTAAGACAAGGGACCTTTCACATACATTGGTGGACGTGTGAGGTGGGAGATCTCGGCTCCAGGCACTGCAGCCTTTGGTGGTGGAAGCTAGGGGTCTGCACACCCAAAGGACTTACCTCACGGTCCCAGGACGTCAGGGCAGACAGTTTGTGTCTTAATAAGATTGGGCTTTGTGCTGCTTTGATGTATTATGCTGACAACTAGTTCATAGTTTGCGTCATGGGTTTCTAATGTTTCCCAAGGCCTGTCAGCCTGTGTGTGCTCAACAAATTTAGTTTTGTCTTGAGTATAGGAAACAATTGCTGGGGCATTCAGAATCTGAGGTGGGACACAGCCGCAGACTAAGGCCAAAGGCTGATGACATCTGGCCCTGTAATTCTCTCTTACTGTCCTGGGGGCCAGAAGCTGATGGCCTCCGGCAATTTAACTCTCTTGCTATTTTGTGGCTAAAAGCTGCTGATTTCTGGCAATTAACTCCTGCTGATAGCAGCAGGGTATTAAGAAAAGAGGTTAGTTGTTTGGGCTGTTTTCTCTCTGACTAGTGGACATCTCTGCAGAGTTCATTAACTCTTTATGAGCCAGGGGAAAAGGAAAATGAAGAAAGTCAGGCATGTAGAAAAAACACACATGCTCTGGATGAAGCAGAGAAAGAAAAGCTCCAACAACCTTTATTGCTGTTCTCAGCTGTTACATTTTCTCTAAAATATTACCTCATACAACTATCAGGTAGAACTGTTACAACCAGATAATTGATCACATGGTTTTCTAAGCACTTTTACATCTGTAAGTTCATAGTAAGTTTAAGGTAATAGTTCATGTCATAGATCGATAAGATTTTAAGGAGTTACCGCAGAATTGTTTACATTAACACTAGTACCTGACTAAACCTCACTAGCTCCATAAGTTCATTGTAAGTTTAAAGCAACATTTTTTATGTCATGTTAGCATGGTTTTGTCAAGAGACAAATCATCTGCCTTGTATCTTATTATTTTTAAGTTTTATATAGATAAACAAATTAATATTTTATTTTCTGTCCTGTACCTACAATAAATTGTCCATTCCCAGTTTATGACCTTTAGTTACCAGATAATGGTCTCACAGCTAACCTAGAAGGAATGTTTTCCTTGATCATAAATTTGTTCCAAGCCTGCTTTCTTTTCTTAGTGGAATTAGCCAGTGACACATGAAGGTTTACAGGGCTCTATTTAGAGCTTTTATTCTATAGAGGGCTTGAAATTGTATCAATTTAGGAATTCTATAAAATCATTATCAGGAATTATGGAATCATTAATTCATCTAAACCACATTATTACATGAAAGTTCATTTTCATATTGATTCTGCAGGAGATTTGCCCAATAGGGTGGGCTGGTGCCCAGGAGCCATTAGGCTGTGTAATAGTGACAGGAACGGCAGATCAGCAGTGAGAAGCAATCCCGAGGACCTTGCCTCTCAGAGTGCACCCATCGCAGCCATGCAAATCGGTGGGCCGCCTCAAAAACCAAAAACTCACTTGCTTGACATGGCCTTTCTTGGATGGCTTTTGACAGATGATTATTTTAAAATTCCTTATAAAATATTTAGACAAGCACAAAGATGCTTTATTTTTGTTGGCTTGGTCACATCTGGGCTCAGCCCATGTCACACAGGGAGGAACCTTGCAGGACCATGAAGTGCTCTTCTCACATCTACTCTCAAAGCCAAGAGCAGACCAGGTTAGAAGTGAAGTCAGCCTCACCCACGATTCTGCCAGATGTATCCTGTCAGACATGAATGGGAGAAAAGGGTGGAAGGAGAGAAACATCTCTCAGATGTTGTCATTTGACCTCATGCACACATAGCAACTACAAGTGTATTCATACACACATACACACACACACACACACACACACACACACACACACACACACCACAGGCACACACAGGCATACACAGGCACACACAGCATACACACAGAGACACAGACACTGCACACACACACACACACACAAACACAGAAACATACAGACACACACACACACACACACACACACACACATGCGGGTGTGATGACAGCCAGCAGACAGAGGAGATGTAATCATGGATGGGAAGAAGAACAGATGAAGGGACATGTGGCCCTAAGCTGGCCTTCAGGTCCCACCATGAGCTTTAGGTTTCAGTGGAGAAAGAATTAGAGCCGAGGTGAGAGGCACCTGAGTAGGTCGGTGGCAGGGTCTCCATGTCTAAGCTCTGGTACTTCAGGGTGAACATGTTTAGAATCTGCCTCGTGGTGGATTCTCTGCACTGGGGACAGGCCTGGACAGTAGTGTCTCTGTCTCTATCTCTGTCTCTCCCCCTCCCCTTCCTTCTCCCTCTCTCCCTCCCCTTCCCTCTTCTTCTCTTCCTCTTTCCCCACTCCTCTCTTTGGATTGATGGAGAGGCCAGCACTGGCTCTCAGGAACCTGGATGAGTGTGGCCATGCTCTGGTCTCGCTGCGGTGTCCCTCCTTGCTCTCTCCTACAGCCGATTGTGTCTCGAGGTCTGCTGACAGCAAGTCACTAAGGCATCTCTGCTTACCCCTTCCCGGAGATCCTTGCTTTGACCTTAGCACTTTTTTTTTCCTTCCTTGTGGTCGTAGTGATACCTGGACCGTGCATATGCTAGGCAAGTGCTTCCGCTCAGCTATGTCCCAGCCATGATTTTAACCCTCCTGGGAACAGCCAAGGTTTTCTGATGGAACATCTGTCTCCCATGTGCTTTTTCTGTTTCTGCCATTCTCACCATAGCCCAAATCATGGATGTAAAGGTGGGGAGTTGTGACTGACAGCAGGCTTCCTAAGCCTCACACCTCACAGACTTCACACCTCACAGGCTTCACACCTCACAGGCCTCACACCTCACAGGCTTCACACCTCACAGGCTTCACACCTCACAGGCCTCACACCTCACAGGCTTCACACCTCACAGGCCTCACACCTCACAGGCTTCACACCTCACAGGCCTCACACCTCACAGGCCTCACACCTCACAGGCCTTACACCTCACAGGCTTCATACCTCACAGGCTTCACACCTCACAGGCCTCACACCTCACAGGCTTCACACCTTACAGGCTTCACACCTCACAGGCCTCACACCTCACAGGCTTCACACCTCACAGGCTTCGCTGCATGGTGACCGTGTCCTCTGCTGCGTTCTCCACCCCCACCCCTCAGGAGTACAGTGTGGAGCACCCTGCACGCAGGCTGGGTTTCCCTGCAATGTTTATGCATAGATATTAAAAATTGAATTTCATGTAATTTTCACATATTAAAAAATAGTTATCTTTTGATTTCCTTCAGTCCATCCCAATGCAGGCTGCTGGTAAGGAGCTTGGCCAGTGGGGCATCCTTGTCCACCCTGAGGCAAAGAGAAGGCCAAGCTCACCAGCCTGGCTCACCCCAAGCCTGGCAGCCTTGCCACAGTTAGTGAACCTGCGCTTTAAACCAAAATCTTAAATTAAAAAAATGTGTGTGTGTGTGTGTGTGTGTGTGTGTGTGAGAGAGAGAGAGAGAGAGAGACAGAGAGAGAGAGACAGAGACATAGATTGTATGGTATGTGTGTGTGAGTGTGTGTGCGTTTGCATGAGTTTACATTCACTGTGTGAGTTCTGCACCCTCAGAAGAGGGCATTGGAGCCTCTGGTGCTGGAGTTACAGGCAGTGGTGAGCAAACTAGTGTTGGTGCTGGGAACAGAACCTTGTCCTCTGCAAGAATGGTGCAGGCTCCTAACCACAGTGGTCTGCCTTTCCAGTTCCATGAACGTGTGCCTTCTTACTCTGAGGTATGGGTAACCTGTGTGTGGTGGGTGCCTGGGGATGTAGTCTCTGCTGCAGAGAGTGAAATAGAGTCACAGAGTCATCAGAGACAGTTGCCTGCTGCAGAGCTTAGAAAGAGTGTGCTTCAGACCCAGATGGCACAGTGCGGCAGGGTGCATGACTCGTGAGCCAGGACCCTCAGCTAATGACCTGTGTGGGGATGGTCCTGGAGAGCCCTTCAAGGTGTGTCATGGCATCTGATGTCTAAGGGCTACTGCCAGTGCCTATATGAGAGAGAGAGGGAGGGAGGGAGAGAGGGAGGGAGGGAGAGAGAGAGAGAGAGCGAGAGAGAGAGAGAGAGAGAGAGCGCTGCTGCTATGCAGAAGCCATCTTGCATACAGCTTCCCTTTCCCCTCAGTGTGTGTGTGATGAAAGTTTACTAAGCAGATGTGGGTTAGGACTGTGTTACTGGGTTGTGAACAGAATTTCTGTTTCCCCTCAAGTGTCCCTCCTATTAGAAGACACTTAACCTGACCAGGCATTCCTGTATGAAAATTGTTACCCTTTCCATGACCGTCTTGGACAATGGGAGAGTTCTGTGCGAAAAGCGTATTTCATTATAGACTGATATTGTAACTTAGTTCTAAGGCTTTCTCAGTCAGAGGGTGCATCAGTCAAACCTATGACCTGAGCAAGTCATGTCTCTGTGTTTGTGTCCACTGGGGCGAGAATTTCCTCAGGGAAGAAGTGTCCCGCTTGGTCAGAATTCTTTGGGTTTTTGGAAGATAAATGTGTGTTAAAACTGTGGAAACTTCAACACTGGCATCTTTGTGTAAGTATGAGAAAAATATATTACACACTCAGGTGCACACAAACACACACACACACACACACACACACACACACTTGTGTGCATGCACATGCACACATTCCCACACATGCACACATATGTGTACACACACACTTCTTGGTGAAGTGCATGTACACACTCCCACACATGTACACATATGTGTACATGCACACACACACACACCCCTTGGCGAGACTCCTACAGTCCTCTCTAAGTGCATTAGGAAGCATGGCAAAAAAGAGCAGATGTTTGAAGGAGAAATACCACCAACATCATTGCTTTCGGGTAGATGACACATCATCCTGTAACTAAACATTAGAAAGCCATTTCATTTTGAAGCTGATTCACTGAACAAATAATTTGAAATGCAGCTTGATGTTGGAGATTTTTAATTTAAAATGACTGTCACTGGCCCACTAGACTGGTAAATTATATAAACGAAAAAGCTTTGTTTATAGTCAACTACTCATTCAGTCAGAATAAATATAAAATCTAAAACTCCTAACCAGTATTGTTGGGAGGCTAAGCAAGTGTGCCCTTGGCTGGGTGGGCACCTCCAGTTCAGTGTGTGCACCCCTACCTCAGTGTGTGCACCCCTACCTCAGTGGCTGTACCCCCAGCTCAGTGTGTGCGCCCCCAGCTCAGTGTGTGTACCCCCAGCTCAGTGTGTGTACCCCCAGCTCAGTATGTGCACCCCTACCTCAGTGTGTGCAATCCAGCTCAGTGTGTGTACCCTTACCTCAGTGTGTGTACCCCCAGTTCAGTGTGTACACTCCAGCTCAGTATGTATACCCCCAGCTCACTGTGTGTACCCCAGCTCAGTGTGTGCACCCCCAGCTCAGTGTGTGCAGCCCCAGCTCAGTGTGTGCACCCCCAGCTCAGTATGTGCACCCCAGCTCAGTGTGTGCACCTCCAGCCCAGTGTGTGCACCCCCAGCCCGGTGTGTGCGCAGATGGACTAGAAGCAGAAGATGAACTTCTCCAGAGGATGGATGCACCTGACCAGGACTGTTTAGCTTAGCATATGGCTTGCCGTTTATTTAAACCCAGGTCTTGTGTCAGGATCCTAAAGATGGACGTGGGAATCTCTAGATCACTTTATTTGTTCCTCTTCCCAATGTAGCCACATTGAATAAATCACCTCTCTTTGCTTTTCACTATTAATTATCTCTTTGATTGGCATATGGGGAAGAAGTGGATGAACCTATTAGAAATGTTTGGGCCCAGACTCTGACCCTAAATTAAACCTCAGCTATGGTAGGAGTTGAGTGAGTCTTTAGCTGGTAGCCAGCAAGCATATGGGAACCTGAGTCCTCCTGTAGAGATCTAACCTCTACTAACAGTGAGACGATTAGAAATGGATCTCCCCTGTACTCAGTCTCCAGACTAGGGCACTTACTGGTACACCTTGATTCTGACTTTATGATCCTCTGAGAGGATGCCCTAGGCATGCATAGCCAACTACACATCCAGAGGACATTGAGCCCGTACCTGTACATCTGTAAGCTGTTAGTTGGTGACAAGCTTCTGTGTGACCACAGTTCCTCATGGATCATTCATCTGTTTCTGTGAACTGCTGCTACTCAGACTGAGGAATTTCTCTACTTGCCACAGATGGGTAACGTAGAAGCTGGTATTCTACAAAGATGGCAACGTAGACTTTTCCCACTTGGAGTCCACTGTAGCAGGCTATGTCCTTCTGCCAGCAAGAGATCTGCTCTGGCTTCTCCCACTCAGTCTGTGATGAGTCCGTCTGATGTTCACCAGTGTCCTTTGAACACTCCTCACCTAGGCTCACTGACTGGACATTGGCTCTTGCTTCTCAGCCACCATGCTGGGAATGTCCAAGTCACATGGAGGGAGGGCAGTGGTAGATGCCACAGCAAACAGAATTAACCAAGGGTTTTTTAAAATTACCCCAGGTATAAAGGCTCATGAGTGGGTTTCCTTCCCATACCTTCAACTCTCCTAGATACCCCATCCCCTATCTTCCCAGTTGTGACCTCAGTCACTGGGGGCCAAAAGTAAGACCAACTTTCTGGCCCACAGAGCCTGTGGACTTTGAAAAATGGTTGTTTTATGCAACCACATTTGAAGTAGTTACATGTTTCCCTAAAATACCACAACACTGACATCATTATAAAGAAATCCTGAAAAACACATGGACAGAAGCAGAAATTGTAGATTATCAGTCCCATGCCACCTCATGAGTCAAAGCCACCCCTGTCAAGGGAATGGACTGGAGCAGGTATCAGTGCAGATGCCAGAGAGAGAGAGAGAGAGAGAGAGAGAGAGAGAGAGAGANAGGAGGAGGAGGAGGAGGAGGAGGAGGAGGAGGAGGAGGAGGAGGAAGAGGAAGAGGAGAAGGAAGAGGAGAAGGAGGAGGACAGGGAGAGGGGAGAGGGGAGAGGGGAGGGGGAGGAGAGGAGAGGAGAGGAGAGAAAGACCGAGACACCCAGGATCCTCCCTTGGGGAGGACGTGCCCCTGCTGGGAGGAGTTGGTTTGTGGACCCAGGCCTTTGCCTCATGTATTTTGCCTCTGCTCTCATTGTTGACACAGCCCCTGTCAGAGGCAACTTAAGGGAGGAGGGATTAATTTTAGGAACTTATTTATTTTGAGATTTGTTGTTGTTTGTTTTGCTTTTGGTATAGCAATTGGCATGTTTATAATGTATCTTGATCATACCCCCCCCCCCCCCCCTCCTCCTCCTGTCTCCCCCACCCCTCAGTACACCTCCTCCCCAGCAGGTCTCATTTACTGCTAGTGCCTCAGCCCAGGGGTGGAGCCTCGTGAGCCTCTCCCCAGCCCACGCTGGAAGTTGACCCAGCTTGGTCTTGTGCTGATATCTATGGCTGCAGTGGGTTCATAAGTGTGTACATAGTTCCCGGCACATCTGGAAGACGATGTTTCACAGGGTTCCATCCGTGTTCCACTTCTGACCGGTCCCACCCACCTCATCTGCTATTTTTCCTGAGTTTGGGAGCTTAGATGTTCAAACTCAACAGTCACTCCTCCACCTTTTGACCAGTCATGAATCTGTATTAATGGCTGCCCATTGTGGAGAGAAGCCTGTCTGGCCAAGACTGGGATCAGCGCTTCATGAATATAAACATAAAGGTTTAGAAGGCATTAGACACCATGGCCTTTAGCAAAACAGTAAGAGTGGGTTTCCCCTTCGAGGACCTGTGACCACTCCAGCCATGGGCCTTTGACCATGATCACAGTCCTGGCATGAATTTCCTCGTGTGAAGTTGGCTTCTCGTCCAATCACAAAGTGGTTGGTTAGCCTGGCCCCTGCTCTATCTGCTTTTGCATTTGACTCCTTAGAGTTTATGTAAAAGTGGGATCTTCTAGTGTCTTCTTTTCTTTATTGAACAGGGCATCTTTCTCTGTAGTTCAGGCTGGCCTTGAATTCACTGTGTGGATCAGGGTGGCCTTGAACTCACTGTGTGGATCAGGGTGGCCTTGAACTCACTGTGTGGATCAGGGTGGCCTTGAACTCATGAGCCTCTCAATTCAGCCTCCCCAGAGCTGGGATTCATTCTCTCTCTCTCTCTCTCTCTCTCTCTCTCTCTCTCTCTGTGTGTGTGTGTGTGTGTGTGTGCCACCATACACTGTCTCCTGCTGTGTGTTTCTATGGCTGCTGCATTTATTTAGAATGACAACTAGCAACCATCATCCCCAGTGATGGCTTCCGTTCTTTCCTTTGCTGACTGGCATTCCATCGCATGCCAAGGCCACACTTCTGAGCTCCTGTTCTCTGAAGGGCACTCAGGCAGTTGCCACTCAGGACTACAGACACCTCGTGGGGAGTGGTGGTCATCCTCCGTCTTTTCTGTGTTTCCACCCGGGAAGCCTATGTCTCCCATTCCCTTCACAGGTGTCTGTGAGTACCATGATGCTCTCTTTTATCTGTGTATTATCATAGACAGACAAGCTCCTGGGAGGCCAGATGCTACAGCTCTGTTTCTGTCTGCCTGGTGTCTGAGACACAGACATCTCCAACAGAGGCAATGTGCTTGTCTTATCCTACAGAATCGACTCTAACAAGATATTTAAAAAGAACATGCTTTTTGAGATTTCTTTTTAATATTTTAAGAAGTGTGTGTGTGTGTGTGTGTGTGTGTGTGTGTGTGCACGCGCGTGCACAGAGATGCCTTCAGAGGCCAGAAAGAGAGGATTGAATTTCCTGAAGTTGGAGTTAAAGATGGTTGTGAGCCGCCCAGTGTAGGTGCAGAGAAGTGCACTTGCCTCCTCTGACAGAGTAGTGTGTGCTCTCAACAACTGAACCATCTCTCCAGCAGCCAAAAGTGATCATTGTTAACCAAACCCATTTGGAGAATAAAGTTTTATTGGTACACAGCCATGCCTGTCCACCTTGGCATCCTTATAGCTTCCTGTTACATCACTGTAGCTCAGCTGTGGTTGCCATAGAGACTGTGTAGAGCCCAGTATTTGCTACTCTCTGGCCTGTCACTGTTTGTCTTGTTTGTCCTTAATATAACTTTTTGTGACACTGGGGTGAAGTTTCTCCCACTGAGCTGTGACCAACCCCCAGATTATCAAGCTTAATAAAAACTGGCTTACTTGGATGATTCTGGTTTCATCAAGGCGATTTTTCTCTAAAGTTTCATGAAATAATCATTGTTATAACTGATGATAATTTATAGCCAGATTTGAAGAAAGAAAGTGCCTAGGGTAGACTGGGTGATTGGTGTCCAATTTTTTAAAAATTAAAGGCCATTAAAATTCATTGTGCATTAATTTATTTATGCCGGGAAGAAGCTAACGAGGCAGAGATAGAAAAAAGTGACAGCATCACATGCCAGTGGTCCTGTGCACAGTGTGCGCTGGTTATAGCATTTAACCTGGCATTACCTTGGTTGGATGTCTTTAGAATAATTGTGAATTTTAATTAATTTTCACATTAAAATATCAATTAGACTGAGCTGATCATTGTGAGGATGTCTCATATTTGTGTTTAATTGCTGGAGTTGAGTGCATCCACTTAGACTTTCTCCATCAGAGATTAAGCAGTTAGACATGGGGATTTCATTCCACCCTATTAGGGTAGCAGTTTAAATTCATATCATCATACACACGCTAATCCCCCTTTTCCCTCCCCTTACAGGCTTGTGGAAGAAAGCAAACTGGTCCCACTCATTTTTGAAGTAATTCTGGTAAGTTTGCAAGTGTGTCTTTTGGAATTCAAGTGACCATTTCAAGTTTTAAAGTTTGGGGGTAAATTGCATGGTTGTCCCACTAGCCCTCTCCCTCCCCCCTCTCCCCTCCCTCTTCCCTCCCCTCCTTCCCCCTCCCTCTCCTCCCTCCCTCCCTCCTTCCCTCCCTCCCTCCCTCCCTCTCTTTTTTCCTTCCTTCCTTCCTGCTGCACTTGTGTGCATATCTTCTCTTCATCATGAACGTCAGGAGGCTCCAGATCAGCCATCACACAGTTGTCTTCCTCAGAACTCAGAATAGCTTAGCTTCCTTCCCCCAGCAAAGGACGTGTGTCTTAAATGAACACTACCCATCAAATCAAATCTTCGCTCTGAGGTTCCTGTGTGAGGAGAATGAAATAGAGCCCAGCACTGGCTTCCTTTCCCTTGAACATCTATCTCCTCAGCCTCTAGTGATCTGAGAGTTGAGTTACAGCTCAGAGTACAGGAGTACAGCCAAGGCAAAGCTCCCCTTTCACCAGCATCCTAACCTGCATAGCTCAGTGACAGCGAGACTCGGAGAGGGCGGGACCTTCCCTTGTTCACTTCAAATATGCCTGCAAACTGTGTGCCTGTATAGAAAAAGCAAAGGCCAGTCAAATGTGCCTCAGACCCAAGCTCCCTGTCTCCGATGCTAAAGCAGACACCACACACTGTCCATGTCTCACTGTTCTGAAGGCTGAGGCTTGTGGAGGGTCTGGCTGTGACCACAGGACAGAAGGTGGGAAGGCAAGGAGCAGGCTTTGTGGAGCCACCCAGGAGGAGGGAGAAATGGGGATGCTCCACCTCCTAGCCATGTTTTCAGACACCTAGGGGGCCAGATGTCAGATGCACATGGTGTACAAGGTCAGAGGAATTGTTCAGAGTGCGGGAAGGGGTCTAGAAGTGGCGTCAGGAGGAAGAGCTGCTGAGCGGGACTTGTCTGGGTTGCCACAGCCCTGCGCATGCCTCTTGCGATGGCTACTGTTGATTGGCAGCCTGCTTGGGTCGAGTCAGTGAGTCCACCTCTGAGTGTATCTGTGAGGTGTGCAGACACAGGTAGGTCACGGGGGCTGTGGCATAGCAGACGGCACAATCCATCGATGGATTTAGAACTTGGGAAGACCACTGGGCAGTGTGAGGGGCTGCATTGGGAGTGTGTGCGTCATCCTGGCCTCCAAGTTTGTGTCTGCCAATCCTGGTGGAGTTCCCGCTTCTGTGGACAAAAAACTGAAACTGTGAAAAGAGAGATGCCCCTCCTTTGAGTCAGTTTCCTCCGTCACTGGGTCACCAGGTTGGCATCTCTCCACCCTCAGAGTACAGAAATTCCTTGTTACTTGTTACACACTTGAACTGGTCTTGCTTTGGAGGACAGTGGACACAGAAAGCTGCTGAGTTGGGCTGTAAAAGTTGGTCACAGTGTGGGAAGCAAAGGGTTCCAGAGTCACGTTTGGCGTGTGAAGAATGCGGTGACTCAGAGGCCCCAGAGCTAGGCAGACCTTCCTGGTAGATGCTGTAATGACTGTGGGTCTGCCTGCCATGGGTGGTTCAGTTCCCTGGGTGACTGACAAAAAGTTCTCATCCTCCATGAAGCCATGTGTCGTGTGGGAGAACCTCACTGTTCAACATTTGGAAATGCCAGCATCCCGCCTCGAGTTTGCCGTGTGGGGGACTGGGAGGTCAAATGCCAGCATCCCGCATCGAGAGTTCACTGTGGGAGACTGGGAGGTCAGCACAGTCGGCTTCCCCGGCAAATGTAGTGGAGGGGTCCGTGCTGCAGACGGCGGGGGGGTGGGCGTGGGGGTGGGGGTGACAAGAGCATTACCTGAGCTCCACTCTCATGTGCAAGTGTGTGTGAGAATCTTGTGCTACCATCTGTGTGAGGATGCATTCTGAATCAAAACTGGGGGCCATGAAAGCAAAATGCCCCTTCCCTTACACATAATAGAGTGCTTTTTCCAACTGTAGTGAGTTAGTGAGCACAGCGGCTTTGTCGAGTTCTGAAAGCACTTTCACCCAGTTCCCCACCTCTGGCTTTTTCAGTCCATAAGCTCCTCCTCCATGATGGTGTCTGAGGCTTGGGGGCAGGGGGCATGATAGACGTGTCCCTTTGGGGCTTCAAGGGTCCACAGATACTCTCTGCACTTTGTCAGTTCTGAGTTTCTGCTTTAACCACCATCCACTGTGCAAAGGAACTTCTCCGACAAGGTCAGAGAGAGGCGCAAGCTTGTGGGCAGAGAGAGATGGATCTAAAGGGCACTTCACTACTGTGTTCAGTTAGAGAGTAATGGATGCCGCTATCCTGTCTGTTCATGGCCATCTTCGTGTCTAAGACCCCAGCAGGATGTTCTTTCTGGCAGGGATGTGCTGGGTCTTCATGATCAGCAGTGGTGAGCATTTAGTGAATGTCACCCCACCATTTGAGCCTTGCTGTCCCACCCTCTCTGCCACAGGGACTGAGGGTGGAGCCTGCTCTTCACACCAGGAACTGATCCTGCACCCTGCACCACTGCTAGTGTGATGCTCTGTATCCAAGAGGACATCCTGTGTTAGGTTCCTTGTTGGATATTATTTGTTACTTTCATATTTACTTGTTGGGGGTGGGACCTACATTCCAAACACTTGTGTGGAGGTCAAATGACAACTTTCTATCATGTTGGTTCTGTCTTTGCTGTCCTCTCTCTGGGTGTCATGTGACCAGCCACATCCTAGTCCACTTTCTTAGAACTATGAGCTGTCCCCCCTTCTTGAGGTTCCTGTGTCCTGGGATTTCACTGTACCTCCCAAAAATAGCCAAACCGAGTGTGAGAGAGAAGCTTCCCACCCCAGCAGAAAGGGTGTGCTCTTGTGTGTGTGTGTGTGTGCGTGCGCCTGTGTGAGTGCACGTGTGCTAAGGTATCTCTCAGAGTGTGCTCTCCTGTGTGTGTGTGTGTGTGTGTGTGTGTGTGTGTATGTGAGGTATCTCTCAAACTGACCTTGGCAGGGATTCAGGGGTGAAGGAAGAGCTGTCCTGGGGAAGGAGAGGGATTCTTGGTGGAGAGTGGGAGGGTCAGCTGCACAGGGAGAGAGGAATGTGCAGAGACACGGGTTGGTATGAAGTAGTAGCTCCAGAGGCTGCTGGGCAGGCCTTTCTTCTGTTTGCTTAATACCGGTTTTGGGAAGCTACCCTTAAAACACACATGGCAGCCTCCTCCTGAGTAGAACAGTCTATACTGCAGGAGGCATGTGTGACAGAGACAGATCACTCACCTTAGACTCTTTGAGACAACTTCAGGTCATTGGCATCTGCTGGAAAGGAATCACTGGGGCCCTCCATCACTGGGGGATGCAGACAGTGCTGGTTGTAGGTCTCCATTAGTGGTTCTCCAAGATTGGCCACAGGCACTGTAGGAGGGAAGCACAGATGATGGCTGGTCTCTGAGGTCCTGCGTAGGCTCCCAGGACAAGGACAACAGAGAAAGAGCATCAGCTGCAGGGCCCTATACACAGGTCACACCACAGAGATTGGGTGGGGGTAAGTAGGGAGCTGCTCACCAATGGCTGCCCTCTGCTGCTGGGTACTGCTGCCCTGGCAGGGTCTACCCATGGGAGAGCCACCTCCCACCCACTCCCACCTATGTACCTGGGTATATGTGTTGATACCAGAAGATGTTCTTGCTTTTTCACTGTCTGCTGGACTGCCCCGGGACAGCCTCTCACTGAGTCTGGAACTGGGCTGGCAGCCACAAGCCACAGTCTCCCTCCTGCCTCTGCCCCATGGGTTCCAGGTGTGCATAGCTACATTGTTGTTTTTATGTGGGCTTAAGGATTCTTTTGGTCCTCTTCCTTGGCCTGCCCTGCATTTTCACTGTCAGCACCATGCAGCCATGTTGGGTGATGTCAGAGGACCAGCCTGCATCAGTGTGTGTGAGCGTGGACCAGCTGCATCAGTGTGTGTGAGCCTTGACTTGATCCCATTGACCCCGTCTTCTGTGCCTGCATCTCTAAGGCCCCTGGATGGGACTGGTGAGCATGGCTTCCCTAAGGCTGTGAGCCAGCACCCGCCTGAGTGTAGCACCGATGAAGAAAAGGGTGGTGGCTCTTCTTTTTCTACTTTGCCTCTTTGCAAAGCGTTACAAGTTGCACTAAAGTGTGTTTTAAATGTGAATTTGTATATAGCAGCCTTTGAACATTCCTGTAACTCTAATCTCTCATTTTATTTTTATGGTTTATGTTGTGGCTACTTCAATAAATCATTTTAATGCCAAGCGATATAGGCAAACTCTATTTTATTGGAAGAAAAATCTTTATTCATGGCAGATTTTCCAATATGTGCCAAAATACTGCTGTCGTGATATTTTATGCTCCTGTTTCAAAACAAACAGTTGCAAAGCAATTTCAATGGCGAATGTGAACAATAAAAATGTGATTAGCAGTTCACGAGCCTGGCGGCCATGTTGTTCTAATGGCTCTCCAGCACAGAAAGGAGCCACCATAAATCTCTGGAGTCAGCTCTGTCTTCAGAAAGGCGTTTCTTTATGGGTCCTTAGTGCCTATAGGATTTCATCTCCCGGATGTTGAGGTGGCCCAGCCGCAGCCCTACCACGTGTAAGGAATAGTTTGGGTCCTGCACACTCGGGTTTTACCTCTGCAGCTCTCAGCTCTGGTTGTCCTAATTCATGTGAACTACTTCTTGGGGTTTGTGTGCAGGTTCCTTAGAACGTTAGGAACCCAGATGCTGTGTAACATGCTCTTGACGGGGGTCTTCTATGCACATGGGCAGAGATTTCCCAGCACAGGAAGCAAGGTGGTATTAACATTCCAGAAGGCTTAGGAAAGAGCCTTTGGAGGGCACCCCCAAATGGATGAGCCTTTGGAGGGCACTCCCAAGTGGATGAGCCTTTGGAGGACACCCCCAAATGGATGAGTCTTTGGAGGGCACCCCAAATGGATGAGCCTTTGGAGGGCACCCCCAAGTGGATGAGCCTTCAGAGGGCACCCCCAAATGGATGAGTCTTTGGAGGGTACCTCAAATGGATGAGCCTTTGGAGGGGACCCCAAATGGATGCCAGTAATACCTGGAGCACAGTAGGTTCGTCTCATTCTAAACCCACTTGTGCTGCTCAGGGCTTCTGTGGCTCACAGAAAGGGGCTATGTATAGCCCATTGCTATTAGCCACACACAGGACTCCACCACTGCCTATGTCCTGTTACTGACGCGAAAGTGGACTGGCAAGATAGCTCACAGGTAAAAGCACTCCCCATGCCAACCTGACTATGTGAGCATGGTCCCTGGAGGCCATGTGAAAAAGCCTGATGCGTTGGCTTTCATCTGTAATCCTAGCACTCCTGTGGCAGGATGGGAGACAGACAGGAGAATCACCCAGAAGCTCTTACGGCACTTAGCCTGGAGTTTAGCTTGTACATGGGGTCAGAAAGAGCAAGAGAGACCCTGTCTCAAAACAGAGTGGGTGGAAGAAGCTGAGTCCCAAAAGCTGTCCTCTGACATGGACAGGTGTGGTATGTGTCCCCACATCACACATCCCATACACACAGCAGTAATTTAAAAATGAAATTGGAAGGTGGGTTTGCACAGGTTCAGGCTGGTTCTTTAGGCTATCGTGGTGAGGGATGTTCAGTTGGTCACAACAGCAACAGTGTGTGTCACTGAGTAGGGCCACATTAGCAGAGCAGATGGGAACTGACTTCCCTGCGACCGTCAGCTGCTGTAGAGAAGTCATCCTTAAACAAAATAAAACCTTCTGGCATACACAATTTAGAAAAGCGGGGAGTTTAATACGCCTTTGGCCATTCACAGAGAACATATAAATGGTGGCCTTTTCCATCTCTAGTTTAAAAAAAAAAAAAGTCCTATTTTCCCATTGCTATAATTTGGATCTGGAATGTCCCCAGAAGCTTGGATGACACTGATGGGGTGGTAGGACCTCTAAGATGTAGGCCCACATCAGCCCTCCCTCCCTTTAGGTTATGTTGTCTCAGTATTTGCTAATAGCCGTGGAAGGCCAGCCTGCTGTCACCCATCATTCCTACGTGTCCTAAGTGTTGGGCATGACTTTGAGTTAAAATGCAGGATTCTCTTTTCACTCCCTCTAAACTAGCTGAAAAGCATCGGGGAGCAGTAGGCTGGTGATGTCACATGCTTCTCAGGACAGCTGTCTGCTGCCTGTATTGTTGACTCCTGAGGGCTTGGGAGATGAAATCTAGGAAGTTGTTCTTCAGCATGGTGTCCTCATACAGAGGGTCAGGATGGTGTCCTCACACAGAGGGTCAGGATGGTGTCCTCACACAGAGGGTCAGGATGGTGTCCTCACACAGGGGGTCAGCATGGTGTCCTCACACAGAGGGTCAGCGTGGTGTCCTCACACAGAGGGTCAGCGTGGTGTCCTCACACAGGGGGTCAGCATGGTGTCCTCACACAGAGGGTCAGCGTGGTGTCCTCACACAGAGGGTCAGCATGGTGTCCTCACACGGGGGGTCAGCGTGGTGTCCTCACACAGAGGGTCAGGTCAGCATGGTGTCCTCACACGGGGGGTCAGCGTGGTGTCCGTCTTCACACATGGGCACAAGCCTGGCGTGTGCTGCTCCTTGCTTCTACCCTGACTCTCTACCATCTGGGGATGCCCAGGGGTTGGTCTCTGGCCACGTTAGTTTCAGACATGTGATAAAGTATTTGCTGTGCTGAGGCATGGCTGAGCCACAGGCCCCATGGAACTGTGGGTATCTGCAGCCCTTCGATACATAGAACAAGTTAACTGACTCGTGGCCAGTTCAGACTTCTGGAAGGAAAGTGTAGTGTAAAACTGCCAATTCTTCAGACGTGACCACCAAATGTAGCTGTCTCCCAGAGTCCCTCAGGACACTAGGTCCCAGAGAGCGGGAGAGCCGGAGCACCTGCCTTTCATTTTAAAAATTGCACTTAGTGTTTTGCCTGCATGTGTGTCTGAGTGAGCGTGTGAGGCCCCCTGGAACAGAGGTTACAGACAGTTGTGAGCTGCCATGTGGCTGCTGGGGATTGAACCCAGCTCCCATGGAAGAATGGCCATTGCTGAGTCATCTCTCTTGCCCAAGAGCACTCACCGCCTCTTAGGTGATAGCTTGGCAGTGAAAAGCCACTTTGGTGAATGAAAGCAGCCATTCCTGGCTCTGCATTTCTGTGTTCTCTGCCTGTTTTCCTGGCTGAGCAATAGAGGCAGAATTGATGCACTTACCAAGAACGGCAAGGATCGTCAGAAGGATCCCGAAAACCAAGGCCTTAAATCAGGGTAGATTTATGGGAAAGTGAAGATTCTCGAGTGGCTCCAGCCAGTGGAATTGTGCTTGGTATTTATTAGAGGCACCAGAGTGGAGCAGAGATGTGGTGCAAAGCCTCTCAGGCCAGCTACAACAGGGGACTTCTGGATTTGGACTCTCGGTGACATAGATAACACATGCTTATAATTTAAACAATACAGAAAGTCTGACAGGTTGTGAAGAGGTGCCTGATTTCATGGCCTACAGATTGAAGCATCTTAGCATTTTACACGTGTGTAGTATGTTTGTTTAAAACAGGATTTGTATTAAGGACTTGGTTTCTTCTTGGTTTTCTTCTTGGTTTCTTTTTTGGGCCATTTAGTTCACCTCATTAGGGGACATTTTGTGTCTTCTGTTTTTCCATAACTATACAGAAGGTTTTATTTTCGTGCACATTCCCTAGAAAACTCAAAACAGCTCCTTCATCTCCTTGGCTAAAATTATGATCATATTTTTTGCCTCTTTATCTTATTTATAAATGGAGTTTTCTTAGTTTAAAAATATTTCCATTTATTGGTTTGTGTCTGTAAGTTTATACACATTACGTGTAGGGTGCAGTGCCTTTACATACATGCAGGGGCCAGAAGAGGGCGCTGTTGCTCTCCTCTGTCACTTCATCCTCTTGAGGAAAGGTCTCTCCCTGGATTGGGAAAACAGCCAGACCCAGTTATCCTGCCGTCTCTGACACCTGGGAGCCTGGGCTGTAGGCATCTGCAAGGATACCCCCGTTACCTGTTAACCTGCATGCTGGAATCTGAGTCGGCTCTGTGTGTTTGTAGAACTAATCCCTCTAACTGCTTGGCCATCTCTTCAGCTGCTCTTACAGGTTTTAAGGTAATTAATGATTGATGTGTAAAAATGTAAGAGGATTTTAATATTCTGTATCCTGCAGTTTTACTGAATGCAGAGTTCAGTCAGTTTTGTGTGTTTTCACCATGCAGTTAGGTACCTTTCTGTGCCATATTTTTCTTGACTTGTCTCCCCAAACCCATCCCCTGATAAGATTGGCATGAATGTGAAACCTTTCTTGATAATCACTGAAAAGAGCCCATCTCACTGTGGGCAACGCTATTTCCTGGGAGGGTGGCCCTGGCTTACACAGGAAAGCTAGGTGAGCATGACTGGGTGCAGGTGCTGGAGGCCCAGCAGGCAAGTAGGGCTCTACTGGCTTCTTTGTCAAGTTCCTGCCTTGAGTTTCTGCCCTGACTTCCCTCAGTGATAGGTTATGACCTGGAAGTATATAAGCTGAAATAAGTCCTTTCATCCCTCAGGTTGCTTTTGCTCAGTGTTCAGTGGGAAGGGAAGCAGGACTCAAGTTTTCTTGGTGAATTCAGTCTTTACTTAATCTTACCAGCTTCATTTGGTCCTTACCGGGTGCCTCTGTCCCTGTGGTGTGGCTGCTTCTTCTGATGTCAGTACGCTGAGCTTGCATTCTTTTTATGTTCTCTTCTGCCCTTCTGTGCCTGTCCAACCGTCCTGGACCATCATATAGGAACTTGAGTTTCTTGCAGGCAGTGTGCAGCTGGGCCAGTCTCACTTGTAATCTATGTGTGAAATTATATTTTCAGCAGTCAGTTTAGATCTTTTATACTTAATGTGGTGATTGATGTGTTAGGTATTACCCGTTCCTTTATTCATTGCCCTTTCTCTCTGTTTCTGTTTTTCTCCTCTTGGTTTTCTGTGGATTACTTTAATATTCGTTTATAATTTCTTTTTGTTTTTTTTTGGGGGGGGGGTTGTTTTTTTGTTTTTGTGTTTTTTCGAGACAGGGTTTCTCTGTAGCCCTGGCTGTCCTGGAACTCTCACTCTGTAGACCAGGCTGGCCTTGAACTCAGAAATCTGCCTGCCTCTGCCTCCCAAGTGCTGGGATTAAAGGCGTGCACCACCACCACCTGGCCTTCTTTTTGGTTTATATGTAGTACTTTTGACTGAATTTCTTCATAAGGACTTTGGTGTGTGTGTGTGTGTGTGTGTGTGTGTGTGTGTGTGTGTGTCTGCGTGCACGCATGCACACTCTATTCCTACTGCACATGAAAGTGTCTGTCTTCTCTGTGCATGGACCATGCTTTCTGTTCTCCTGCCACTGTTAACCCTGACTGGTTCCCCTTCTTGGCTCTCAGATTCTCTTCCTAAGCATCACCTTGCCTCTCCTGACTCAGCAGCACCCCTCTGTCATTGGTGCTAAGGGTGCCCATGAACCTTAAAAGTACAGACCAAGTGGCAGCTTTTCATTTGTAGAATTGGTTGAGTGAAGTCCCTCTGTATTAACAAGTTCCTGCAGCAGGAACTGTCTCTTGTGTTCTACTGTGTTCCCTGCACTTAGATCACCAAGTGTTAGGAACAAGTGCTCAGCAAACACCTATGAGAGCAAGTGTGCATGTGATGGGATGATGGTGAGTCCAGCCTGTGTGTGTGATGGGATGATGGTGAGTCCGGGCTGTGTGTGTGATGGGATGGTGGTGAGTCCAGGCTGTGTGTGTGATGGGATGGTGGTGAGTCCAGGCTGTGTGTGTGATGGGATGGTGGTGAGTTCAGGCTGTGTGTGTGATGGGATGGTGGTGAGTCCAGGCTGTGTGTGTGATGGGATGATGGTGAGTCCAGGCTGTGTGTGTGATGGGATGGTGGTGAGTTCAGGCTGTGTGTGTGATGGGATGGTGGTGAGTCCAGGCTGTGTGTGTGATGGGATGGTGGTGAGTCTAGGCTGTGTGTGTGAGATGGGGTGGTGGTGAGTCCAGGCTGTGTGTGTGATGAGATGGTGGTGAGTCCAAGCTGGGATGAGCCATGGAGTCTGGACTTAACCTCAGAACCTCTCAAGCGGCATGCAGGAGTATCAAGCAGAGAATTAATCTTTGCATCGCCATTTAGAAAGTTCTACCTGGCTTTTCACAGTGGGTTTGATGTCAATACACAGATGTTATGAAAGCCACCACTAATTCAAAGCAAAAATGGGAAAGGAAAAGATTCATATCAGCATTGTTATAACTAGACACATAGATTCCAGCAAGTCTACCAACTACAAATGTGGTAGAATCGACAAATGAACCATCAAAAAGTTTGCGAAGGAGGCTGCTGAGATGGAAAAGGGCTCCTTCAAGTATACCTGGGTCTTAGACAAACTGAAAACTGAGCATGAGCATGGTATCACTATCGACATCTCTCTGTAGAAATCTGAGGCCAACAAATTCTATGTGCCATTGATGCTCCAGGACCCAGAGACTTCATCAAAAACGTGATTACAGGCACATCCCAGGCTGACTGTGCTGTCCTGATTGTTACTGCTGGTGTTGGTGAATTTGAAGCTGGTATCTCCAAGAACGAGCAGACCCATGAGCATGCTCTTCTGGCTTACACCCTGGGTGTGAAGCAGCTAATTGTCGGTGTCAACAAAATGGATTCCACTGAGGCACCATACAGTCAGAAGAGATATGAAGGAAATCATTAAGGAAGTCAGCACCTACATTAAGAAAATTGGCTACACCCCTGACACAGTAGCGTTTGTGCCAATTTCTGGTTGGAATGGTGACAGCATGCTGGAGCCAAGTGCTAATATGCCTTGCTTCAAGGGATGGAAAGTCACCTGCAAAGGTGGCAGTGCCAGTGGCACCACACTGCTTGAAGCTTTGGATTGTGTCCTGCCACCAACTCATCCAACTGACCAGCTTCTGCCACTGCCCCTCCAGGATGTCTATAAAACTGGGGGCATTGGCACTGTCCCCGTGGGCTGAGTGGAGACTGGTGTTCTCAGACCTGGCATGGTGGTTACCTTTGCTCTAGTCATTGTAACAACTGAAGTCAAGTCTGTTGAAATGCACCATGAAGCTTTGAGTGAAGCTCTTCCTGGGGACAGTGTGGGCTTCAATGTAAAGAACGGGTCGGTCAGAAATGTTAGACGAGGCAACATTGCTGGTGACAGCAAAAACGACCCACCAATGGAAGCAGCTGGCTTCACTGCTCAGGTGATTGTCCTGAACCATCCAGGCCAAATCAGTGTTGGCATGCAAGTTTGCTGAGCTTAAAGAAAAGATTGATTGTCGTTCTGGTAAGAAGCTGGAAGACGGCCCCAAATTCCTGAAGTCTGGTGATGCTGCCATTGCTGCTCTGGTCCCTGGCAAGCCCATGTGTGTTGAGAGCTTCTCTGACCATCCTCCACTTGGTCGTTTTGCTGTTCGTGACATGAGGCAGACAGTTGCTGTCGGTGTCATCAAAACTGTGGACAAGAAGGCTGCTGGAGCTGGCAAAGTCACCAAGTCTGCCCAGAAAGCTCAGAAAGCTAAATGAATATTACCCCTGTCTTAGTCAGGGAAAGATAAGGACGTGTTTGTAGTACTGGTTCGTCGTTCAACCCCTCCTTTCCCAAATAAACCGAATGTGAAGGTATGTCGACAAGTAGTGGTTCCTTCAGTCCTGACCTTGAGTTCGTCCAGTCCCTCGGCCTCGACTACGTCTTCGGTACCTCCCTACAAGAAATGACCGAACGAAGGGGTGGCTTGCTCAGCCTGCTTTCTTATAGAACCCAAGACTGCCAGCCCAGAGATGGTCCCCTTGATCACTAATTGAGAAAATGCCTCACAGCTAGATCTCATGGAGGCATTTCCCCAACTGAAGCTCCTTTTTCTGTGATAATTCCAGCTGTGTCAAGTTGACACAAACCTAGCCAGTACAACCCCTAACACCTGCCACCCCAGTCTTAATCAGTGGTGGAAGAACAGTCTCAGAACTGTTTGTCTCAATTGGCCATTTAAGTTAATAGTAAAAGACTGATTAATGATAACAATGCATTGTAAAACCTTCAGAAGGAAAGAATGTTTTGTGAACCATTTTTTTGTTTGTTTGTGTGTGTGTGCGTGTGTGTTTGTGTGTGTTTGTGTGTGTGTGCGCATGTGTGCGTGCGTGCATGTGTGTTTGTGTGTGTGCGTGTGTTTGTGTGTGTGCGTGTGTGTGTGTGTGTGTGTGTGTGTGTGCGCGTGTGTGTGTGTGTGTGTGCGTGCGTGTGTGTGCGTGCGTGTGTGTGGCAGTTTTAAGTTATTAGTTTTTTTTTTAAATCAGTACTTTTTAATGGAAACAACTTGACCAAAAATCTGTCACAGAACTTTGAGACCCATTAACACAAGTTTAATGAGATAAAAAAAGAAAAGGAAAGAGAAGAAAAGAAAAGAAAAGAAAAGAGGAGAATAGAAAGTTCTACCTGGTAATCTTCTGTGTGTGGGGAGTGTGTCAGTGCATGCGAGTTAGCCAGTGGTTATTATCCAGCCTCTGTCCCTTCATGGGCCCTTTTCCTGGAAGTTCTTTTTTTTTTTTTCCTTTTAACATGTGTGGATAGACTCTTTCCCCTGTGGTAGGGGAGGAATGGATTTTAGAGTTTGTAGCTGTAGAAGGAAGAACATTGTTGTCCTTCTCCAACAGGTCCATGTCCTAGCTTCTATGGCGATGTTACAGGAGCTAAAACTATGAGACTGGAACAAGGGTGGGCGTGGACCAGGGTTGTAAGTCAGCTGACCATAAGATAGGGAGGTTGCTCTAGATGATCCCGCGAGTCCTGAAACAAGGAAGGTCCTGAAAAAATGGGGGGGGGGGGTGGCGTTTCTGAGTTTTGCATGAGAGAGACAGATCTGGCCAGCGCAAGCTTTGGCTGTGATAAAATGGCTAGCACCAGCATGGAGGGTAGAGAACCTACTTTGTCTGTTTGTTTGAGCGAACATAGTCTGTCGAGGCAGGGAAGGCTTGGTGGTGGAATGTGTCCCACTGAGGTGGTGGATCCGTCATGTGGATCACAAGGCTGAGAGGGGACAGGAAGTGGAGCCGGGAGATAACCCTCAAGGCCCCGCCCACTTCAGTGGGGCCTCATTTCCTAAAGGTCCCACAAACTTCCAAACTGTTTCACTAGCTAGGGGCAGGTGTTCAGGAACCTGTGGAGACAGTTCACATTCAGAGTGCGACAGATGGAGGAATACAGCCACCTCGAGAAGCTGGAAACCATGAGGGGGTGGGGTTCCCCAGATGTTAAAAAAAAAAAAAAAGTCACTCAGGCCTGTGGACAGCGCTGGGCGTGTTTCTCACCCTCTAAAGCTGTAAGGATGAGTTGACCTGTGAGGCTTCTTACTATTCTTGATGTCAGCAGTGAGGAGAACCTCACCACTTCCTCTTATTTAAAACATTTTATTTTGTTCACATGTTGTCTCCATCTATGTCTATGCCCTGTGTGTACCCAGTGCCTGCAGAGACCAGAGGTGGCCATTGGACCCTCTGGAGGTTTTGAAGCTGCCATGTGGGTGCTGGGTCCTCCAGAAAAGCAGCTTATGCTCTTAACAAGGAGCCCTATCTCCAGCCCCCATCTCTCCAGCCACATGTGCACGCGCACGTGCGCAGAGTAAGTGGACCTGGGAAGACTCTGAGAGGGAACAGAAACAGTCTCCGAAGCCTCAGCTAAGGTTAAACACAAACCTCCCCGGCTCGTGCTGTGGTTTTCTGTGAAAACACTACGCATGCTTGATGATGATTCTTAAATGGAAATCCATGGTGTGACTTTTGATCCACACTGGGCAAAGCAGAACTGATGTGTTTACCCATGTTGTCCCCACAGGTCATGAGTCAGGGATTTCTATGCCGTCTAACAGGGTAGTTTCTGTTGTGCTGTAAAAAATAGGCTTTCTTTTGAAATCCATCACTTGTATGCATGGAAATGGAGACTTTTCCCACGTCTGTTTGTCTCCTGAGATGCTCCCTATTCTCCTGAAACTCTGGATTTTAACTTTATTTCACTGTAAAACGTTCACGAGCATTTTCATAGCTCCAACCCAGCTCCTTTAATCCCCAGAAGGATTCCTTGTAAGCCTGTCATGGCCTGTTTAGAGAGCTGAGCGGATACACTGGGGCTGAATGGAGGCCCAGCCTTGATGGCTGCTCAGGGAGGGAGGGACACCATGAGGCAGGGTCCAGGCATCTTTGCTCCTCTCAGTCATTTTGCAACTGGGGATTGTAAAATGAGTTGTTATTCTTGCTAGCTTGTATAAAGGACACACAATCCTGGTACTTTATTTATAAGCTGTAAGCTTAGATTGGGCAGGGTTTGAGCTTTTGTAACTTATGTCCTAGCCATGTGTCTCTTGTTGCTTGCTGTTTGAATCTCACTCAGTTACTCTCATGGTCATTTCCACTCCTGGTGGTGGCCTCCTCCCTCCCTCTCCAGTCTCCTCTTTTTTTAGTCTCTCCTGAGGCCTCTCACTCAATCCTCAAATTCTGCCTTTTCTCTCTTCTGCTCAGTCACAGGCTTAGGCTTTTATTAACCATTTAACTTTAAGTTGGGGAGCAAGGCTTAGGTATATCACTTGCTGTACGTGAGGACCTGCTCGCCAGGGGCAACCAGGACTTGGGGGCCAGTATTTAGCATTTGACTACACAAGACCAACCCTGACAGGGGATTCTGAGTCCTGTGTCCTGTGTCCACTTGTCCCTCAGTGTTGGGGTCCACTGCCCGCAGTGGACTGGGTTCCTGGAGGATTGGCCCGAAGCTGAAATGAAACTAAGGGAGTGGGGGAAGAAAGAAGGTCTCCGAGGCTACATGGTTGCTTCTGCTTAGAACAGCTGTTTAATGGTGGACAAGCATTTGGGGATAAAGGAAGGGAAACCCCGCCCCCAGTCTTGACGCGTCCGCAAGACCTCAAACCGCCCTTGGGACTTCAGAGCACTGTAGAGAGTCCAACGCGTCCACCCGACCAGCATCCACCCGGAGACCATTCGACCCGCCTCGGCCCACTGGATCCTCTGAACGTCTTGGACCGACGTCCCCATGGCCCGAGAATCGGATCAATTGTTGTGTTACCTACCCATTGGGTGCAGCACAGCTCTGGTCATTGAACCAACTATGTTGGTGGGGAAGGGACACCACACCTCAGGGATGTCTTAGAACTCCAGAAAGGCAGGATTGACTGTACTGAATGATGTGTCAGAAATAAGGTGGGTTTTTTTTGTTTGTTTGTTTTTTCGAGACAGGGTTTCTCTGTATAGCCCTGGCTATCCTGGAACTCACTTTGTAGACCAAGCTGGCCTCGAACTCAGAAATCTGCCTGCCTCTGCCTCCCAAGTGCTGGGATTAAAGGCGTGCGCCACCACGCCCGGTAAGGTTGTGTTTTTAATCAAAAAGTGATTCTTTAATTAACATGCCTCAGAAAGATTCGCTGAAGGTGAAGGTTTTTGGCAACAAATTTTAAAGGCCATGGAGCAATCTAAGTCTCCATGTAGGTTTCAGCGTTTCTTGGCTTGGGTTCGGCTTGTAGGTCAACCCCGGTAAACCTGCCATCAGACAGAATCTGGTGGAATCTAGTTGTGGTGTGGCTCAGCCCTTTGAATACACCTTTAATCTCCCTGGCTGGAATACAGACATGTCCTTAGTACACACTTTTAATCCCAAACAATAAAGGTAAAGTTAGTTTATAGGAGGAAGCACCAGTGTGTGAAAGTGATGTCTAATTGAGTGGCAGACAAAGCAATGAATCAGAGAAAGATTTGACAGAATAGGATGCGCCAGATCGGTGGAGAAGAGAGAGAAAAGGGAAGCTACTTTAGAGAGAGACAGACAGCACAGGGTACAGTAGAGCTCGTGGGGAGCAGTGCAGTAGAGAGGGAGAGTTGAGCAGCACAGAGAGGGAGAAGGAGGGAGTTCTACTGGGAGAGTTTAACAGAGACAGATTGAAGAGAGAGCAAGGTATACACAGGTGAAGACAGAATGAGCCAGAGAACGAGGAGCCAGAAGATTAGAATTGCCAGAGTTAGTTTGAGTGGAAGTGAAGGAATTCAGTAAGATGCTGAGAGAAGCTAGATGGAATCAATCAGTTTGAAGAGGTTTGAGCAAGAACAGCTGAGTTGCTCCACCCAGCCAGAGTCCAGAAAGAACAAAAAGGTTCTCAGACGCTGAAAACATTTTAGGCCTAGATTAGATTGTACGGAGGCTTGACGCTTCCAGGACTAGGCCTAGGTTAGTAGACTGAGGCTGTAAGCCTCCAGACGACATTTACACCAGTGCTGGGAGCCTGCCCGACCTGGAGTGGTTTTAAGTGGGACAGTGTTGGACATAGAAGTAGCTTTAAAGACTGATGGTCTCAGGCCTTCTTGCTCTCTAACTACAATGAATGCTGAAGCTGCTGGCATCTAAAGAATCTAAATATTTGCCGGGCGTGGTGGCACACGCCTTTAATCCCAGCACTTGGGAGGCAGAGGCAGGCGGATTTCTGAGTTCGCGGCCAGCCTGGTCTACAAAGTGAGTTCCAGGACAGCCAGGGCTATACAGAGAAACCCTGTCTTGAAAAACAAAAACAACAACAACAACAACAACAACAACAAAAAAGGATCTAAATATTTTCTTGCTTATTCTGTGGTTGAAAACCGCTGACTTGGGTGATTAACACCTAAAGCCTGTCAGAGGGGGAGGGGGTCTAAGTAAAGGATTCCTTGCTAGGGCTCCTCTCTCTCTCTGGTCCAGAAGCCCCTCCTCTCACTTGTCAGAGGGGGAGGTTTAGAACAATAAATTTTTTGAACCAGGAGAAGAGAGTCACCCTGGCAGAAGGAAAGGCTTTTATACAAGCAAATGTGCATAAACACACATACATTCATACACACAAGCACACATACACATTTGTTAGCACATACTATTTGTTGGGCCCAACAATCTGTCTAACCAACTTATATATTACACACACACAGCCATACTTACGTGTGCATATGGAGCAAAAGCCCAAGTTTCTGCCCAGAAAGAACTCACTCACTCTGGCTGAGAAATGAGCTCCAATATTGATTGCATAGAGAAAGAAAAAGCTTCTACCCTTTTATTGCTAAGTGAATTAAACCCAAGTTGGTAAGAAAAAAAGCTTTATCTTATTTAGTAAGACTAAGCCTGCCTTGCTCTTAAGAAAAGACCTGTCCTATGGTAAGGAAGCCTGCCTTCTCTCTCTGCTCTCTCTGTAGTTTCTTCTTTCTTTCTTCCTCTTTCTCTATATGTTCCTTCTGCCTTTGCTCAAATGTTATCATTCCTATTTTTTTGTACCTTTTTTAGGACAATAGATCGCATGAGTTTCCCAAGCATCCTTTTCTTTTTTTTAAAGAAAAGTTCACCAAAAGTTTAAACATAAATTCAAATCATAAATTGAATAAGTTATAGCAGAGATGTTTACATGTATTTCCATTAAGACTAGTTATCTAGCTAGACATTCATTATCCGTCACTAGCGCCACAGGTTCATTGAGAGTTAAAAATCATAATTCTTGTGACTAAGTTATCATTGAAGTTTTGTCTAGATAAACCCAGTCAATATTTTATCATTGATTCTTGCACCTACAATAAATTGTTAATTCCTTTTTATGACCTTTGGTTGTTTTACAACCTCTTGGAATGTGCTCTAAGGTGTAAATGCCTGCTTTCTATCTTAGAAGCAGTTAACTCGTGATACTTGAAGACTGGCAGAGTTCTCAATGTAGTTTTGATAACAGAAAGGATTTAATAACAGTTCTATTATAAAGGGCTTAATAATTACTAGTATAATCTTAGGAATTCTTATAGGATCATCATTAAGAATTAAGAAATAATCTATTTGTCTATACAGCATCATTACAAGATAGTAGTACAACTTCATTGATCTGCAGAAATCTGCCCAAAAGGATGGGCTGATACAAAAAGTTCATCCATTCTCTTAACTGGCATCCCCTATAAAGTCAAAATCAAAATACTTCCAGCATCTCAGGATATATATTACCATTCTAAAACATCATAGTGAGGGAACACTGGACCAAAGCAAGGCCAAAATCCATCAGGGCAAACTCCAAACTCTGCATCTCCATGTCTGATGTCAAAGCGCTCATCAGGTAGGTCTCCACAGCTCTGGCACCTCTGACATCTTGGTGTATCCAAGACAACTTCAACTTTGTACCTTCTTATACCAATGTCTGGGATCCACACATGCTCTTCTAGGCTCCTCCACAGGGTTTGGGACACTTCTCCAGCTCTGCCCTCTGTGGCATTCTAGGCTCTGGTTGACTCTACTCCACTGCTGCAGGTCTTGGTGATCATGGCATGGTACTGACATCTCTCTCCAATGCAACTAGGTTTCGTCATAAACCTCATGGGCTCTCTTCATGGTGCTAAGCCTCAGCTTCCTTTGCGTGACCCCTTCAGTCCTGGGCCGTCTACTGCAACTGAGGCTGCACCTTCACCGATGGTCTTCTCTGGCTTCTTTTAGGGCCAAGCCTCAGCTGCTCTCCATGACCCCTTCCCACCAGGGTGACTAACGCACATTACCAAGTCCAGTTGCTGCAGGAGGTACAGCTTTGCTAGGAGTCTTAGCCAAGGTCACCCTGGATTTCTAGAGTCCTCTGGTCTTTTAATAGCTTCAACTAGGATTGGTTTGGAGAGCCATTTGCCTGGCGAATTGTTGGTCCATTTAAGCTTCAGAGTTCTCTCTCTGGGATGCTTTTCTGGAAGCACTGGGCGCAGTGAAGAATCTTTAAGTCACCTGCCTGCTTGGTGGGTGCTAGAAGGGTGCCTGTGCTGGCTGTGGAGCAAAGAGTAAACTACAGACTTGTTTTAGATTTGCCCCTGACATAGTACATGGCTGCTAGCCATACACCTCGCTGTCCCTGGGGGTGTGCATCTAGATGGCTCTGCTGCAGCATCCTGCTGGGTATGGACAACTTAGCCGTCTGTCGACCACACAAAGCACTAAACATGATTGACATCCACCAGAGAGCAGCAGGACTGAGGCTAAGGGCTGAGGTGGGGTGATGGATAACACAGGACACCAGCACAGGGAGGGTGGAAGGAGCTGCCTGGCTGATTCCGGTCTTCCCAGCAAGCCTGTAACTACAACATTATGGTCATCTCACAGACACAAATATAAAACGAGACTCCCCCCCTCCCCCCAAATTGCAGAATGGCAAGATCTTAGATGGTCCATCTCTTATTAATCTCACAGGGGCTCATATTGGAATATAAATGGGCCTTATTTGTGCTGGCAAATCAAATCACCATGAAAGGTTATTTCACGAGGCAGAGGCAAAATCATAATAAAATAATTTAGTGAAAACTGGAGCTGAGAGTGTGCTTAATGGAACATGATGGGGTTTAATTTCCTTACTATTTCCATCATTAAAGCTCCATTATCTTTTCCGAGACCTCATTTAGGCATCCCGTCACAACGCAGCTCTGAGATGTTTCTGGGGCACACCAGAGGCTGGGGTGCCATTAGGACAGAAACCGCTAATGCTGTCCCTCCTTTCATTTCTGCGCTTTGATGGCTGCACCTTGCATCTGAGCTGCATACCTGCTCACTCTCACCTCATCTCCCGAAAGCTGTGGGTACGTGCGTGCGTGCGTGTGGTCTTCAAAGGAGGGAAGTGTGGCTCGTGAGTCCAGAACAGAACCAAGTCTTACTGTAGCTCAGAGAGCCCCAATGTTCGGAGGCTCCAAGGACTCCGGGGGTCCACCTTGAGTCCCCATCTTAGTCATAGCCACAGCTGAGTGAGACTTGACCACAGACCGCATCCGGTCATCACAATCACAGCAGATCTTTCCAATTTACACTTTGGTGGTAGTGTGTTTCTTGTTGGTCTTGAACTCCATTGAGTCCTAAAGTAATTGATATCTTAGGCACTGATTGTACATGTGTGTGCATGCACACGTGTGATCATTCTTATGTATGTGTGTATGTGTGTTTGTGTGCGTTATACATCTGCGTGCACTCAAAAGCCAGAAGTTGGCATTGAGTAAGGTTCATTGCTTTCCAACTTGTTCCTTGAGATTGGGTCTTCACTGACCTGAGGCTTGCTTTTGGCTAGGCTGGCTGCCTAGCTCCCTGCGTCTGCCCTACCTGCTGCTAGGGTTACAGGCATGCATGCATGCTATTCCCAGCTTTTAAGAAGGTGCTGGGGAGTTGATCTAGGTCCTCTTGCTTTCACGGGAAGTGATCATACCCACTGAGCATCTTCCAAGCCCTAGGCATTCATTTTTAGCCACAGTTTCCTGTGGATTCCAAAGCCTCAGCCCAGCGCAGGTTTTTGGTCTGAGTAGCTGGCCTTGGTGTGGCTTGGCAAGGTTGAATGTCTTTCTGCTGCAGACACAGCCCGGGTACTGTTCCCTAGAGCCCCTTTCTTTTCTGCGTCTACAGTTTCTACTGCCTGCTTATTCCTGAGAACTTCCAGCTCACACTGGCCTCACCTGGCCAAATCCTCTGTACTCTGTCCCATGACCCTGCAGGGTGTGGCCTGACCATCCTTCAGATAGGACCTCCCCACCGCCAAGGAATTCAATTGGGGCCTGAGCCCAGAGTGAGGCAGGCAGGCAGGCAGGCAGGCAGGAGCTGGAATGGAGTGTTGTTTCCTTTAGCATTTTCTAGTCTAGGTCAGTCACAGGTGGCTATTTACTTTTTCAGCTGAGGTTGGTGACAATCCCAGCTGAAAAGCAACCTGGAAAAGATGGCTGGCAGTGTTGCCTTGAATCTGCCACCATGGTCCTTGATGGCGTAGGCCTTGATCCACGAACAGTAAAACCAAAGTGTTTCTACATCTGGGTGCAGGTTTGGGGTTCTCGTGTGGAGTGTCAAGAGAATCTGCCACACTCTGCTTGTCTCATAGACTGTAGAAAGCAGGACAGGTGACTCAGGATGATGCCTGAGCAGCTACAGCATGAACTGGCCTGGGAAGGACTTGTTCACAGATCCCAGCACCCACACTGGGCAGCTGCCAATCTCCTGTAAATCCAGTCCCAGGAGATCTTGGGCCCTCTTCTGGACTGGCCAGGTACTGCATGTATGTGTCTGTCTCCCTGCATGAGCCTTTCTGAGACAGAGAATTCACACTGAGCATCTGCAGATCACCAGAATTCACAGGCAGACAGTGGCCCTCATGGCAGTGGTGGGCAACAGTGCGGTAGGAAGGAAGCAGTTTTGGCACATGTGATACACCAATCAAGAGACAATCATTAAGACATTTTCCTAAAGAAAATGCTTTTCTTTAAGAAGAATTTCTTAAATTTTAAATTAGTGTATTATTTAACATCTCATTTTGTTTTGTCCTTCTTTTTTTTTTTTTTCTGAGACAGGCTCACTCTGCAGAACAACTTACCAACAATTCTGCCTCCATCTACCTCTCTAGGGCTAGAATCATGAACATATGCCACCCTGCTGTCGAGTGGCTGCTTTTAGCTGGAGATTAATTATCGTTTTCTTCTAGGGCTTATCCTCAGTGGTCTTTGGTCCTAGATACTCTCCTGCCTGGCGATCTGGCCTGGCGCCTTGAGCGTGTAGGCCATGAGCTCGTAGGCCATGAGCGTATAGGCCATGTTACAGCTACTTAGCCCCAGCACCCCCTCAGTCCAGTGGGGGAACTACACCTGGGCCCTGCAACAAGAGAATTCTACCCACATAGCTCCTCATGCCAGTGCAGCCGGCTCTTTGCCAGGCAGCTGTGGGGTGAGAGGAGCCGTGTACGTACTTGCATTTTTCTGGTTCATCCTTCCTGCTTCAGGCTGGTCATTTTCTCAGCACATGGCAGGACAGGTTGGTCTGTCAACACTCTAAGAAGATACATAAATGAGATGCCATCCATCTCCAGGGACCCTGGCAGCTTCCCTTGGGCTCCATTGCCAGGGTTCTCTGCCTAAGCAGACTTGGCAGTGGTCCACCATGCTGCCTCGAGGTACACCCTGTCAGGAGCCAGGACCATGGAAGCATGCTGCTGGAACTCCAAATGACACGGATATGCCAGGCTAGCAGCCAAGCGACACAGTTATCCTGCCAGAAGGTCCTGCTCAGCACTGCCACTACCGTGGAACCAGGGCTAGCATTCTAAGGATGCGCCCAGCAGTGGCTTGGCAGCAGGACCCGCTGACTCCAGCCGGCTGCTCTGCCAGGTAGAGAACTTCCCTCGAGCTCCTGTGCTGCCTGTCAGTTGGATTTAACAATAGCGTTTACTCCCTTCTCCTCTTCTGTAATCAGAAATGTGATGCTGTCCACTCTGTCTTCCATCCATAGACTCTTAGGTTGCTTGCACCATGCACCTTGCCCCAGATGAGAGGAAAGCCTGGGCCCAGGTCTCCTTAGAGCTCGCCCAGCTGTGTCAGAGCCTGCTCAGCCCCTGCCAGCCGGTCTCCTCCATCAGCGGAGCTGCTCAGCTACCCGACTCCTGACACAGCAGGCGCCACGGCAGGCACTCGGCCTCTGCCGGCCTCACAGCCCCCCCCCCCTTGCCCTTTATCTCCAGACCTTCCTTGCCTCTCTCCGTGAGTGAGGCAAATGGCGAGGCTGATTTGAGACTAGGGGGTGACCTTTGAGTGTCACTGAGCTTGCCTCCTTCCTATTGCCCCTCCCCAAGGGTTGGTGTGTGACTCAACCACAGAACAGTTTCCAAATTCTTCAGAAGAAAGTTGCCTGGAGTTGAGGTGTCAGAGCATTGTCCTGCTTCTCCCTGATGCCCCAGCCTTCTGTCTTAGGGTCTCAAGCCACACCATGGCTCTGCACACAAACAGACCTGTAGAAATAATCTCCCTGGGCTCTCTGTAGATGGAAGTGTTTCACCCCAGCTCTAGCTTCTGTGATAGAAGCTGTGGGAATGATGTGGGAGATTGCATTCTAGACAGTATGGATGGAGAGGGGGATGGATGCTGCTCCTAGTGTGGGAGGAAGCAGAGTTGTACGCTGTGCAGCTGTGTGGGTTGTATGTAATAGCAGCTACTAATGGATGAAAGGACCTCATAAAAAGTCATCTGTCAAAAGCAAAGTGCCTTCCCCTCATGTGTGCTTACCATTGCTGTAAAGACCACCAGCCTTTCATGGCTCTGACAAGAAGCAAGATGTTTGCAAAGGGAAGTGAATGTGCACTGTCACACCCAAGTGTGGACTGTCACACCCCAGAGCCTCAATTTTAACCCACTGTGGAAGTGTGTGGTCCTAGGTGACTCCAAATCCAGCCAGATTGACAGTGGAAGTGAACCATCACATTGTGGCATTTTCTTTCTGTCAGGCTTCTTGTTCTGACCACAGTGTCTTCTGGGTCTGCTACAGTGGAGTCCCTCCTTTTTAAATACTGAATACTATCCGTTGAAGAAAGGACTTTGGCAAGGACCAATGCTAGCCCACAGCTCAGAAAAGCCTCCAATGTTGGTCTCTGGAGAATCAGGTGTTTCAGAGAGATTTCAGCCCCTGGGGGATGGGGGGGGGGTTCCATCCTATCTGGAATCCCAGCAAGGAGGGCCATAGTCTGAGCACTGCTGTGACTTCCAGGCCAAAAATGATTCTCTAGCTAACAATGAGACGATGTCTTTGAAAATAAAAAACAAGGAAAAGGGTAATTCCATCATGATTACTTGGGTATCAATAGATTTATCTCCAGTGAGATTGGACTGCATTTGCTGATGCTGTGGCCTGTGAGCAGGGGGTGCTGGGTCATTTCCAAGAAGGACCTAAATCAAAGATGGATTGGCCCTGCTCTCCTCAGAGAACAACCTTGCTATGTATCATTAGTTACTTATCAAGAGCAGCATGTTGTGTCGTCTGGTCTCTTATTAATCACCCCTTTCTTCCACCATCAAACTCTGAGCATAATTGGATGAAGTTGGTGGCTTGCAGCGGCCTTCACATCCATCTTCCTAAGCCAGTGTCACAGATACGCTGGATTGTGGACATCCACCCAGGAGTGCACTATGCACGTCTGATTCTGAAATCGGTATTAGACACTGGTACTCTGGAAAGCTCACACCTTGTCATGTGTGTGTGTGTGTGTGTGTGTGTGTGTGTGTGTGTGAGAGAGAGAGAGAGAGAGAGAGAGAGAGAGAGAGAGGGAGAGAGAGAGAGAGACCAAGTCAGCATGGCATCAGGGGACTCTCCACAGCAGGATGGGTCCGCCCAGAGGGTGATTTATAGTCACAGGCACACACTGCTCTCTGTCTACCCTGGAGCACCTGGCCTCATTGCCCATGGATTTTCTCTGTTCCCAGTCAGTTGGCCCTTAAAGCTTTTGGCAAGTGCAGTTAACTGGCCAGGGGATGGTCACAAGTCATGCCTAGTCAGTGGACAGGGAAAGTCAGCATACTGTGGGCTGGGAGTGGGGGTTGGGGACGTGTATTCACGTGACTCAGAGCAGAAATGGGAAGATGGCTCACAGTCCAGGCCTGTGGCTCAGACAAGGCTCTGCTGCGCCTGGCCAAGGTGAGTGTTGGTAGTAAACAAGGTCCAGGTAATTAAGGCTGAGGGGATTCTCCAGGAGGCTGGAGAGAGTGCTCCATGAGATGTGAGAGCAGTGAGTTTCAAAACATGAGCTTGTAGATTGTCTTCTAAGAAAACTCAAAGTCACAAACTTGGACCAAGGTGTAGATGCCCCAGCGCAGGAGTGAGAGGGGCAGATGATAAAGTTCCTCTTACTCTCACCCAGACCGTGGCTGTCACAGTCAGTCCTTCTAGAAACAGACACTCAGTAGCATGGCATTTGTGGGGTAGAATGGCGAGCCCAGGAGGGGCGAGGTCCATACTACTTACAGCCATTATCACCCTCTGTCACAGATGCCACAGATGCTACAGTTCAAGGAACCCAGTGAGCGGAACACACAGACTCATGCTGTTTTTGGAGATCATGACTCACAGGACACCTCCCATTCCTGCAGCTCTCCCTCACTCCTGCAGCTCTTCCCCACCCCACCCTCAGACCATGGTTTCTTGCTCTTTGCTGTCCGTGGGTTGCTACCTTCTGCACTCATGTCGTTCTTTAGTATGCTTATGGTACATTGCCTTCTGCCTCTGCTGAGAGGTAGGCTTTATCACAGCAGGATTTTACTTACCCCACTCCCTATCTTTATTTCCAAGTGAATATTTGTTGCAAAAACTGAAATGCAAACACAGTTGCATTGGGATCCTGGAACTGAGAAAGACAGCAGTGGCACCTGGGAACATTTAACTACGGCTTGTTTAGTTACTTCCCAGTTGGTGACCGTGCTGTGCTCTGGTAAGATGCTGATGAGGGAGGGAGTGGGGCTGAAGTTTAACTCCATCTCTGCAGTGCTTCTGTTTCCGAAGAGAAGGGACTCAATCCTTCA
The DNA here is from genome assembly GCA_902729485.2 of Mus minutoides. Classification (NCBI taxonomy): domain Eukaryota; kingdom Metazoa; phylum Chordata; class Mammalia; order Rodentia; family Muridae; genus Mus; species Mus minutoides. The sequence goes on along the minus strand of LR750586.1, from coordinate 205,547 downwards.
GCCTCGTTTTTGAGAATGAGGATGATGTAATGCTCTGCCTGGTCTGTTGCAGGAGCATCAGGAGAGCATTCTGGGCAATACCATGCAGAGTGTGATTGCATTGCTCAACAACCTGGTTGCCTACAAAGACTCAAACATGCAGCTGCTTTATGAACAAGGTAAGCTGGGATTTGAACCTGGACTGTCTGGAAGAGCAGCCAGTGCTCTTAAGAACCTAGTGCTGCCGCACCAGCCCTAATAGATAGTTAATACTAATACTAATACTAATAATTGATCTCCAAAGTAAGTCTTAGCCATCAACTGACGTCACCAGCCACAGTTTTGACATTTCATTCCCGGGTGTTGGAATTCTGCTTTATGTGCAAGCTGTGCACTCAACTGCTTCAGTATTCCTCCAGCCTGAGAAAATTATGCATTATCCTCTAGTGAGAAATATCAGCAAAGGCTGTGGGGCTTGGGTGCACGACTGTGCAGTTCCTTGCCCCGTCTGTGGACCTAGCTTCATCTGTTTCTTGTGGGTTCTATCTGGAGTGAGGCAGCTTCAGATACAGTAGGAGGCAAGGGAACCGGCAGAGGAAGCAATCTGAGCTTCAAGTTCCATGATAAAAGGCTCATGAATCACAGTGGGGTGTGGCCTCTGGACTGTCCAGCCTGTGGTGGTGATGGTGACCCAGAATCCTTTGCTCCCTGCTACAACAACAGTAGAAGCAAGAGCATGATGAGCCCAGATCTCTTTAGGGAATAGAAGTGGGCAGGCTGTGTCACTGGGCCACAGCCTGGGCATTCGGGGACACAGAGGTCTGGCATTCCATGTAGCTTGAGGATCATCTGACCTCAAAGACCAGAGCAGTCCTGTCACTCAGTGCTCTTGTAGCTAAGGATGACCTTGAACTCCTGACTCTGGCACCCCCCCACCCCCCACCCCCACCCACCCCCAACTCAGGGGCTGGCGTTTGCCATGTACCAGTGGCACTGGATTGAAGTGTCAGTGTGTAACTCAGTGGTTTGGGTATTTGTTTGTTTGTTTGTTTGTTTGTTTTATTAAACATTTTTATTTTTAAAATAGGGGTGAGATTACAAAACAGAGTAAGACCGCTTGCTTCTTTCTGAAAAATATCAGAGTTATTAACATTTTGGAGCTGGGGTTGGGCCCATCCTGCACCCTGACATTTCCCTAATGGATGTGAGTGCCAACCTGGCTTTCCCAGCAGAGCTGTCAGGGTGACAGATTTACACAACACGGCACAGTGACACAGACCAAAAACCACAGCAAAACCGAGCACCTCCAGAGAAGCATTTAGAGGAACTAACTCTCTTTGTCTTCGATGATTCACAGAGTGTCAGGAATCAAAACACTGATTTTTTTTTTTTGTCAAGTTTATATTAATCTGTCTAAATCAGCATTTATTCAAGAGACCAGAAAATCACTTTGAGAGTAGTCTGTGCTCTAAGAATAAAGAAGCCACATTTGACAGCCTTCTTAAACTTCTTGAAGAATAACTTTCAAAGCTGGGTGGCACATGCCTGTTACCCCAGCACTAAGGAGGCAAAGGCAGGGGCATCAAGAGCTAAGGGCCAGCCTGAGTTACATACTGAGCTCCCAGACATCCTGGGCTGCATGGTAAGTTCCAGTCCAGCCTGGGTTACATGAAACCCTATTTCAAAAAACAAACTCAGTAGACAAGTTGGCAAACCTGTTATCTGGAGATGCATTAAGCAGCATTTGGGGACACATGCAGTGTGTGCCATGTGGCTTTGGCCATTCAAACCTGAAGCAATCCTGCCTCAGCCTCTTTAGGACAAGGACTACAAATGTGGCCACAAGGCCTGGTTTGGCCTGGTTTTGGTCTCATGTTTTAAAAACGTTTATTTATTTTATTTCAAATTCTGTCCATCTGTCTGTGTGTGAAGGTGTGCATGCAAATGTAGGTGCCTTCAGAAGTGAGGTATTGCCTGCTGTTGAGCTGGAGTAACAGGTGATTGTGAGCTGCCTGGTGTGAGTGCCAGGAACCGAACTCAGGCTAGAGCAGAGCAGAGCGTGCTCCAGCCACTGAGCTGCGTCTCTAGCTCCCACTCTCTCGTTTCTGTAGTAACTGTCATGCACATGCTTACCCTGGTGATGGAGCTGTAGCAGGCAGCCACATGCTTAGTGAAATCTGAGAAAAATCCCTGAACATGTTCTAAAACATGTTCTCTGGAAACTTCTACAAGTCTCAGTTATGCAGTGAGACTGGGTCAGTTAGAGTTTACCTGGTTACAGGTAAACCTGGTTACAGGTAAACTCTCCTTAAACCTTTGCAAAAGTGCTAACTATGGGATGGGTGCAGTGAGTCTGTGGATAAGGGGCTTCATCTGCACAGCCTCGTGAGTGTGTATAGCTGATGCTGAGCTAACCCTCTCCTAGGCCCCCTGCCAGGGGACTGTGGAGCAGCAAGGGCTGGAGTGAAGACCCCTTCAGTCACTTGTATACCTGAGGTGTCTAATTAGTGTTTCTGGCTCTATAATGGAGATAATGACATCACACCCACCCACTCACCTGGAGGGGGCTGGTGAGGGTGAAGCTGGCTAATGGGAATGAACCTTTGGAGAAGGGCCCAGAACAGAAAATAAATAAACGTTTTTAAAACATGAGATCAAAACCAGGCCTTGTGGCCACATTTGTAGTCCTTAAAGCAACCAGAAACAGCAGCCATGTTCCATGAACTAGGCAGGTTTCGTGCCCAGGGAGACATTCCATGAACTAGGCAATTTTTCTGCCCGGGGAGACTTCCGGGCTGTGCTTTACTCCTGGTGCACGTAGACACTTCCTGGACTCAGCCTTTCTGATACCCTGCTGGTATAGGATGGGTATGGAGCATGTGCCAGGCACCCACCGCATGCAAGGCTGTTGGCAGGTATAAGGTAAGATGGTTCTTGAAGCAGTTAAGAGACAAATGCTTCAGAGCAGCCGTGGTACCTGGCACTCCCCAGCCATCCATCCCAAGCCCCAGAATCCCAGGGCTCAGCCTCATCCCCCTCCCCATTTTGTTGGTGGCACTGAGACAATGACATCCCAAAATCTCTCAGCCAGAACCTTCCCTGTCAGGAGACTCTAGTGTGCTTGTATTCTGTGTAGCTCACACAGGTGATATGTACAAGTGCACCAACCCTGGCACTACCCTTCCCCACATTGAAGCACCCGTCCTCCCTTCTATGTGTACCTACTGTGTGTAGTGTAAGACATTATGTATTTGAAAGCTTTGAGACCATCAAGATTGGTAATAGCTGACGTGTTCATTGCTTTGGGCCTCCTGACCCAATTTTATCTCTGCCGCCATGGGACCCAGCTGGGATTTTATGCATCCATGTTTGGGAGCTAAAACATTGCATGCAATGGCCTTAGCTCCCCTCCTTTCATCTTGTCTCTTTATTTTGAACCTGTCAATCAACAGACCATGCGTTTCCTTCCTTTTTACTTGATGCCACTTGTCTGGCTTCCTCTGGCACCCACTTCCTCAGTGTTCAGTGAGGATTCCTCAGACCTCAGATGCTCTGAAACAGCAAACCATTTTACCAGCCACCCAAAAGGGTTCCAGTAAGAGACATTTAACAAACTTCCTCCTCTCTTTCCAAACTTCTTTTAAGATTTGAGACAGGTCTCACTATGTAGCCCTAGTCTGGGAACTCACTGTGTAGATCAGGCTGGTTTTGAACTCATAGAAATCTACCTGCCTCAGCCTCCTGAGTGCCAGGACTAAAGGGGCATGCCACGGTACCTTGCCCGGATTCGATTTTGAAACATGAATATTGGTGAGGAAAATACTCACTGGAAAGTGAGTCTGAGACTCTGATGGAAGAGTTCAGTGGGTGCTAAGGAGCTCCGGAGAGCCTGTCCTTTGAAGCTGTCTTCCCTCAGAGAGCGCACACCCACAAGCATTTGGAGAAGAGAGCATGGCCTGGCGGTTGGCTGTTGGCGGTTGACATAGGTTTGAATCTGGATCTGCAGCTTTTACTCCCTGAGATGGCTGAGGCTCATCTCTTCTAGAGATAACTGAGCCACTTCCAAGTGTTTGTTTTGAAAGTCAAATGATAATATATGTAAATTTTCATGCATAATCACCAAAATTAGCATAAGCATTTAAGGTAAGTAGTAAAAGCCAATGAGCCCGTCATCTTGACATCTGACCATGTGAAGACCATGCATGGGAAGGGAGCTGCCGCTGAGTGACACGAAGATTCAGTGTGGGTTCCAATTCTAATTGAGTTAGTCTTCACCAACCAGCAAAGCGCCACCAGCGCGCCAGAGCCCCTGCTGTTAATAAGTGGAAAATGACTCATTTTCAAAATGGGTGACTGCAGGATTCTGAACAAAGGGACACTTCTCTTAGGAGGTGATAATTGAAGAGGAAGGCTTCATCATGGGGGACCTAGGGCCGTGTGTAAAACGTGCTAATGGAGGCAAGGCCCAGAGGATACCTGCAGCCGCCGCCCAGGAGGCAGAACTATGCTGACAGCTGCACAGAGCACTCTGGCCTGATCACAGCTTGTGGAGGAAATGAACCACACTTCTAGTGGAGTAGCGCCACAGATGTGGCTTTAGCATTCACTTGGTGATAGTTTGTGTGGTATACACTCTGATCCGTGGTTAGCTTTCTTCTTCACTGTCATTCCCCAGGCTCTTACAATTCCTTGTCAACTGAAGAGTAGAGAAGCTAATCCTTCTCTTATTCCAGCAGAGGAATAAATGTCTGCACACCTTATATCTGAAGAGAAACCAGTATCCATAATATGTAAAGAACATCTACGACACAGCTCCTGGACTGTGAGTGGGTAAACACAGGAACTAGCACAAATGCAGAGAAGACTTGAATAGACATTCCGCCCCCCCCCACCCCCAAAGAAGAAGCACAAGTAATGGCATTTGTGGGGCCTGGACGTCTCTTCCCCATCCCCTCAGCATTCTCCTGGGCTTCTCTGAAGGAAAAACTAGTGTCCCTACTGTGGGGAATCAGTTGTCTCTTCTAAAATAGGGAGAGCGCCTAAGTGAATCACAGATGAAATGTTAGGAAGAAGCCTGAAAGGAGCAGTGGGCAGAGCATAGCGCACAGGCGCAGGCTCACACAGGCATAGGCTCACGTCTGCCTGTCAGACTTGAGTGGCTCCTGGAGGCAGGACCCTGAGGTGTTTTGTGATTGATTATCTTTGGTTGGCATTGTTTTCATTTATCCTGTGGTATATGCAGGGCATCAGTTCTAGCCCCCCGGTGAACACTACAGTTCACAGTTTCTCAGCTGGGATGGCAGATGGTCTGCCTGTAATTTAGCCTCATCTTCTTGGGCATCTCAAATCTTCTGCCAGGCCCTTGAGTTCCTAATACAAGAGTGTTGTCATGGAACTGTGGGCCTAAGTTCTATTCAAATCCCCAGGTGGCCACTTCACATTCAACAGGCTGGAGATTGGGGGACATGGAGGTCAGCTCTGGACCTGGGGATGCAGTGTGAGGGCTTGGCCTGTGGGCTGCTGGAGACTGGGGGACATGGAGGTCAGCTCTTGACCTGGGGACACAGTGTGAGGGGTTGACCTCTGGGCTGCTGGAGACTGGGGGACATGGAGGTCAGCTCTGGACCTGGGGACACAATGTGAGGGTTGGCCTCTGGGCTGCTGGAGACTGGGGGACATGGAGGTCAGCTCTGGTTCCGGGGAAGCAGTGTGAGGCTTGGCCTCTGGGCTGCTGAACTCCTGGACTGTGAGTGGATGATTCGTGCTCACATCGTGTTTACTGAGCAGCCTCACTGTCTCCAGATGAAATGCAGGGGAGAAGTTAATGTGAAGAAATCAGGCTATTAGGATGTAAATCGTTTTGTGAGTAAGCGCTTTCCTGATGTGTGGCGCAGCACATTCGCTTTTATTCCCTTCTGTCGAGGCTGCCACATTTGAGAACTGAAGACAGAAATGTGGAAGGAGCAGGTTAGACTCCCGGCAGAAAAAGTGCCGGCATCTGCCTCTCCTCTTTCCTTTGATGGCGTCAGCGCTGCCAAGCTCTCTGGTGTCTTCTCTTTTATATCCTTAGAGGGAAAACAAATCTCATGCAGGCGCAGTTACTGCAGCTCATTGCTACAGGATTCAGCAAGCGGGACATTAAAGCAAAGATGGTTATTAATGGGATTAAAACAGTAATAAAACTTTATGGAGGCATTTAATAACTCCTCCACACACCATGAAACAAGGCTAATCCTTACCCTTCACGGGTGAAGTGTGCTATCTGTCTCAGGGTCCACTGCTCTGACTCTAAGCTGAATGTCAAGAGATCACTTAGACTTGAGACTTCCTCGTGTGCATTTTATTGTCAAAGTCCTTAGGATCCCAAACACTTATGAGGTGAGACCCCAGAGAGCAGTGATCTAGAGGAACATTTTGATAGAGCACAGACCCCTTCCACTTGCAGATAGGAAACCAAGTACTAGCAGACGATGAATCTTGTCCACCTGAGCACTGAACTGTGAGCTGAATCGGGCTTCCTCTCTTACCTGTCTCAGTTCCTCACTATTAGCTGATGGACACTTTCTCATACGTGGGTATTTCTGGATCTTTCTTCCAGTATTTCCCTTCTTGTCTGTTCCTTGCCTGCAAGAGTTCCTTTCTGTCGCTCAGGTTGTTCACTCTGTTTGTTTCCTTCACTTTTACTTAACAGACTATTTGTTGTTGCTTTTTAATTTGTGTATATTATGTGTATTCACGTATGTGTGAATGCATGCATGGAGGTCAGAGGACAATCTCAGGCGTGGTCCTCACTTCCCACCTCTGTTATTCACCACCATGAATGGTCATTCGTCTCTCTGACCTGTGAGTTTCAGGGGATGGATTTTCCTGCCACAGCCTTCCCTCTTACCAAGAGTGCTGGGGTTACAGACATTCACCACTGTCCTAGCTTTTACCTGGGTTCAGGGGATCCGAACCCAGGTCCTACCCTCGTGTGGCAGGTGCCCTGTCTTCTGAGTGCTTCCTTCAGCTGGGAGCTACTGTATTTGAATCAGAACATTTGGAATCACAGTAGTTCTGTTCTGTCCACAGTAGTTTTGCTCAGATGACCAAAGGTGGATAGTGGGGTCCAGATGCTCTCTCAGACCCACAGCTCCCCCGAGGAAGGACTGAAGATGATCAGAGATGAGAGGCCTGGCCCAGGCCCCTTCTTTCCGGATGCTGGCCCAGCCAGATCTTAGGTGAGGCACGGCTTAGCTGAGGTGCCATGGGCTCTCTCTTCCACCTCCCATCTGGTCCTGGTGTTTGCCTTAGATTTTGTGGATTGAGCTGGGACAGTTGCTTCTTTGAAGGCTGATGTTAGTGACAACCCAGGTGCTTCATGTGTAGACACTCATTAGCTCTCAGTATGTTTACATATTAATAACATGCTTGAAAATATATAGACCTGGCTAGTTTCTAGAAAAGTCCCATGTATTCAGAGAATAAAGTCCTGCTAATCCACTATGAACTGAAGGTCTCTAAGAAAGCTGCTCCTACAGTAAAGTTACCACAGACTGGCTGACAAGAGTGTCATGACTGCTGGGAGGGAAATGTTGCTGATGGCTGTGGTTTAAATGTGAAATATCCCCAGCTTGTATGTTTGCACACTTGGGCTTGGTTGGTAATTCTCTGGGGAAAGGTTATATAACCGTAGGCAGTAGAGCCTTGTTGGAAGATATATATATCATTACGGCTTGACTTTGAGGCCTTGTAGCCTGGCCCTACTTCCTGTTCTTGCTCACTACTTCCTGTGTGTGGATGAAATATGATCAGTCTGCTTCCTGACTGCCGGGCCAGCTTCATGCTCCTGCAATCTTGCCTTCCCCATTGCGAGGGACTGTGTCCTTCTGAAACTGTAAGCCAAGATAAACCATTTTCTCTGCTTAATTGCTTTGGGTTGGGGTATTTTATCACAGTAACAGAAATTAAATAGTACATAGATAAAGAGCCAAAATCATGTGAGCTTCCGTTAGCCCCTTTACTGGGGCATTCCTTAATTTTCTGGTTGTGATAGAGTACCAGACAAAAGCAATAGGAGTGGGGCTCATGTTGCCCGCAGTGTAAGGTGCAGTCCGTCACAGCAGAAAGGCGTGGAGCTGGCACCAGCAGGAGGTGGTACCGGGCTCGGCTAACTCTCTCTTCCATTCACCGCCCGTGGGTGGGGCTGCCCATATGTAGGGCATGGGTCATTCCACCTTTGTTAAGTTGGTTAGAGAATCCCTCCCAGATGTGCCAGATCCCAGAAGCTGACAGTCGAAGTATAACCATCACAGAGCCACTTGACCGAGACTGTTGGCAAAGGCTTCAGAAAAGTGGTAGACATCAGAGATTCCCTGCTGTGCTGTAACCTGCCTCCCTGATGACTGCAACCAGGTGTTTGGATAGGTGACAGTTTGTCACTTTTAGTCTCAGAGGAGCGTGTCACTGGGGCAACCCAAATGCATGGTCACCCATCTTCTGCTCAGGACAATCTGCATCACTCCCCTTGAAGCAACAGTGTTTCGAGTTGAAGTTGACCCTCCTTCTTGGGGGACTTCCTTAGCTCTGCCCTCCATGGGCACTGTCAGCTGGAGACTCCAGCTGTGGGAAACTGGAGCGCCTGTTTCCATGGTCGATTTCATAAATTACTCTAAAAAAGGGAGGATTTGTTATGTTTGAAATTCATCAGTAGGCAGGAACCTCTTAGACTGACACAGTAAGCAGGTGGGTGCCACCAATTCAACTCATCCTTCTCATGCCATCTCCACAGAATGGTCACCAAGTGCTGCTCAGTAAAACCTGTTCAGCAGCAGAAGCCTTGATAAATGTTAGTGTTGGGGCTGGAGAGATGGCTCAGCGGTTAAGAGTTGAGCTGTTCTTCCAGAGGTCCTGAGTTCAATTCCCAGCAACTATGTGGTGGCTCACAATCATTTGTAACGGGATCTGATGCCCTCTCCTGGTGTGTCTGAAGACAGCTACAATGTGTGTGTGTGTGTGTGTGTGTGTGTGTGTGTGTGTGTGTGTGTGTTAGTGTTGGTGCAAGAGGTTGCTCCTGCAACCTTTGCCTCAGGGATATCTGCACAATTCACTCTTTATGCATGGAAGATCCTATGCCTAGGAGACAAGGGACAGGGCATTTCAGTGTTCACCTTTATCATAACAACAAAGCAAGACTCCGTGAGGAAGCCTCAGAGGGGAGAGCGGCCTGTACCACCTCTCCTCCAATGCCAAGAATTCAAATAAAGTCTGCAGACAGGAACAAGCTGAGGAAAAAAGGGCTTGACAGGTTCAGCACCAAAGGTGGAAAGCATGGTGGCCAGCAGGCAGGCAGGCAGGCATGGCGCTGGGGCAATGGGTGAGAGCTTACATCTTATTTAGAAGATGCAGGCAGAGAGAGTAGGTGAGATAGAGCCTGGTGAAGGCTTTTGAAATCTCAAAGCCTACCCTCCCCACACCCCAGTGGCACACCTCCAACAAGGCCACACCTCCTAATCCTTCCCAAACAGTTCCACTAGTTAGGGACCAAGCATTCAAACATAGGAGCCTATGGAGCTATTTATTCTATGCCAAACCCTGCAGCCTTCCCACCTCAGTTAACCCAGTTAACTACACAATCCCTCACAGGCATGCTGGGAATCTAAATGATCCCACACAGGCATGCCTATAGGGAAGTTAAGACTCCACCATCTTGACAGTTGGGAGGAAGAGGGAATTAATGCGAGGTGGTAGACTCAGTCAGTTTTTGTGGACAGAACTGTAGGCTCACACTGGCCTGGGTGCCCAGGTACAGCCTCCTCTCTTCTCTGTCTATGGGGAGTCAGTACAGGACTTTGCCTTGACACTCAGCACCATGCCAGGGAAGCCCAGCCCTGGGTGGGTGATCAGTGTCCCCTGTGCTTGGCTAGTGCCCACGGATGGAGCTTCAGGACCTATTCTGTGACCGGTGGGAACCCTTGGCTCCAGTCACACATGCTAGCATCTCTTGAGGCCAGCTGTACTGACATCAGGCTTTCTATGGAAATGCAGCTTTGTTTCTGCCTTTGTGTTGGTTAGTGTAGATCTGCACTCTGGGTAGGCCCTGTGCTGCAGTATGGCTGGCTGTGGGCTTGCTTGCCCCTCCCACTCTCAGTCCCAGGAGGCATCATATGTGCTCATTGTCTCCTTGTAGAAAGAAGAGGAAGGCAGCCATAAAACTGTTCTGTAGTGATTCAGGGACAGTGCCTCGCTGCTAAGTCCTAGTCTGGCCGCCCTTGGTGACTGATCACAGGCTGGACTCAGGGTATCAGTGCTAGGCCACTTTGGTTCCTGCGACTCAGTAGTACAACGTGAAATCAAGAATGTGAAGGTTCTGGGTTTTCTCTTCTCAAGAGTGCTCTGGTCCTTGTGGTCTTTGTGTATCTGTGAGTTTTAGGATTTCTTTCTAACTCTGTAAGGAAAGCCATTGGTATTTTGGTTGTGAGACTAAATGAGCTTCCTAGCGTGGACGTCAGGAACAGAACTGGGTTCTCTGCTAGAACAGCAAGCTCTCCTGACCTCTGGGCCATCTCCAGCCCCAGGTGAGCTTTGTTCATTGCTGGATTTGACTGGCTGACAGTCCGTGGAGTGGATTTTTGTCCGTGTTTGTCTAGACATGGTGCTGTAGTCTCCGTGTATCCACTGTTGCCTCCTCAGGGTTTGGTGGCGGTCATGATTGTCTCACCGGGTCTTGGTGTCCCGTCAGGTGGTCGGGGGGGGGGGGGGATGATGCTTCTTTCTTTACTTCTTCATTTATATTGATAATTAATATTGGCACAGACAGCCTTGTCAATATTCCCCTTCCTCTGCCTTCAGGGCCAGTGTATCTCTCTATATGTGTGTTTGTGTTCAATGACACAAGCACCCAGTGTCTTTGTGGATTGTGTGTGCGTGTGTGTGTGTGTGTGCGCGTGTGTGCGTGAGAGAGAGAGAGAGAGAGAGAGAGAGAGAGAGAGAGAGAGACCTGTACAGGTGCCGATGGAAGCCAAAAGAGAGCACCAGATCCTCTGAACTGGAGTTGCAGGTGGTTGTGAGCCACCATGTGAGTGTTGGGAACTGGGGTCTTCTGCGAAAGCAGCCATTGCTTTTAACAAGTGAGCCATCTCCCCAGCTCAACGCTACTTCATTTTAAATTACAACTTTTGATTAGACTGAAAATTACTAGACATAAAATGTTATCTCTAAATGTTATATGTTTATGGTTTGCATTTCTAGACTTAAGTATAACTCTGAGTCAATCTGATGTATTCAAATATGGGGCAAAGTTAAACTGAGCATTTCTGCAGGGAGATGATGGCTATGTATTTCCCCTCTGAGAACCATCATGCACAAGGAGGCGAAACTAGTTCTTCTCTGGCCACTGGGGGGCGGTGTGGAGGCTGGGGGCGTGGAGTCTACAACTGTTGGGCTTAATCAGCACTGATCAGACACTGTTGGGAAATGAGTTCAGAATATCCGTGTCAGTCAGGAGGCCCGGGCACCTCGGACGGGAAGCAGGACGGGAAGCAGAACTGGCTCTTATTTCCAGTTGCTCGTCCTTCACGTTTAGTTGTTGTGAGCTGACCAGTTGCAGCCACTGATAGAGACTGGTCACAACTGGATAAATCAAAGGCCACTTCCTAACTGCTTATCCTGTCTGGAGAAGACTGGCAGCCTGTGGCTTGTGTGGTGGGAAGGTCGGGGTGGTTTGAGCAGGTGGGCCAGCATGGTGAGAGGTAGTCCTGTAGACGGGGCCTGTGTTGAGACGCCTCTTCTCGTGAGCACATTTCAGCATAAGCACAGGGGATCGGAGGGAGGGAGAGGAAGAATGGGGCAGCCATGCCATCCTGAAAGTGACAGGTGTTCTCTGGCCATATGAGTGTTTCTGTCTTAATTAAAAATATGTGGAATATTTCATACTCTTCATTTTCATATTTTTTGTGGGCTCAGCCATGAATGGTTTTGCTATTGCTGAAAGCAAAAACAACAAAGCCACAGATCCCGTTGGTATTTCTAAGTAGACTTTAAGGTCTACTGAGTATTTCTAATACAGATTCGTTTTCATTTCTGAAATTCAGACTCCACACAGTAGCTCTCTGTGTCCATTTTAGGATGTTGAAATATCAGATAATAATGGCCAGGCTTACCTTTCTTCCAGAAAGCCATGAAAGTGTCTTAAGTGGGATCCTACAGTTTTCTGTTTGTGTTTGCCAAACTACTTGTGCTTACCTTTTGTTTTGAGATATGTGTGTATGTGTGTGTGTGTGTGTGTGTGTGTGTGTAGTATGTGTCTGTGTGTGTGTGTGTGTGTGTGTGTGTGTATGTATATGTATATATCACTTTGGAAAGGGGCTAGAGAGAAAGCTCAGCAGTTAAGACGGCCTTGTTCTTATAGAGGAACTGAGTTTGGTTCCCAATATCTATATGGGTAGTTACGACCACGTATAGCTCCAGTACCAGAAATCAGACACCCTCTTCTGGTCTCTGTGGGCACTGCATTCATGTGTGCCTACACACACACCTCAAATATTAAAAATAAACTTTGGCAAACTCTGAACAATTAGAATATTTTCCACCCCAACACTTTCCCATTCTCTGCTGAAACTACATACATACATACATAATTGAGTACATACATAATTGAGTATGTATATACTTGCACACATACATACATACATACATACATACATACATAATTGAGTCTCATCCAGCCATGGTCTCTGTCTCCCAAGTTAACCATCTTTCTGCTTTTCTTTCCACTGAGTCTCTTGTACAGCTCTATCTCCAGGTGTGGGAACCCTACTCACAATTGTTTCTAATCCTTTCTTCCCACCAGGAATGCATAATGCACCTTTTGTTTTAGACCGGCCATGAATTTTTGCCTGAGGGCCTGATGTTAATTTGCTGTGACCAAGCCTTCTCCATCTGTCCCCACACTGTCCTTGGCAACTTAGGAAAGCCACAGCAACTCTGTACCTCCCCCTGCTCCCCATCCTCTCTTGGTTGCAGATTGCATCTCCTGTTCTTGGGGACTGTACTCACCTTGTATCGTAGGTGGCCACTGTGGGCCTGTGCTGCACAACTCAATTCTGTTCTGTAGACAAAATGCCAAATCTTCTCTAGCTGTCATTTAATTTATAGAAGGCTCAGCTTGTTTCTTTCAAGGCTTATTTTGAATTCCTGTTGCCTCACCTGGGTTAATAAGGAATGGCGTCTGGGTCTTAGTTAAACACTCAGGACTCCTTAGCGAGGCGGCCTCCGCTCTGGGTTGTCAGACTTGTCTCCCTGTGTATGAGCCTGTCAGGCTTGCAGGAGCCATCTGGCACACCTCCCTCAGCTTCAAGCATCAGAGAACTTAGGCAGAGGCCTTGGGGAGCACCGTGCAGACTTCTGGGTGGCTCTCCATTCCTCTACCTTTAATCCTTCACTTCCTGAGCTCCAGCCCAGCTCCTCTCTCAGAGGAAGACACTCTGCTCAGGCCTGTCACCCTAGTCTTGTCCATCTGAAGCTGCATTAGTGAGGGAACTGCATTAAAGCTCCCCCGCCCCCCGGGGTCAGAGCCCTGACAGGTTCCTGTCTCATGTTTGAGGAACCGTTGTCTCTGGTACTTGATCTAGAGGCTAACGTCATGTATGACAGAGGTCTGGTGTGTGGCAGGCATGTTTTCACTGATTTTTTTTCTCTTTGGGAAAACACTCTTTTTTGCCACACTCATAATGTTGCTCCCCTGTCTAGCATCCCTGTTCTTTGTCTGTCTGTTTTTCCTGCTGTCAACTTCATAGACATTTACCTAACATGGGTGTTGGCTGTTGAGGGGGTGAAAGAAGCCGCTATCCTTGCCCATCCAGGAGCACAGTCCTGCGCCCCTCTCTTTTCCTAGGTCAACTTCCTTCTGACTGAATACCTTCTTTGTTCTAAAACCATGGACCTCATTATAGATCACAGAAAGGACCTTACTTGGTTTGAATACATGTTCTACATTTAAAGGTGTGCTTGCTTCCATAGATATCCATGAGGAGCTTGTGGTCCAGCTGGGAAGACATCCTTGTCTGAGAGGACGGTGTCGCTGACTTGGAAAATATACACGGATTCCTTTAAAGGGAAATGCTGATTGCAGAGGGGTGGGCTGAGTGGAGCCAGGGCTGTGGTAGCATATGCTGGTGAGCTTATCCCTGCTGCACTGAGGAGTGGGAACAGGGCACCTTAGTGTGATGGATGGCTGTGGGAGGCAGTGGCTATGCACTGTGCCTAGAAACTGGAGATGTTCAGCAAGCCAGAGCTGGAGTGGAGAGAGCTGAATGCGGGGCTGGGCTCATTCTTAACCATGTGATTCTTGGCATGATGCTCAGGCTATGGTCGTAGCAGAGGGTGGTGTGCTGTGGTGGTTAATGCAGTATTGTACCAGGAGTGGGGATGCATGGCCCTCTGACCTACTGAGCTCTTTGTAGGACTTGACTCTGTGATTAGAGATTCACTTAATGACCATGAGGCACCAGCCCAAGTGTGTTAGGTCATAGAAAATAAGGTCATCACTGCCCCTAAATACTCCCAGTCTTCTGAAGTCCCCATGGCTATCCCTCTGCTTCCAATCCAGGATGGTTTCCCCAACCAGCTAGTACTAAACATCAGAGAGCCTAGCAGAACATAGCCAGGTAGGGAGAATTCTCCTGCTAGAGGCCTTATCAACACAGCATCTTTGGGAAGTGCAGCCATGGACTGAAGCATAAAGGTGAAAAGGAGCAGACTGGGTGCTTGGTCAGAATCAAGGGAGGGTGGTGGATTTTTCTTCTTCCAGGAAGGGCTGCTAAGCATCACACCCAGAGCCATGCTCATACTAGACAGGTGTCCCTCCACTGGGTCACATGCACCACCTGAGATGGTGCTGTAAAACAAGCACCAAGGCTGAAAGGCACAGCTGGCAGGAAGAAGACAGAAGAGGGGGAGGGAGGTGAAGGAGACGTACAGGGGAGGGGCTCCTTCTGGGAGAAGGAGAGGTTGCAGGAGACAGGACTGAGAGGGGCAGAGCTGAGAGGAGAGGGCATGGCGCCCCTCCTGCCCAGAGGCCTCCAGGAAGGATGGGTGGGGGGTGCTGTCTTGCAACTCTGTCTTCTCCACCTGGATAATCCAGCTGTGGAAGCCAGCACTATGGAGTCCTGCAGGCAGCCGGGCAGCCCTTCTCCTGTATCGGCCTTTCAGTGCCAACCCTAAAACTTTGTTTTAAAAGTAGGACAAACCAGGAGAAAGTGTGAGCAGGTAGGAAGAATTTCTCTTGCTTTGGGAAATCAAACTAAAGCCTTGCAGTGAGCTAATTAAGCTTCCAGTCACAGATTTAAAAATTGCTTCAAGTTCTGTCAATCATTCCTTTTGATTTTTTGAAAGATGTAAAATATCTGTATGTTTTCTGATCACCCAAGCAATGCATATTCATTATAAAAATTTAAATAATGCAGAAGTACATGAAGGTAGAAGTGAGTCAGTCCTAGAGGTGATACAATGTATCCACAAGCGCAGAGCTTGCCAAGTGAGTTACTGCTAGAGGTGACCCACACAGTGTATCCACACTCGGAGAGCTCACCAAGCAGCCTGAGGGCGTGAAGAACGGAGGACTGAGGAGGACTGAGCAAACTTTGCTGGCTCAGGTCCCATGTGAGCCCTCTGCGAGCTTCTCAGCATGGTGGGAATAAGGGCTGACTGGCCAGAGCAGATCCTATCATGCCTAGATAACATGTGTAAAGCTCAGGGCTTATGACATGTCTGGTTATAAAAGTCACACCCTGTGCTTGACAGGAAGTTGCTGAAAAGGCAAGGCAGACTGTTCTTGGCACCTGTATCCTCTGCTGTTTTCTCCCATGTTAGGTACCAGAGAAGTGTCTCTCTGTGAATCTAAGTTGGTTGGTGGTTGTTGGTTAATTTCTTAAAGCGATTTCCAGTCTCTCCACTCTTCCTGAGTTTCTTTAATCATCCCTTGAGCACTCTCCATGGGATTGTCCTTCCTGTTTCTGTCCTTTCCTTCCCAGCTGTATTTTCCTTGATGGTTTGTAAGGGCTCTGGTGTTTGGGGATATGAACACACGTCACATACACAAGTTATTCTTCTCACCTCTTGAAATGTCGTCATCTCTGTTCTCTTGTCAAGTCCTCTCTGTTCTCTTGCGCTTGCTGTGGCGTCCCCACCCAAGGGCTTGGTGCTTTCTGTCTAAGGCTTCTGTCAGGTTGGGCTATTTCCAAGAGTTTTATGTGAGCTGCAGAGACTTACCCCTGAGGTGATTTTTTTTTAAGTTACACAGCATTGTTAGTTCCTAAAAGGGCTTAAGATCCGTCTGTTGATGTCCTTGCTTGTGCCTAACTCACCTTTGCGTGCCTGGCTCCTGGGACGCCTGTCTGGACTCTGTCCCCTGCTGTAGCTTCTCATGCCTATGTTAGCATGGCAGCATTTTAATTATTGTCTCCTGTAAGAGTTTCATGGGGTGGTGACTTGAGCTATCATTTTGCTTTTAATGTTTCAAGCAAACCTGAAAGCCTGTTTGATAAGTCCCTAAAAGTCCCAGTAAGTTTCGAGCCCTGTAATAATTATATAGGCGTTGGATTTGGTTTTATCTACATTTCCATTGAAACTTGTCTGCCTTTCGTCAAGGCTGTTGATTCAAGCCTCAGCTGCCTTTTTGTGATACATCTGATGTTTCCTTATATCGTTCTCTGTTTCTCCTCAAATGCACTCCTGAGACATTGATTGGGGATACATGTCACTAGGCCATGACAGGGGTTTTTAGGTTGTGTGTGAAGCTTTATACACTGACATTTCTCGAAGACTCACCTTACCAATAACTAGTGATAATATACTGTGTTTGTTTGTTTGTTTTGGGTTTTGTTGTTGTTGTTGTTGTTGTTTTGAGACAGGGTTTCTCTGTGTAGCCATGACTGTCCTGGAACTCACTCTGTAGTCCAGGCTGGCCTCGAACTCAGAAATCCTCCTGCCTCTGCCTCCCAAGTGCTGGGATTAAAGGCGTGCGCCACCACTGCCTGAAGATACTGTTTTTTTGTTTTTTCCTGATATTTTCAACTTATTTTCTGCCTGACTATCTTGGTCATCCTAAACAGAATCAAGAAATGCAGTCAGGACTGTGGGCCTCTTTCTTACTTCTGGCTTTTGGAGATTGGCCATGCCTTTAGAGTTCCCCCAAGAGGGGTCCATGCACAGTGCATGCAAGATTGTATGCACAAGACATGCACAGATCTGAGCACACAGAATTATGACCCATAGCTTCTGCTCTGCTGTCCCAGGGAGCCAGACCACCTCACAGTCACCCAAGTCACCCAAGTCAGACAGCCAGACTCTCTTGTTTCAGCCTCAGGTTCAAACTCAAGCCAGCTACAGGAAGCCAGATGTGTGTGGGACCCTAGCTAGAAGGAAGGTAGCCTGTGTTCTCTAGATCCCTCATGCCCCCATCCTTAGTGAGATACCTTAGGCCTCTCTGACTCTGGCCCTCCAGCCTCTGGCTGCCCTGAGACTTGGCTTCCTCACTACAGCAAGCTTTAGTGCTGCCTCTACAAGTTTCCTTCTGGTGACCTTGGTTTGTTCTAACGCAGTCACTAACTGCTGTGGTCAATAATGAGTTTGATAATGAACAGCAATGAATTTCTGGACTGCTCAGGCCCAGAGTCACATTAGAGTGTCAGGACTCAGTACCTGCTGGGAGGCCGGGCTGTGCTGTGCTACTCCAGGGCCTCGTGACCTGCATCAGTGGAAAGGTGGGCTCCAGAGGTCAGGAGTCACCAGAGCCCCATGCCAGCTCTTCTGCTTTCTGTCACGTGTCCCCATTTCTGGTTACTTCTGTGGTGTTGCTGGCTCATTTAGATGTAAGTGAACATATAGAAGTTTCTTCATGACTTGAATTGATTTTTATTATAGCTTCAGATTCTTCAGAAATTTGATATGTCAAGGCTGCCTGTCAGTTCTTTCCTAAATAAAATTCCTCCACAAAACAACAACAACCCCCAAATGTTGAGCATTCGCCACCGAGTGTCTCATTGCAGAGTCTGACGATGCATCCCAGAAGCTGCCAGCTGGAGTGGTTCCTGCTGTGAGTGGCACCAGTTAATTAGCTGTTGCTTTCGATGTCACCGGAGTGGCAACTGCTGTGAGATTACAGACTACAGAGGCAAACTAAGACCTGCAAACTGTGACTCCAAACAGGCTTGTTTCAGTGTGTGTGTGTGTGTGTGTGTGTGTGTGTGTGTGTGTGTGTGTGTGTGTGAGTGTGTGTGAGTGTGAGTGTGTGAGTGAGGCAAAACTAAGACATGCAAACTGTGACT
>LR750586.1:0-187163 GCA_902729485.2 Mus minutoides | reverse complement strand
GTGTGTGTGTGTGTGTATGTGTGTGTGTGAGTGTGTGTGTGTGAGTGTGTGTGTGTGAGTGAGGCAAAAATAAGACCTGCAAACTGTGACTCCAAACAGGCTTGTTTCAGTGTGTGTGTGTGTGTGTGAGTGTGTGTGTGTGTGTGAGTGTGTGTGTGTGAGTGTGTGAGACTTGGAGACCAGAAGAGGGCCTAGAGCTAGAGTTACAT
The DNA here is from genome assembly GCA_902729485.2 of Mus minutoides. NCBI lineage: Eukaryota > Metazoa > Chordata > Mammalia > Rodentia > Muridae > Mus > Mus minutoides. The sequence continues at coordinate 186,954 of LR750586.1, read as the reverse complement.
GTAATTGTGAGCAGACATGTGGGTGCTGAGAGCTAATTTTGGGTCTTCTAGAAGAGCCTCGTATGCTTTTAACTGCTAGCCCCAAGTTTATTTCAAATGTTATCATAGAGTGATCAAAGAGATTGAGCATCATACACGAAGCCCCTCCCTATCCCTTCCACACCCTCCTTCCTACTGATGTATTCAAGCAACACATATGATTTGTGCTCAGACTGTGGACTTACAGGGCACCCTGTCTCCCTCTTTCTGTATTTCCAGTTGCTTTAGCCACAGGAAAACAGCTGACAGGGAGTGGGGCCTCATGGCCCTTTCTCAGCATCCATTTGTCATCTGTGAAGTGGCTGCTGGGATGTGGGTCAGCTGTTGGCTGAGGCTCTAAGGGCAGCAATGGGAAAGAACCCTATAGACCTTTGGTGGTACAGTTCCCTCAAGCTGGGATATCACGATGATTAACTTTAGGTATGGGTGGACATTGACTGTAATTGACAGTCAAAGTTTAATGTCCATTTATATTGAAAATGTATGGAAATAATGTTCTGTGTAGACTGCTGACAGGTTCAGAAACAGCAATTCATAGGAGTTTCTTCCCTCTGCTCAAGTGCACCGGGCTATCGTTTGGGTCTTGGTTGCTCTCCCCAGCCCCTTGTGTTGAAGGCTTTGTCCCAGCCTGTGGCACTGTTGAGAACTGTAGGGCCTTTAGAAGCTGCGCCCACTTAGCTATGACTCCATCCATGGATTGACTGGGGTATTCACAGCCCTCACAACTCGTCACCACTCAGGGCCCAGCTTCTGAATACCGCCACATGCACACCGAGGCATCAAGGGCTTCTCTTACACACCACCTAATATTGTTTGCTGTTGTCATGGCAACCTTGGTAACACATGGAGTGGGTAAAGCAACACAATGGGTTGTTCTTTTGTGCTTTTGCAGGCCAGAAGTCAGAAGTTTTTGGCAGGCTCCCTTCCTTCTAGAGGCTGGGTCCTAGGCCTTGCAAGAGCAAGCTGGGAAACTTCTGGCAGCCCCAGGTCTGCTGAGCTATGATCCATTCTTGCCAAACTCAAGCATTTTCTTTTGCAGGTCACACACACCCATGACTTAAATGTCTCAGGAGACCCTGGGACTCACTGGGTTCACCTGGGTCACCCAGGATACTACCTCATGCTGTATTGATTAATTCCATCGTGTCAGCAGAACCCTGTTGCCTTATGGAGTCAGTTCACAGGTCAGGACAGGTGTGGGATGAGATTGTTAACCTCGGTGAAATGTAGACTTGAGTTTATAGAAAGAACAACGTCCCCACACTGAGTCATACACTCCGGCCACCTCTTCCTGCAGAGGCAGATGTTAATAAGCCTCAAGAGAGTGAACTCTCCCTGAAGGTGGCCTCTGTTTGGACGGGGTCACATTAGGATTTAGAGCTGTGTTCACGTGGAATGGTAAAGTGCTTCTTCCACAGGCTCAGACATCCAGGCTCTGAATCTGCTTTCCTCTCCAGCAGATCACAACAGAATAAGGAACTACTGTGACCGGAGCGGAGACAGCTCATGCACATTAATATTCCCAGAACACAGAACACTTGAAAATGACCTGTGAGGAGAGAGAGCTCCTTGAGGGGTTTGCTCATAATTAACACAAAATTATTCTCAAAGTATCTTGATGAGTTGGTTATAATGAATGCAGAATAATTCTAGGGTTCTTTGACTTAATGAAGTTTGGTTTCTTTTAGATATGTTAGGATGGAGCATTAAGCTGTTGTGATTGGGCCTGGAGAGGATGCTCAGTGGGTAGGAGCACTGGCTGCTCTTGCAGAGGGTCTGGGCCAATTCCCAGAACACAAGCTGCCTTACAACTACTCATAACTTCAGTCCCAGGGCATCTGAAGCCAGGGCACTGCAAGCACACAATGCACATGGCTACATGCAAGTAAAACTCCCCACGCATAAAAATGTAAAAATGAAAATAAAAAATAATAAGGCTGGAGAATGCTAGACTGCTTTTGAAATGCCTTTACAGAACAACCTGGAGAGAGAGAGAGAGACAGAGACAAAGACAGATAGAGAGACAGAGACAGAGACAGAGAGACAATGTGTGTATATGTGTATGTGTGTGTATATGTTTGTATATTTTTTATGAAGCTTCTTGGCAGTTATACCTGGTTTGGTCACAGAGCTACAACCCTGAATGAAGCCTGTGTGGTTTGGATAAAATTTATCCAAATTTTGTTCATCTTTAGTGATAAAATTGTTGCCTTTACATTTGTCAGGGAAACTTGATGTGTATTCTGGGGGCAGTAGCTTACACTGTGTGGAAGAGACTAAAAGCTTCTAAGGCCCCCTCCCAGCTGATGATCTGGGGGCTCAGGACGAGTATGTTGTGGGTCCAGTAGAACGGGCTCAGGACGAGTATGCTGTGGGTCCAGTAGAACGGGCTCAGGACGAGTATGTTGTGGGTCCAGTAGAACGGGCTCAGGACGAGTATGTTGTGGGTCCAGTAGAACGGGCTCAGGACGAGTATGCTGTGGGTCCAGTAGAACGGGCCTACAAGGCTTTCTGTGCTTCTTACCAGATGCTCCAATGTGGGTAAGATTTTTCAAGATTGAATTTCTTCATTAAGAACGTGGTGGGTCTGAATTACACTGGATTCTGCTGTCCTAGCCATGATTTACATTTACAAGATTATTGTCTTATGTTGCTTCTGACTCAGTCATATTAACTTATAGAATAATGCTAAGTATAGTAATGGTGGAAATATCAAACTAGTGTGTACAGAAGCACAATGTGAAATGTTTGCATCCACTACACAGAACTAGGGATTAGCGGTGCGTCTGTTAGGTGCAGCCATACGAGAAGGAAAACCCTTATGTCATAAATCTCTCTACATTGTCATTGATTGCACTATTTAAATGCACGAGACAAATTTGCTTGTATTATCTCCTGGAAATGCCCAATTGTCCGTCGCCCTTGAGAGACATGGCTTCTGAATCCATCCTGGTCCCCAATTGGTTGGAACTGAAGAACCTGACTTCTAGCAGCTTGTATGTAGCATGTTTTGCTTGGTCAAGCCTACTTGTGTGGATGTGTGTTTCTGAGCATGGTTTGGGGGAGCTTTGCCTTAAGAGACAGTGTGAGCTCGTATGTGCAGCTGGCCTGCTATATCCTGAGGATACTGTCTCCTGGTATTCATCCCCACCTCTGGTTCTAGAGTCTTTCTACCCCTATTCCCTTCTACAATGATCCCTGAACTCTGGGGGGGTGGGGGAGTATAGATGCCCCACTTAAGGCTGAGCATTCCAACATCTCTGGTTCTCTGCACTGTGACCATTTGTGGGTCTCTATGGTGATCAGTATCCACTGCAAAAGGAAGCTTCTCCAATGAGAGCCAAGAGACAAGAAGAGACATTGTGATAGTGTGCACAGCAGGGTCAAGCCAGACCTTGATGATGGAGAAGGACGATGGGCACAGAACCCATGCCCATGCCCAGCTAAGAAGCAGTTGGCACAGTGGAAGGCCACACGTCCAGGAGTGTATGAACAGCAGCACACATTGGGCTTGATCAGTTAAAATAGACACAAAGTTGGGTGGGCAGGAAATGGGGGGCGGGGGAAGGCTGAAGGGGGGAATGGTGACCATAACCAAAACACATGTATGAAATTCTCAAAGAACTTAACAAAAAAGAAAACCATCTTGGCCCATTCATGGCTCCTGAGCAGTTGCTGAGGGCTCAAGGCTTGGAAACCTTCATTTGAAGTAACTTTCCCAAATAAACATCGTAAGTGCCTAGCAGCTCATGCCACACTGAGTCACAGAGCCCCTACCAGCTCACGCATCATTATTTTTATAGCCTCATCACAAATACTTTTCCTTTTTCTACCATCAGGACTCGTTGGTCACGTCTGTAACATGTTCACAGAAACTGCCACTCTGTGCTTGGACAGGGACAATAAGACCAACACAGAGCCAGCGTCCACACTGCTGGCCTCCCTGCTCGACATCCTACTGGGCATGCTGACCTACACTTCCCAGATTGTCCGGCAGGCTTTGCAGGTGAGCGGCTGCCTCTCTATCCTCTGCTCTGTAATACTCTGCTGACGTGGCTGTGGTGTTTCAAGGGATGTACTCTATGGATGCAGCCTGCCTGGGCCATGTGAGGCAGGGGCATGATCAAGGAGAGCTGGGTAACTGCATCACAGAATCTTCAGGGAGGGTGGGAAAGGCTTGTTGGGCATCGCCTGGGAAACCAGTTATGTGTGAGGACAGGTTTTGCCTTGGGTACATCTAGAGTTGTCCAGATAGAGGGAAAAATCTCTTTGCCCACCCTCAGCAGGAAGCTGAGCATGCTGAGAGCAATGGACAGCTACACTCATTTTATATATATATATATTCATCAGGAAGCTGAGCATGCTGGGAATGACAGACTGGATGGTTATGCACATGTTACATATGTGTCTGATTCTATAGTAGTTATTTCATTCTTCTCACAGAATACCTGGTGAAAAGCAGCTTTCAGTAGTGTTTATTTTGGCTTTCAGTTAGAAGGATATAGTCTGTCGCAGTGGGTAGGCTTCGGGGCAGTACTGTGAGGTGATGACTGTCCCCATTACTTCAGCAGGAAGGTGACAGACGGACATAAATACCAGCACCCATCTGTCTCCTCTTTGTTTAGTGTTGGCTTGCTGTCCAAGGCAATTATAAGTCATCAAGTTGTCAAGGAAGGTTAACTAACACAGATATGTCTGTCTTTCTGTCTCTGCATATACTCTACTTACATTCACTCACTTGCTTCCCTTTATAACTGATGATAAATATTCAGTACTTATCGAGACGAGTCTGGGGGTCTGTAATGGGTTCTTACAGCCATAGGCAGCAAAAATCAGCCACGAATATGACCCATGTTACTGTGCTCTGTGACAGGGCGGGAGTAGTTTTGCTGGGTATTTCTGTGTGATAGGCACCTTCCCAGACCTGTTTCATTTGATGCTCACTGACCACCTGAGTCACATGATACTTAGATCAGGAGAATGCCACACACCAGGTCAGGTCACTGTTGCATTTACAGTCCTGTCGAGATGACTGAGTGTATCAGATGGTCCCTCTTGGCTGGGATGGAAGCAGTGTCATGGCGGCGCATTGCTGCTGCTCTCCTGCCCCACCCCATAAGTCTCTCTTTAGACAATACTGTTCTCTCTGCTGCTTCACCATTCTGGCTTTGTGACGTTCTTTAAGATGTGTAGCCTCTGGCCGCTCCAAGCACCTTGATGACCAGTCTGTAGATCAAGCACAAAGGCTGTAGATTAAAGAAAAAGATCCGGAGTTTACAAACTCCAAGGCAGGAGAGAAACTCTAATTCCAGGTGATTAAGGAGATGAGAAATCAGGACTTTAAAAACTAAAGCTCCTTAACACAAACTGCTAGTTCTCCTCAGACTGCCTGCTCCAGCACGCCACTGCTTGGTCTGTCCTTCCGTAGCCGTCGACCCCATGGCACTCATTGTCATCTGTCCTGACAGTCTGAGCCAGGAGTTGCTTTCCAAGGTGGCTGCTGACTTTGATCTCCATCTGCAGAAGTGCAGCCTCCAGGCTGAGTTAGAGGAAGGAGCTGGAAAAGAAGCAGAGTGCTCTTGAGAGACAGCTCTGCCCATTTCCTGCTTGGATGCCTGCACACTTGAGAGTCGCCTCTACTGCTTTTAAAACCCTCCACACAGGGGGCTGTGCGAACGCCGGCGTCTGCATCTGATGGAGCCTCTTTACAGGGGCCAGTGGAAGGACAACAGTGAAGGTTAGAGTCTCAGTCAGATACAGAGCTTTGCTTCCTAGGGAGGACAGAGAGGAGCCCAGAGCAGGAGTGGGGGTGAGCTGGTGAGGGAGCAGGGGTGGTAGGAGCAGCTGGAATCTCAGTGCAGGAGTGGGGGTGAGGGGGGGGTTGTAGTAGCAGCTGGAGTCTCCAGCAGAAGTTCTACTTACAGCCCCATGATCCTGTCATTCAGAATCAGCCCCAGCTCATCTCCCCCAAGCATGGGGTGTGAAGGACAGGGAGGCACAGAGAACTCATGGGTACAGTGAGAGACTTGGGGATCCCTAGAGCACCACCTTTGCCTCTGTGGCTCTGAGCCAGTTCCCCCAGCTGTCTGCCTGCTGGCTTTCTCATCCTTGAGGCAGCTTTGGTAATTCTGTGAAGGATTGCTGTGAAATCTAAAAGAATAGAGCAGACACCACTGTCCTGGATAAGCCCAGCATCCTCTGTTGTCTGGTCCCGGGCAGTCACCAGTGACCACTGCTTGGATCATGGACACCATTGCGGAGGGAAGCACCCGCCACCTTGTTGGCAGGAGGCGTTGCTGACTAAACCAGCCCCTGGGAAGCCAGCACACCATGGTACTACTTTGATGGACTTAGGATCCCAGTGGAGACTGAGTGAACCACAGGCTCCTATACTCTGTGTTAATCGCCATCTACTGTAAGAAGTAGATTCTCTGATGAGGCTACGGAGATGCACTGATTTGTGGGTACAAGAGCTGTCAGGACTTGTTTCATACGGATAGCAGTAGTGGGTCCTTCATACCCACCTCCAAGGCTCAGGAAGCATTAAGGTCTAAGAGCCAGAGGCAGAGGTTGAATTTAAGGAGACTGCCTTCCAGACACAGCAGGACAGATGCTCTTAGAACTCACAGTGATGGTGACAGCATGCAAAACCTATACAACCAAGGCAGACAAAAATCTCAGCATGGAGACAGGATGTGGTCATGAATCCCACCTCTAGCTGAGGAGGTATTGGCAAGCAATAGCTGCCTGGAGAGAGTCAGCTTTTCTTTAAGAGTGTGCCTCCTGGCAGGTCAACTGCTATCCAGGACCAGGCCCTACTCCCAAGAGAATTTGGACAGAATAAATCGATGGGTTTAAAAAAAAAAAAAGAGCAAAAAAGAGCATGAGGCTGGGTGGGTAGGGAGGTGTGGGAGTGGTTAGGGTCATGGGCAGCTTTGGGAGGAAGGGTGGGTGTGATCAAAGCGCAGAGTGCAGAGTGTAACATTCTTGAAGCATTGATACATTTGTTTATTTTAAAGAAAGGGAAGTTAGTTTTCAGGGACTGTCCAGGTTAGTCAGGGAAGGCTGTCAGCTACAGACACCCACACTCATCTTGTACACATGGACATGCCATGATCTGAGGGCAGGAAGCTCTCAGACGAATAATGGGAGGGGTTCTGAATCCAGTTTTGAGATTGGGCCAGACTTCCAGGAAGCGGGGTCTTCAGAAGCGCGATCCTGTTTACCAGACTTCCCAGTTAGGGCCCTGTCTCTCAGTGCTGAGGTGGGGAAGAAAGCTTGCTACAGCGTTCTGCTGGTGGGACAGCCTGTGGTCTTGTGTCAGTATTGGTCTACACACTGAGCTGTTCATGGCGGGGCTGTCCTCTGTGCTGTGGTGTATGGTAGACTTTCTCCCTTTGGTCTCCAGGCTCTTCCCATGAGTCACCTTTGGCCTACATCTGGAACTTGTGTGAAGTTTTGATTTTTTTTTTCCATCATCCCATCTAAGTCTTTTGAGAACAGCAATGGGCCATCATTCCCTGTGGCATGACTTTCTGACTCTAAGAGAGACATGCTAGACATTTAAGCTCCACTCCAGGGTGCATCTGCATTCTCACTGGCCCCCTCTCTGCCTGCCCAGCTCCAAGCACCTTCACTCTCCCCCCACCTCCTCAGTGCTGGGGTAACACTAAGGTCTTGGGTGTCTTAAGCCAGGGCTCTACCATGGGGCTATATCTTCAGCCTTAAGATATGTCTAGTCACATGGTACTAGCATGTCCATCTCATTCACTATTTGTGGAACCTTTCTGAGGTGCTGGGATTTGAACCTGGGGCCTCAAGGCCTGTTATATGACTACATTTGAGATGCATCCTGGGCAGACCTCAGTGTATCTATCTGACAGTCTTCTTGCTGCCTCTCCCACACAGATACCTCGCGTCTGCTCCCTTGGCACACCTCTGCAGAGTGGCGGATGCCATGCACAAGACTCAGGTGGTGAGGCTGGAAGTGACAGTTTTATATTCAGTGTTGGGCTTTTTTATACGGAGAAACTACATGTGTGTGTGTGTGTGTGTGTGTGTGTGTGTGTGTGTGTGTGTGTTTAATTCTAATTTAGATCATGTCATATGGACATTTACTGTCAAATGTGGCACATAAGTTGACATTCCCAGGTTGAGGGACTATCCTGTATATATTTCTCAAAGAGTTCTCTGAGTTCCATGCTCATATACCTATCAGTTTGCTTAGTGTGACCACCAGATGCCCTGGAACTTAATGCTGAACAAACCATTTGTCCCCTAAGACCATTCCCCCACCGCAAATCATGCCAGCCTCTCCTTGCAGCAAGCCATGCCTCCCCCTGCAGCAAGCCATGCCTGTCTCTTCCTGCTGCACAAACAAGGAACCTATAAGTCTTGTTTTCTTCCATTTTATTTCTTCACCCAGTCTGCCACCAAGCAATGTGGAATTCTACCTCAGGTGTCTAGCAAATGTAATTACTTTTCTCCAAACCTGACCAGGCTTCTGTTGTCTCTTGTCTGGGCTACAGCACCTGGGCAGGTCTAAGACACTGGGTGGTAAGAAAGGGTCAAGTTATAGCCCAGCAGTGACAAGGGACACTGTCTTCTTAGGAAAGAGTCTGTGGATCAGAGGCAGAGGTGGAAGATCTGGTTGGAAGGACAGTACCTGTGTCATGCAGGGACAGGAGCTCCAGAGTAGCCAGGGGGCCACAGAGCAGGGCATCTGGAGGTTGACCTAGAGAGCGAGATGCTGAGGTGAGGGCAGAGGCAGTTCTGGGCCTCTGCAGTTTCTCTGCGCCTCTCAGGAGGCTGCCACATCCACGCAAAGTCTCTCACTATACAAGGCTTCCATTACAGACTGAGTGAGTCCTTGTTCTGAGTTTTTAATATGTTCCTCTCATAAGCTGCCAAGTTATGCAAAGTCGAGGTCTCTGGAGTCCCTGACGCTGTAGAGAGGTGGCACATAGCTGCCACAGAAGGATCTAGGCATTACCTGATGACCCACCGGGTGTCCTGAGGGCAAGTGTTCTGTGGCAGAATTTCACCTGCCAGCTCAGAAGCCTTAGGACGAAAGTGCTGGCCCCATCGCCCCTGCTGCAGCCCACATCCTTATTTGCAAGCCTGTCTCAGCCTTAGCAGGAAACATCAGCCTGAGCTCCAGGATAATGTGTTAATGTTTAATGTGCAAAGGCTGCTTCTCCACATCAGCCTATGCCTAGGAAGGGAAGGCGGGGGATCAACAGCCAAGATGCAGAGAGGCCCAGGTCTCCAGGAGAAAACTGCTTTTCTTAGAAAGGTAGATGGGGAGGAGGCAGAGGGGAGCAAGGTAGATGGGGAGGAGGCAGAGGGGAGCAAGCTAACAGCTGCTATTCTCCCCTCAGCCGGGAAAGGGGTCAGATTCTCAACAAAGTCCTTCTGTTCCAATAGAGCAGTAAGAGAAGCAGGCAGGTGAAATTCCATTTGTAGGCTGGAAGTGTCAGGGGGAGTCTTGGCTTTCTATGGATGGATGGACCCTGGAGTCCAGGTTGATGATCTAGGGCAGAGAGGCCTGCTCTGCAAGGTCAGGCTGAGGTCATGTTATAAAAGCAAAGTTAGAGAAGCATCTGAACAAACTGTGCACATTCTAAAGCTAAGGTAGTATCAGAACCTGTTCTGAATATAAAGCTGTTCATCTCTGTGGTAAAAACCCTCTCAATTAGTTCTATGAAGGCCCATGGGGTATAGTTCATATCAGAAGGAATTGTCTCTTATCCTGGTACAGTTGAAGCCTATGCATAGTGGCTAAAGTTCTCAGGTTCACCGGATCTGGACTGACCTGGTGGAAGACAAGCCTCTAGGCAAAACTGGGAGGAGTTACCTCAACTGTGTTAACTGAGGCGGGGAGACCTGTCTTGACTGGGCAGGACCTTCTCTGGGCAGAGATCCCAGACTAGAAATGTAGAAAGCTAGCTGAACAGGCGTGCACTCATGGCTCTCTGCCTCCAGACCTTGGATGCAGTGCTACAGGCTGCTTCAAGCTTCCCTCCATCTATCCAGACTTCCCTGCCTCAGGAGATGGTACCCTTGAACTCCGAACCAGAATAAAGGCCCTTCTTCTTCAGCTGCTCTAGTAAGAGTAATTTAATCATAGCAACAGGAAGGTAACCCAGACAGAGTCTCAAGGAGTGGAGAGCCACCCCTGGAACCTGGTCATATAGCATGGGATGAGCAGATGCTCTGGGCGTTACTTGAGCATGTGGTTGCCATTGGAGATCCAACTGAGAGGGTGGCAGTGTGCACAGGGACATGGTGTGTGTGTGTTGTGTGTGTGTGTGTGTGTGTGTGTGTGTGTGTGTGTGTGTGTGGTGTGCACAGAGACACCCAGGGGGATGAGTGGTTTGACTTGGTGTTGGGTAGCCTTGGTTTGACCTCTGGCCCAGTTACTTATTATGTGACTTTAGATAACTAAATTCAAGTTTCCTTTCATCCCTTCCCCCCAGTGTTTTTTTGATGTGTGTGTGTGTGTGTGTGTGTGTGTGTGTGTGTGTGTGTGGTATATGGCATGCATGCATTCAGGTGCACTCAGAGGCCAGAGCAAGTGGTCAGGTGTCTCGCTCCTTCACTCTCTGCTTCCTTCCCTGAGGCAGGGCCTTTCAATAAACCTGAGGCTAAGATGGAGGCCAGTGAGCTTCAGAGAGTCTCCTACTTCCTCCTACACAGCCTTGTCTGGCTTTTCATTTGAGTGCAGGGAATCTGAATTTAGGTCCCTTATTTTAAGTAACAAACACTGTAGCCCACTGAGCCATCTCTCTGGCTGTCACTCACAGTAAGAGTTTCTGCACTTCAATTTTCTCACTTGGAAAGTAGGGCCAGAAGTCTGGAGATAACAGGGAAGATGGGCGCTCACCCAGTGCAGGATATAGAATGTGTGAGCTTTGAATAGGAAATGTACTCCATTGGGTGTATGGTTTTGAACATGTGGTCCCCACCTGGTGGCACTGTTTGGGAAGGTCATGGAGGTGGAGCCTCATTGGAGGAAGAAGGTTGCTGGGGGCAGGCCTTGAGGTTTCCTGATCCACTGAGATGTGAGCAGGTGGTCTCAGGCCCGCACCCCACACTGAGAGTACCCCATCCCTGCCCCCTGCACTGACCAGACCCTCAAAGTGTGGCCAGAGTGAGTCCCTCCTCCCCACAGCTCCTCCTTTGCTGGGGTTTTGCTTTGAGACAGGATCCCAAAGTGTACTCTTGGCTGGCCTGATGTGATCAGTGTACGAGGCTGGCCTTGAATTCACAAAGCTCCACACTCCACAGAGTTGCGCCTTTGAGAAATTTTGTCTCTGTGATGAAATGAAGAAAGTAGCTAACAAAGTGTCCCCCCCCCACAAAGTGTCCCCCCCACAAAGTGCCCCACCACAAAGTGTCCCCCCATAAAGTGCCCCACCACAAAGTGCCCCCCATAAAGTGCCCCACCACAAAGTGCCCCACCACAAAATGTACCCCCACAAAGTGTCCCCCCCACAAAAAGTGTCCCCCCACAAAGTGTCCCACCACCCTTCCTGCAGGAAGCCCCTTCTGCCTCCTTGTTGCGTTGCCTAGGACTCTCCAGGTCTGCACTGCTGTCACAGTGTCCTAAAGCACAGTGTCCCTTCCAAGGCCTCCATCCTTGCAGCACTTGGGGACAGGGCAGCCCTGCCTTCCTCAGCCCCTCTCATCTATGTCCCCAGTACACCTGCCTCATGCTGTCAAGCTGATGAACCACCGGACTCCATGCATTTCCTTTCCTTTGTTCCAGGTCCAGAAGTCAGGCTCAAGAGGGGACACACAGGCTGCAGAGGACCTGCTGCTTCTCAGCAAACCCCTCACAGACCTCATCAGCTTGCTCATCCCACTGGTAAGGGCTCACCTGTGTACATCTGCAGAAATGCAGAGACTGAAACAATTGTATCTGATTTCCAAATGCGTGAGCTCCTGTTATTTTGATTCCCTTCAGAACTGGAACCAAAGGGGCCTCCAATGGCCACATGTTTTATAAAATACTAAATATAAACTTAAATTAAAGCCAGGTGGCTTATCACTGAGATAATATTTAATGTCCAAGTAAAATGTTGTACATATGTTAAATGAGCTCTTGAGAGACAGATGTGTAACAGTGGGTGTGAACTACACAGTGAGACCCTGTCTCAAGAGGGGTAGATAGATGGATTGATCCATACATACATGCATACGTACATACATGCATACAATTAATAAACAGGGCAGAATCAAATCCAATTAGTTCTCAATTAGTTCTTTTTTTTTTCTTTTTCTTTTTCTTTTTTTTTTTTTTTTTTAGTCTTTTGAGACAGGGTTTCTCTGTGTGGCCCTGGCTGTCCTGGAACTTACTCTCTAGACCAGGCTGGCCTCGAACTCAGAAATCCGCCTGCCTCTGCCTCCCAAGTGCTGGGATTAAAGGCACCCAATTAATTCTTAATGAAAATATGATAAAAAATGCAGTGAATTTCCCTAAGAAAGGACAAATCCACTCCCTTTCAAGAGATCTCTAGACACAAGCCCCCTCACCCTGGATAGGGCAGGGTGAAAACAAGCAGGATTATACAAGCCAGTGAACTTCTGGGTGAGACCAGGGCTTCCCTGGAACTCCAACCAGCTCAACAGTTTCAACCAAACTGAAACAGGGAGAAAGGTAGCTTCCCCTTAGACAGCAGCCAGCTGGAGTCCACTGGTGAAACTTCATAAACTTGTAGAAAGCAAAAGGCTTCAGGGAGGTCCCTGAAAGTGAGCCTGTTTGTGCCTCCAGAACCAGATGAGTGCTGTATTCCTCTGGCCCCTGCCTCTGTGAGCCTGGCAGCTTACTGGTGAGGTCAGGACAGCTGGTATTTAGTGTTTACTGCCCTGTGGCTTCAGGGACTACCAATGCAGTTTGGTCGAATAATTGTATAGGTTTGATTGCATCCAGGAAGTTAAGGTAAGGTGTGTGGTCAACTGTAATCCCAGAACTCAAGAAGCTGAGGCAGGAGGATTACCTGAAGCTTGACTCAAGCCTGGACTACATGGTAAGTTCCAAGCCAACTGTGTTACAGAGTGAGACCTTGTCTTACCAATAAAAACACCAAATAGACAGATGAAAACCACCCTAAAGGTTCAACCAGAAAAGCACAGACAATTAGCAATGGGTTTCTGTCATAAATTAGAAATGACAGCGAGAGTATAGGAAGTGTGAAGTAGGCTCAATGAACTAACCAAGGAGCCACAATAGTCAGGAAGGACCTTAATGCACTGTGTCCACAAACACCGGCTCAGCCTAGCTCTGTGCTCAGCAGCGGGGGCAAAGGCAGGGCGGTCATTACTTACGTGGCAGTATGTGACCTTATTGGTTAGTTCCACCAATAGTAATGAGGTCATGTGCTGGCTGTGGACGTTCAGCTAGCTGGATTTGGTTCCATAGGCACCAGGTGGTCAGGGCAGTGTTGGAATAGTAAAGCTCTCCTTCTGCCTCAGCAAGGATAGTACTTAATCCCTTCTTTTCTTTGATGTGGGGCCCACCTTTACTTTACAAAGAAGGCCCCTGAAGCTGCTGAACCTAGAAACACAAACTTCAGAGCTTAGTTGTCTGATCTCAACACCCACGTGTACCTCACCAAAGTTCTCATTGGCCTCTGGATTAGCTTTGAACCCTTGAAACCCTAAACTCAACTGGGTTCAGAAATAGTCAGGTGGTAGGAGCAGGTTGGGGTAGAAGGCTGCTTTGTGTTTTCTGGTATTGTTTTAAGTGGGAGAGGTTTCCATGACAGCCTTTACAGCTGGGGGGGGGGATGCTCTGGTGGCTTCAGGAGATGTGCTGAATGGAGGGTGTGACAGACAGACACATGGACCTCACCAAGTGTTCTTTGTTTAAAATAATGAAAGGAGCTGTCCTGTGCCCTGCTATGCAGTCATATCCAGCTCCTTACAGAGGTGATTAGGGAACATAAATGGTTTCAGAGTGCAGGCTACAGTCTCTCCCAGCTACTGTTGCCAGCCCTGCCTGCCACAGCTGCTGGGGCCTCTCAACTTTATTTTCTGTGATATATGGCTTCGGGTGACAGACTCAAATCTCAAGGGAGGGGAACAATCAGTCCTCTTCCGGAGAGCTCTGCCTCTTCCAGAATTGTTCTTTCAACAGGTGTCTGTCCCGAGTGGTCAGGAATAAAACATAAACAGGCTATAATGACATGTGTCACACTGGGGCAGAACAGACCACACTTAAAAGGCCTTGACTACGAACTCAGAAGACAGCCCTGTGTTTCATGTTCTGAGCTGATCTCTCCTTTATGCCTGCAGTTCCTGAAGTCAATCATCAGGTGGATCTTTGAAGTGGGCAGATGTGGTCCACCTTGCCTCTCACACCTGTGCTGCCTGCAGAGTCTGCCCTGTCAGCTCTGATCTTGGGTATCTCCATCAGCACCTCAGGCCTCCAGAAAGTTCCAAGGATGGCACAGAGGCTCCTGTGGAAGTACCTTTCCTATTTATCTAAAATTCCTTTATATGTTACATTGAACTACTTAAAACAGCCCATGTCTGCCCTGGTCGGCAATGGCCATGCCTTTCACTTGTGTTGAGCTTTTATGAACAATAGAAGACAAGTCACTGGCTAACATAACACAGGGTTCCTTATTTGAGTTAGAGTCATATGTGGCTTGAGGACAGCCAAGGGACAGGGCCACACAGACTCTGTCTCTGAGGCCTCCTAGGACTGACGAGAGGAGCAGGTGATGGAGCCCAGCTCAGCAGTGCTGCGTCAGAGCCTTGGCTTCCATCCAAACTTTGCTTACATTGTCATGTGTGTCTGAGATTTGCCTCATCTTATTGGTTTGGTTGGAACTGTGTCTCCTGCCTGGAGCAAGAACTTCTTCTCTCAGCCCCTAACCCCTAACTATCTGAGATGTGGTCCTTTGTTCAGACCAGAGTCCTGGGACACAGATTCTAGAGTCCTCTTTGCAGGCAGCTCCCTCTTGTCTTCAAAGACAAATTCTTTCACAAATTGTTCACAAATTCTTTCACAAATTGTTCACAAATTCTTTCACAAATTGTTCACAAATTCTTCCCAGAGCCCCCCCCCCCCTTTACAGATTTCCTTCTGGACACAGGTTGCATGCACAGTCACCTGCTGATGAGTCTCCTGACTTCCCATCCAGCCCTCTATTCCCAAGACCTCCTCTCATTGACCGCTTCAGAGTGCTGGTGCCTCATGGTGCCTTGGCCTGTACTGGGTGTTTGTGAATTACCCCAGCACTGTCCCCTAAGGGATCCCAGCTCACTGATATACTGGCTGCTGGCCTGAGGCCCTAATGGATTGGTAGATATTTGCCTAATCTATGTGAACTATATCATACCCCTCCAGGTTCTTACTGAAGCTTTGAGTTTCAGCAATGGCCATGACAAGAGTGTTGTCCTGTGTCTTTTCTGGGAAAGATGAACACATTTATAGCTTTGCATAAAATGACAGCATAGGCGAATCACGGTGAAAGGCGCATGGAAAGCATCAATCCCTGGTCCGCTCCAACAGTCTTGTGACTCCAAGTCCCCTTTGCATGAAAATGTTGGGGTTCATGTGTATGTAGTGCTCTGCTCCCCATTTGTTCCCACAGGTGCTGTTGGGCCATTTATATTTCTGAAACCATTTGAGCCCTACCTCTGATTGACCAGACACTGACCAGGGCCTTGTAGAAGATTACTGACTTGCAATCTACACAAACAAAACAGAACAACCCTAGCAACCAGGCAGCTCTAGTGAGCACGGAGGCTCTGAGCATTGACTCTGGATACCGTTGTCTGTGGCCATACCATCCTGAATGTGCCCACCTCGTCAAAATAGAAGCTACACACTGTCACCTTCTTCTACAAGGAGAGACCCAGAATGTGGCAGTTGGTGTCTAGATATGTGTAGTTTTAGGAAAGGAAGATTCCAGAAATACAGGTGTGCCCCCTCCCATTATTCTGTGGATGTTTTTAATGATGTGGTTGTATTTTAGCTTTTTAACAGCATTTTGTTCTTGGCTGCGGTGCCCTAAACTAAGAAGGCATTCGTTGATGGAATAAAAAGGGTCCTGATGAGCTCCCAGAATGCGTCTCACCCATGGAGGACCCACAGTACAGCACTCATCGTTCCCTCAAGCCAACTCTTCTGTACTAGTGTTCTGTGATCTTCCCGGGGGAAACGTGAACGAACATCTGTTCACCTCATAGGACACGGAGGGAAGACTAACAAGGTGATGCCGCCAAAATCTAGCTTAGGGAACCAGTGAGTTAGTTGTGGTTTCTTACTGTAGCGTAACTAACTCAAAGGCAGATACATATCCAAAGAACCCAAGCATGGTTGACAGTTCAAGAGAGCTGGATTAGCTCTGCCTACGTTGCAGACAGTTCCACCAAAGGGTCTCCTCTTTCCTAGAAACTGTTGCTAGTTATAAAACCTTTCAGAGGGGCCTTGTGAGTTTGAAAGGCTTCCTCTTCTTCCTCCCCCCTCCTCCTAAAGGAGGCGTCTGAACACCAGAGTGGGCAGTGGGACACACTGAGGAAAATGGGGAGTGAGAGGGACAGAAGGGCTGAGACTGTGATACAGGTCCTATCCAAGCTGTTGATGGAAGGGTTTGTTAGCCCTTTGTCCCATGGTCCCTGTACTCCTGCCTTGACTTAAAAGCATAAGATCACAGTATTTCTGCAGAGTTATGCTTGGGTTTGTACGGCCTCTGTGAGGACAGAGCCTTGATAGCTTGACTCACGTGTTGGGTTGAAAGATTGACTTCAGAGCCAGGTCCCGTGGTCAGAACTTTACTGTGATTTTTCTATTTACATATCTCTCATCTTGTGGTCAGGGATGATAATGATCTGTGCATTTGGGGGATACGGAACTCATGACTTCACTTTATTTAGTGGGATCAAAAAGTGATCAAACCAGTAGAAATAGACCCAAGAGAGAGCTGGTCAAAGCAGTCAGGAGAGAGCAAAAGTACACGTATTTGGACTGGGGCTGTGGCCCCATGGTAAAGCTCTTGGTTACCATAAAGACTTGGCCTCAGCTCCAGCAGGGGAAAACCACAACAAAACACTTCCCCGTGTTAGCTCCACCACGTGTACTGAAGCTCATTAAATAATGCAGGAAATTAAATTAAACAAAACAGTAAACACACGTTTTCACTTCTCAGTCTTTGGAGTGGGAAACTGATTATGGACTCTTAATTGGCAAATTAAAATGTAAATAGGTACGTGTCAAAAGCTTTGGAAATATCCCTGCCTTTAATCCGACTTCGGGAAGTAAGACTGCATAAGAAATAGTTGGAAATGGGGGGTATATTTGTATAAATACATAAACTCACAACATTATTTTCAACATCAAAATACTTCTTAACAACTTGCAGATTGCTCAACTGGAAATTAGGTTCTGTTTTTTAATTTTTTTTTAAATGTGTGTGTGAACATGAGTGAGGGGGTCAGAGGTGACTTCTGGCAGTGTCTTTACCTTTGCTGAGGCCGGGCCTGGCTTCTGCTGCAACACTGGGTACTCTAGGCTAGCTCACTCTTGAATTTCCAGGCAGTTCTCCTGTCTCGGCTCCCATCTCACCAGAGAAGCATTGCAGACACAAGACCACTGTTCTGGGCTTTTATGTAGACTCTGGGAACTCTTGCGTAGGTCATCAGCCTGTGTGGCAAGTGCTTTTCTCCAGTGAGCCTTCTCTCTGGCCCTAAATTCTGGTTTTAAGGTAGAATTCTATATCACTGAATTTGATTTTCAAAGCTTATTTAACAATGTAGGAAAATAATCTAACATGACATTAATCAATACCAGGGTGCTATCAGGTGATAATTCAATGTATATTTTTAAAATGTATAAATAATTGAAAGATCTTATACATATAATTTAACCTATGTTTAGAATAAACATTGTTTACATTTATTTAATTATTTTGTGTGCATGTGTGTATTAACAATGTCAAATTACCAATGTGGAGGCCAGAGGATAGCTCGCAGAAGTCAGCCCTCCTTCTACCATGCAGGCCCTGGGGATCAAACTCAGGTCATCAAGCTTGATGGCAAGCTCCTTTGCCTCCTGATCCTACCTGATCCATTGCTCCAGCCCTTAAAATGAGCATCTTCTAATGATGGGCATACACACAGCATCCTTCAGGATTGATGTACACACACAGCTGCTTATGTCATCATGGCAGCCTGTACCTCATTTGAGGAAGGCACAGGGGAGTCCCCAGGCAAAAGTGTCCCGGCACCTGCCGAGGACAAGGCAGCTTGTCATGAGCAGCTGTCCTCCTGGCTAACAGTGGTTGCTAGATTCAGGTGCAGCTGCTCTTCTCATAAGGCACTGAGGCAAGGTACCGAAGATAGCAGAGCTGGCCGGTCTGGAAGCTGGAAGGCTCCATCCACCTTGCATCCTGTCGGGTTGCTGACTCAGGAGTAGTTTGTGTGCACAGATGGAGGTCCATCCCAGGCTGGCGGGAGCCTGCTCGAGCAGGTATGCCTGATGACATATGGCTCTTGCCAGTCATCCACTCTGTTCTGCAAGGCCCAAGAAAAGCAGACGTTGCTGTTTTCTGATGGTTTGCACATTTGCAGTTCCTGGCACTGTACACAGTAGTCAGGCTACAGGATGCCACTGCCCTGGGAGATGGGGTTGAGTGGAGGTAGAGAGGAGTCCCCTCATTGCCTCCAAATGCACGCTGCAGCAGAATTATGGGAGGCTGCCATGACCCTCACAGAGAAGAGAGCTTGACATTCTTGTTAGAAAAATGTATGGAAGGGAGCCAGTCAGTGAACTCGGGCTGCTGCCTCCACACTCAGGGAGCCGAGCAGCCCAACCAGAGTCAGCAGAGGTAACAGTGAGGATTGGGATCAAACTCACGGAAAACAGGAAGAAGGCTGAAGGGCTCTCTGTGCGGAATTTAAGCAAGCATTTAGAAAATCACACAGGTCAAGCATGATGGCTCAGCAAGGGAGGGCAATTTTTCCAAATTTAAATTATTAGTATTCTCTTTTGGAGACAGTATCTCACTATATATCTCTGGCTGACTTGAAACTCACAGAGATCTGCCTGCCTCTGCCTTCAGAGTGCTGGGACCTGAGTTCGATTCCTCCCAGCCCAAAGCCCACATGGTGGAAAGAGAGACCTGACTCCCACAGGTTGTTCTCTGACCACACATGCACCTTGGTATGAGCATGCCTACTTTGGAGTATGCATCTCTCTTGGCCTGGTTTAGCTCATAGCTGATGGGTGCAGCCTGTCCTGGTAGACAGTGCTGGCCCCAGAGCTCAGGGCACTGGCCAGGATGCATCTGTGGTCAGGAAGCAGAGAGGGATAAATCCTTGTGCTTGGCTCACTCTCCCCTTTCAAGACCAAAGTCCAAGGAATGGAACCCCCTAGGATTAGAGTGGGCTGTCCAGCATCAGTTAACCTAATCAAGATAGTAACTCAGCCCAGCTAATCCCCTCACAAACACAGGCATAGAATAACTTAATCAAGGTAATTCCTGACAGACATGGCCATATACTATTCTAATCTCGATAATGCGCAATGAGAGTACCTGGTAGCCTTTGTTCAAGGCAACTCCAGACCTGGCCGGGTAATAGTCAGCCCTGACCGTCACAAGCATAGGCTGCTAGAAAAAGCCACATGGTGGTGCGGATGCTCAGCCTGTAGTGGGCATTTTCATTTTCTGTTCGGTCAGCTTAGCTGTGGTTGATTGTCACATTCCCTTGGGAGGGACCTGGGTTCAGGAACAGGTCATGGTGCACCGCCTCTTCCCGATCCTCCTTCCATGGGGCCTGTGGGAGCAGCACACAGCCACGGCCTGCAGACAGACAGACTCATCTTCTGAGACACTCAGTTATCGATACCCTCAGACTATTCCTTCCCATCTTCCTTCACTTAGGCATAGTTTGTAAGGGAAATATTTTTCAACTCAGAACTATTTCTGTAATTATGGCTAGCTCATAACATAAGATTCTCTTAAGGCAAAAATAAGAAACTCACATTTCCTGTAAATGAAGTCTCACAGCTGTCAGATGGGCGGAGGCCATGGTCACTACAGGATCCTCCTTGCAGAAACACTGCAAATACGGGAAATGCAATGTTTAACTCAGTCATCAGCATGAGGGAGGTGGACTAGCTGCTGAAGGCCTGACTCTTTGTCCTGCAGGTTCCTGTTCTAAAGTCGGCTCAGACCTAATGAACATCTTACCAAGATGAACAAAGATGCTCTCACCAGTGATGCCAAGCACATGCATCAATTCTGAAGAAGGGCTGACAGGCCAGGTGGCTGTGCATGTCCATGCTAGGACAGCATATGACCTGTGTGCACAGATGGAGATCCATGCCCTTTCCCTGAAGCTGACGTTACAAGCTGTTGAGCCTCCATGTGGCTGCTGGGAATTGAACTCAGGTCCTCTGCAAGAGCAGCAAATGCTTTTAATCATTGTTGCTTTTTGAGATAGGGCCCTATAGCCCAGGCTGGCCTGGAACTTAGGGTGATCCCCCTGTCTTACCACCCAAATCTTGGAATTATAGGCATGAACTACCACCACACCCAGCTACCCTGTATGGCTTATTTGCTACTGTTCTCTATTAAGTCAAAAAACTTACCTACATGTACGTTTCATATATATGCATCATGCCTTCGGTAAGCATAATTCAAAATACTTATAACACAGAGCTCTCTTGAGTTGTATCTTTGAGTCTGTAATGAAAACACACGTGAACCCTTTTCCACAGCAGGTTATGGTGGAGGTGCAGATCTTCAGCCACCAGAGCTGTGTCAATAAGTGTCCCTCCAGTGACCCTGCCTGCACCCTTCAGGTTTTCATATTTGAGGAATAGATTCTGAAGTGAAGTGGACTGAGACTGCTCACTAGATGCTCTTATAAATGGTGTTGTATAACCACAGGATACATTCCTGAAACTGGGGTTCCTAGGCAAGAGCTGGGGCATTTGCTTCCTATTGCCCTCCCAATAGGGCGCAGGGCAGATTCATTCTCTTATGATCTGCACCAACTCCAAGCTTCCTGAACTCATGCTAGTTTTGCTGTTTAGGTATGTTGTATCTGAGTCTCTGAGAATCTTGTATTTCTTTCTGTATGAATGAAGGAAAGAATCTTTTGTAGGTTGTCTTGCTTTTGTTTTGTTGTTGTAAGATGGGGCTGGGGGTTCTCTGTGTAGCCCTGGCTGGCCTGGAACTGAATATGTAGACCAGGTTGGCCTCCTACTCACAGAGCTCTGCCTGACTCTGCCTCCCCAGTGCCAGAATTAAAGGCATTGCCATGATTAATTACCTAAATATCTGTCTCTGATCACTTGCTGTGACGTCTGCCTGCTTTGTCTGCTCCATCTGCCGAGGCGCGGCACCTTTGAATATTAATAAGTGTATCTTGTGTCACAGCAAATGGATCTTTCATTTTCTTCTTGCTATTTCTCATTTTGTAGATATTTTAATTACAAAGATGGCATCTTACAGATAAATGTATTGGTTCCTTTATACTTTGGGGGTTTTACATCTGGTTTTTATGGATCTTTCCATCTGAGATGACAGATGTAATCAGACATGGTCACTTGTGCCTTCTTCTAATGCCTCCATGGTCTTGCCTCTGCATGTAGCCTTTGGGTTTTGTCCAGTGCCATTTTTCTGTGAAGAGTAAGGTGGACATGTATTGGTGAAAGTTTTCAGGGATCAAGTGGTATATATAAATCTTGTGCCCAGAGTCACACCTGCAAGGTCACACCTTCAAGGTCACACCTGCAAGCCTTCATCCATATTTCACAGAATACAGTTAGTTTTGTTATTAAACAGTTGGAAATATCACACATTCTTGGAGATGACAGCCAAGCATCATCCTATGAAACTTTTTTCTCCCTGGCCTAAGTTAATGTCTGATAGAGGTAAACGCAGGGGCTGGGTGTCAGGGATCCTCTTATAACACAGAAACGGAGGGGAGCTCGGTGAGCCAGATTCTCTGACCATTCTGCAGTCTTGGATCCAGCCAACCATGGGCTGGATCATTTGTAAAGAAGATCACGTGTGTAGTGAGCATGTGGAAGATCATGTGTGTAGTGAGCATGTGGAAGATCACGTGTGTAGTGAGCATGTGGAAGATCATGTGTGTAGTGAGCATGTGCAGATTATTTTCTCATCATTCTCTAATCAGTACAGCACAGCAATGATTTGCATCATGTTTACACTGTGCTTGATCTTATAGGTGTCCCAGACACAATCTGAAGTCCACCCAAAGGTGCATAGAGGCTATATGCCCTTCCACTTAGGTTAGCGTCTGCAGGTTTCAGTGGCCTTTGAGGATCCTGGACCAAGGGTTACACAGAAAGCCTTTTGTCATGTGAGTTTTCCAGAGAAAGGAATGTTTTCCACACCCGAGATGCACCTTTCCCCAGGTAGGTTCCTTTGTGTACTTAGGATGGCAAGGGAGGTACTTGAAGCTGAGGCACCTCTGATTTGCAGCGATGCACTTGTTGGAATCCATTTATTAAGGTCCCACTGATTTTCCCCTCCCCTACCCCCTGCCACCAGCAGAGCTGACAGTGCCACTGGAAGTCAGGTCTCCTCTGGGAAGCGCTGTCATCCTTGTCATCTGACATTCCACGCAAGGGTCAGGCCCTTGACGGGAGAGAGTGGCATAGCCAGAGTCAGCTGGGTCAGCTCTGAACTCTTCAACTGTGGTTGCAAATTAGTACAAGCTCTCCACCTCCAAAGTGGGATACAAGGTTGGCAAGATGGCTCAGCAGGGGAAAGGGCTTGCTGCCAACGCTGTCAACTGAGTTTTATACCTGAATGGTAGATAGAACCCACGAGTTACCCTCTAAGTAAAAGTAGCTTTAAAAGGGGACAATGCACGCAAGTCATTGGGAGATCAGAAGGGTTAGGTACTGCAGGGTCTTGGCAAAGCCTTGGAGTGGAGTCCACTCCCCAACCCACTTGCTCTGCTCCATGTTGTGTAGTCCCTGTGTTATTATCTTTACCACAATACAATACTGTGTGGTGAAACCCACGGTGGTGACAGAAGAATTCTCCAGAGTCTAGAGGCTGTGCGTGCTCTGCTGTAGTTTTGCCCCCGCCTGAAGCCATGTGACTGTAGATGCTGTCTGAAAGACCAGCTCTTTGTCAAGTTTGAAGCCACTGAATAGCGTGGCTATTCACCCGTAACCGTGATGCAGTAGGTTAGCCGTTTTGATAACATTGCTTGGCTTTTTGTTCTGGCCTTATGCCTGCAGCATTATCCTGTGGATGACTCCCAGGGGTTTCCCCTGTGCTGCATGCCCTGTAATCATATTACCCTCATCTGATAAACAGCCAGCTCATATTGTAACCAACCTCTCTGCACACAGCCTTGTTAATGTGCTAAAATAATGGACCCAGGGGGCATTTCCAAAGAGTGTGACTGTACAATTAGCCGACCTGGAGGCTCACAGCATGCTGGTTGAGCTCCACCATGCTGCAATCACAAGGGTCCTCAGAGCACACCAACCATACTGCAGAGGCGCCTCTGGGCCCTCAGAGTCCTTCAGTCCCAGCCTAGATAAACAGTCTTATTTCATTCAGTCTGGATACATCTCTTGGATAAATGAACCATGTCCTTTGGAAGCTGTGACTTTGAGTTAAAGCATTCACGCTAAACATCCAGACGGTAAAGGCTTAACTATGCTCCATCAGTGTCTCTCAGACTTGATTCTACTGTAAATCACTTGGTTGGTTTAGTGTTAGGCACAATTTTTGTAGTATTGGCCTTGAGGTCTTTTTTAAAGGACAGCCATTGTCTCTTTGGAACTCACACTTTTTTTTGTTTTGTTTTTTTGTTTTTCGAGACAGGGTTTCTCTGTATCGCCCTGGCTGTCCTGGAACTCACTCTGTAGACCAGGCTGACCTAGAACTCAGAAATCCGCCTGCCTCTGCCTCCCAAGTGCTGGGATGAAAGGCGTGTGCCACCACACCCGGCTGGAACTCACACTTTTAAGGAAAACCTGTATCACCTCTTATTTTCTTTGAGGGCATACCTTCTACTACATACCTATATTCATTATTTCTGAACTCTTCAGAAAGGAATTATTTTAATACAAGGGAGGATTTTCACAGTCTTTGATTCAGTCAACAGCCTTTTTTTTTTCTGTGTGTGTGTGTGTGTATGTATGTACATATGCTTATGTGCATGTATGTATGCATGCTTATGTGTGTTGGGCACATGTGTGTTAGGTGTGGGTGTATGTCTGTGAGCATGTGCAAGTCCAAGGTCAGCATCAGATGGCTTCCTCCATTGCTCTCTACCTTATTCCCTGACGCAGGGTTTCTCAGTTGAATACAGATTGATTGCTTACTCTCAGAATCCTCTCCTCTCATCTCCATGTGCTAGGATGACAGGCGGCTCACCACACCCACTGTCCTTTACACGTGATCTGGGATCTGAACTGCTGTCTTCATACCTGTGTTCACGCACTCTGACTACTGAGCCATCCCCAGGCCCCCAGTCAACAGCCATTCCAGCTTCTGGACTCTAGTCCTGCAGGCCCTTTCCACAACAAACCCAAACATTTGTGCATTTTTGGTTCCTTTTTGATGGTCCTAACACTGAGTCTTTTGGAAGCTGTTAGCAGTATCCCAAGCCCTTACCATTATGGTGAGGTTAGTGTATAACTCATGACACATGGAGGCCATTTACCTGAGTGTCTGAGAAATTTTCCTTTCCTTTTTTTAACTTTAGAGATAGGATTTTTAATTGCAATAGGAATGATCATCACAAGAAGCCAAGCAATCTAGAAGTGAGTAGTAAAACTACCCACCCCACCCCTGACACACACACACACACACACACACACTGTGGCATTTGGCCTATGACATTTGATCTGCCTCTTTTCCCTTTGCAGTCACAAGCACCTGGGTCATGGACATGGGCACATTCTTCTCTGTATTTGCTCTGCATTTGAGTATTATGGGCTCTTGGACTGTCTGCATCTGGCCACCAGTCTTGTACTTCTCAGTGGCTGAATGGCATCACTGTAAACTTCAGACGCTCCTACCAGAGGCCTCGAGGCTTGTGTGCAGCGCATGCTCTTCTGAATGCCCGCAGTAACTTTCTGGTGCTGCCTTCAGGCTTCGGCATGCTCCATGTTTGCATCAGCTCCCCATTGTAAGACGACTGTGCAATCAGAGTGCTTTTAATGAG
This sequence comes from Mus minutoides, assembly GCA_902729485.2. Classification (NCBI taxonomy): domain Eukaryota; kingdom Metazoa; phylum Chordata; class Mammalia; order Rodentia; family Muridae; genus Mus; species Mus minutoides. The sequence continues at coordinate 161,733 of LR750586.1, read as the reverse complement.
TACTGATCTGGTGGGGCTCAGTTTCTGCTCTAAGTCTGCAGCTCCCCCATTTTTCTACTTCCCTCCCCTGACTGCAGCTTCTGACCCTTGTTAGCTTTGCTATTTATGGATGAAGATTCAGTTCAGGAAGCCGCAGTTTGCATTTGTTGTTCTTCATATTGTTGTTGTTGTTTTTGTTTTGTTGTTTTTGTTGTTGGCTGTAGCATTAGGAAGGAGCACACAAACTCAAAATACATAAAATTCAAGGCATTAAATTTGACAATGTGGAAAATAGATGAAAATAATAGAAAAATATAAATTGCCAAATTTGACATCAAAGTAAGTAAATGTCAAACTCCAGAAGGCCAGTCTGTTGAAGGCAGCTCTGTAGACACCTACTCCATCTAGATCATGTGGCTTGTGATATAAGTATCTTTTTCTACTGAGCCCCCTCACAGGTCCCAGTCAGAACAGTTTGAAAAGTTAAATGTTGGTTTTTCAGTACACAATCACCCCATCTGCCTTCTAGATGTCCTTCTTTCTTAGAAATCACTTTTCCAAGGACTGTCTGTGATAGAAAACAGAGTATGATTTTCTGTGGCTGAGGAACAGAGCGGAGTGGAGCAGTTAGAGCTATTGTGTTTCAGAAGAGTTAAACACTAGCATCCCCTGAGTCACCACCAAACTCAGAAAACACGACAGTAGGACCTCGGTGTGTCAGGGAGGGCTCAGATTCCTGGGACACCCCTGAGGAGGAGAGTCTTCCTGGAGGAGGGGAAGCAGAGAGCAAGATGGTGGGAGACCACGGGCAGTGACCCTAAGAACAGTGCCCGCCCCCCACACACACCCAGTGTCTCCCCCCACACACACACCCAGTGTCTCCCCCCTCACACACACCTCTTACTTGATCTGGCCCAGCCCTGTCTCCTACAGGGTGCACACTCCTGGAATAGCACCACCTACTGGGGACTGAGTGCTCACACAGGAGCCTTTGGGGACAGATTCCAATGGGGCATTTTGCATTGTAAGTGCTAATGTTCAAAGATTGCCACGTGGTTTACAAATGAATCCTAGATACTAAAGAGACAGGCACCCCTGTGTTACCCTGGCAATCCAGAACCCAGAGACAGTGGCAAGGCTCCCAATTCATTGTGCTAACATGATAGTGAGTTTCCTAGCCCACTTGCAAATGTCTCTCAACTGACGGCCATTTGCATTTAGGAGGAAGATGAGAAAACTTTAAAAAGAAAATGCAACCCAACAGAATAGTGAGGGACCAGTGTCCTCAGGGAAGGAAGGAAGGCTTACCTCCGAGCTCAGGAGCAGTGTCCACGGGGAAGGAGGCTTACCTCCGAGCTCAGGACCAGTGTCCACAGGGAAGGAATGCTTACCTCAGAGCCTAGGACCAGTGTACACAGGGAAGGAAGGTTTAACTCAAGAGCTCAGGAGTAATGGAAGCCCTGTGATCATGAGCTAGGATTTTGTGGAAATGAGAGAGAATAGAAATAAGATCAAAGTCGATACCACTCTTCATTTTCCTTAAAAACAACAACAACAAAAAGAAAAAAAAAAACACAGCATATGTTTTATCTGTTTTATATCCATGGGTGGTTTGCCTACACATTTGTCTGTGCATGTCTGGTGCCCGAAGAAACTAGATGAGGTAGCCTTTCTTCTGATACACATCTCCTGCAGCCTGTGGGTGAGGCTGGGGATATTTCCCCATGGATTGTCAAGAGTGTCCCTGTATGTGAGGCCTCTGTAGACTGTCCTTCAAATTCTGCATAGTAAGAACCAGCCTTCCTGGGTTGTGTATGTGTGTTGTAGTATCCTGTGTCAGTCTCACACCCCTAACCTACACCATACCACATTCTTCCATGAGGATCCAGAGCTGAGACAAAGCCAGAAGGTCCCACAGAGCAAAGCACTCCTGATTCCTGCCCTGTGTGGTGACATGCTGTTGAGTACCCATGAAGGACAGGTATCTGTACTTCACAGCCCGCTGGGGTGGTGTTGAAGTCAGCCGGTCATCTGTAGCTGTGTGCCTCAGACCTGCATATTGAGAGCTTCCAGATTGGAATTTTTGCCAAGACCCCTTGAATTCCATATGTGCAGCCCTTGCATAAATCATACCACCATAATGATACTGGAGTCAGCTGTGGGTGGCAGCATGGCTGTGTGATCCCCATGTTTGCAGGCTGTGCTCCCTTGCCCTGCTCCCTCCTGAATCCTCTGGCCTCTCCTCGTTGCACACTCAGCCCAGCCTGACACCACCTCTCAAGTCCTTAGAAGCCCGGAGCACACTGTCGTCTCATCTCCTCTTGGTTGGTTTTCCTCCTTCTCCTGTAACATTTTTATTAAGAGTTGAAAGACTGCACCACAAGCAGAAGTTGTCACCCAGACTCTGGAAGGGAGGAGTTCCCAGATTTGGCCATTTCTCCTTCATCCTTCCTAGGCTTAGGCTTTGGATCTTAGGCTTTGGATCTTGGTGTGGAAACCCTGAAAGTCATTTCCTTCCACATGGCTCCTGCCCCACACTCTGGCCGGCTGATCAGAGGCCCTTTCTCAAAGGAGCCATGGCTGAAGGTCCTATAGCAGTGGCCTTGTGTGACATCGTGTGCCCACTCTAATAGACTCATGCTTCGTGCACCTCAGCACTGGACCTTCCTAACAATAACTGTGACATGTGCCACTGTGATAGGAAGGGGAAGGGTTTGTTTTGTTCACAGTTTGAGGGTGGAATTTGTCACGTCAGGGAGCAGCGTAGTCACAGTGTAGTAGAGCAATGGATGTCATCGATGCCAACAGATACCCACGGAGGCCTTTTTTATTCAGCTCAGGACCCCAGCCTAGTCAGTCAGTCTGAGATCCTGGCCTGTCCAGTCCCCAGTGAACCTTCAGAAATGCTGGCCTCTGTTCGTGCTGTCTCTGCAAGGCCGGAAGGATGTCACGTCTGAACAAATCCCTTCCCTTTCTTTCTGGTGATGAGTTTCAGGGATGCAAGTTAATTGCAGTCTCTTTCCTTACCACTTTCCCGTTAGGACCTTGTCCTGCCCGTTAGGACCCTGTCCTGCCTGCTCCTCCCAGCTCCCTTACTTCCTTTCCAGGCTGTCTGTGCTCCTGAGGCTGTGTCTGGGCTCCATCTCCTCCTTGTCCTTTCTGTGTAAACCTGGGTGGAGCCAGTGAGTGTTCTATTGTCCGTGCCATTCTGGAAAGTGTTCAGAGGACTAATTAGAAGCCAGTAATTGTGTCATTTCACAATTGATCAGTTGACCGGAAGCTTGAGAAGTGCATGGGTGTGGCCTCAGGAGTGCTCACAGGAGCCATGGTGGGTGTGGCCTCAGGAGTGCTCACAGGAGCCATGGTGGGTGTGGCCTCAGGAGTGCTCACAGGAGCCATGTTTGCTATGAGGATGAGGATTGTGGCAAATCCTTGTAAAGTGGGGAGAGGGGGGGAATAAAAAAAAAGTTTCACGTGGAAACTTGTTATAAGTTAGTGTTTGATCTTTAAAATAACTGTTGACAGACTCATCCCTGAAGCTCCAACCCTTCTGTGTTAAGGATCTTTCAAAGGAGTTGTGTTTCCCCACCATTCCACAGTTGGCAGCAACTCTGAAGGGCATTGTGAATGCTACTCCGGGCAAGCCGGGACCCATCGGTGCCACCTGTGCCTTTCGATTTGTCTTTGAGATGTTTTCTTTTCTTTCTTTTTTCTTTTTTGGTTTTTTGAGACGTTTTCTGAATCTGTGTCCTGTAGACTTAGAGTCAAATCAACAAAGCGAGTGGCAGGTCACCGTCCCTCTAAGTCTGTTGTCTATTTATATTTAGGATGTGCTGGGGTGGAGGTCCAGCACTCCCTCGCCTCTGGGGAGGGAGCAACGCATGGACTTGGGGTGGGGGTGGGGCATTTCCACAGTAACTTCACCGACTTGCTCAGTGACATTCCCACTGCCTTTTCACTGCTGCTGAGCTGAGTGTGAGCAGGGCAGGATGTGATGGGTGAAGGCAGGCAGCAGGATTGACGGCCTGGGGGGAATCCTGTAAAAGTTGTCCTAACAGTGCAGAGATCTGTCTCCAGGCACTGTTAGCAACATCAAAGAGACAGGAAAGGCTGCTGTGAAGTGGTTATTTTTGTTCTTTCTTTGTTAATGTATTATCTTCTCCGGAACTAAGTATCCCCATATAATGTCTGACAAAGCACTGTGGTAGGTAATATTTTTAAAATAGAATATACAATGAGAAAGATTTTTGAATACATTGTGTTGGATGTGTTGATTAAAGAGAAACAAATCCGCCACAAGTGTGATTTTAAGTTTAAAACAGTTCTTAAAATTCAAGTGCATGCGTCCTTAGAATCATATCCAGGTTCCATGCGTGTATCTGTTTACATCTCTTCTCACAAAGTATTCAAGGTGAACAGTAAGAGCACTTCCAAGAAACGAGGCTGACAGAGTGAAAACAAGATGTCAAATGGGCATACCTAAAGCATAATGACAACATGTTTATCTTAAGTTCAAATCTAATTGGACATGGCTGAGTCTATAACTAAAGCTAGGAAGCAGTAAACAATGGCCATAAACCAGTCTCTGCATAGAATAAGCATTTGCAAAGGTGAGTGTTAGTTGTGAAGGTAATAGAGCCTACCAGCACTTGGAAGATGGGCCCTGGCACATGCCTGTGTGGTTATCATGATTGTATTAACAGAGGGGAGACTGCACACTGTGAGCGGCACCATCCCCTGGCTAAGATCCTGGACCTTGTAAATGGAGAAGGGATCTCAACAGCAGCAGCACCCCTCTCTGCCTCCAGATTGTAGGTGTTGGTGAGCAGCTGCTTCAAGCCCTGACCACTCTGACATCCGCCCCGATGGACTGGACCCCTGAGCTGTGAGCCAGAGCTCACAGAGCAAATCTTTCTCCTAGAGTCATCTCCTTGACCAAAACGGAGCCAGGCTAGACACCAGTAATAAAAGGATTACAGGAAAGAAGTCTGACATCTGAAAAGCAAGTGCACTTAAAATAATTCACAGGTCAAAGATGAATTCTCACAGGAAGTTTTAATACATAGAAGTGAACTAAAATGAAAATATGTCAAAACTTGTAGAATGTAGCTAAAAGCATCACTTGAAAGAAAAATTTATAATTTCAAAACCTTATGTGAGAAGAAAGGAAAAGCCCAGCCAGGCGTGGTGGCGCTGTGTCTGACCTGGCACTCATGAGCTTTGAGGCTAGCCTGGGTTCTGCAGTAAGGATGCTTTGGAGAGTGAGCAGGGCCTTCCAGGCATTCCTAAGGCCCAGGGCTCAGTCCCCTGTGCTACCAAGCAAACAAAAAATTAACAAGAAGAAAGAGAGGGAAGAAATGAAACTATTTGGGGGAGGGAGGGGATCGGCAAGCAGAGTGGGGGAGGGTGGGGGAGGGTGGGGAATGGTGGGGTGGGGAGGGTAATGAGTGGGGACAAGCACAATGGCATGTACATATGATGCTGCAGTGGAGCCTTATTGCTACTTTAGGAAATAGGTAAAGAATAGAAAATTAACTCAAAGCAAATCAAAAGAGGAAAACCAATTAAATGAAAAATTAACTCTTTGGGGGTGGATTTGAAAGCTAACAAGAAACTGAAAAGGATCAGAGAAACAGAAATGACTGCTGTAGGATGGAATGGAAGGCCTAGGCACAGCCCGGGGTGCTCCCAACAGCCCTGGAGAGGAGCCAGGGGTGCTCCCAACAGCCTCTGAGAGGACCCCGGGGTGCTCCCAAAAGCTTCTGAGAAGAGCCCAGGGTTCTCCCAACAGCTTCTGAGAGGAGACTGGAGTGCTCCCAACAGCCCCCGAGAGGAGCCCTGGGTGCTCCCAACAACGTTGTGCTCATGAAGAAATTATTCCATTCCTTTATAACTACAAAACTTCAACCAAGATGAACATTGAATTGTTCTGCAGTCATCAAGGAAATTAAATTTCTAATCTCTTGAAACCCAGATAATTTCACCAGATTATACCAAAGAGAAAAGGTTTAGCAACAGTCTTACATAATTTCTTACATAAAATAAAAGAGGAAAGTATTTCCCATTCCATTCCCTGTGGATGGGATCACTCTGTTGTTGATTTCAAAGAATGATCAGGAAAGCAAAATACCAAAACATACACACGCACACACACACATACACGCACACACACATAGACGCACACACACATAGACGCACATGTGCATGCACACAAACCATCACTAACCAGACCACAGACCAGGATCTCTCCTGACTTCAGAGTCTCAGTCCTCCATGCACTGCCTGTGGATTGAGCACACCTGTGGGCAACAGATCGCAGCAGGATCCCCTCCAGATTTGTTCAGCAAATATCAGTTAATATATCCTACACCTACACAGTATTATAAAGAAATTGGATATACCACGAGGCTATACAGAGAAAGTCGTTAACAATGTCTCGCACTAGTTTCTGATAAAAATTCTCATCAAATGAGGATTAGATGGGAGGGTTTCCCAAGCTGGTAAAATGTCAGTGAGAACTACAACCAACGTAGTATTGAAGAGTGAGCGGCTCAATCCCATTTCTCTAAGACCAGGAGAGTCATGAAGTCATGGCTGCCATTCTTAGTTGACATGGCACGGGAAGAGAGGGAAGAAAGGCGCACATTCTTCTCAGGAAGCCAGCCCTGCTTGGAGGTGACTATGTAGACCATTCTCAGGGTTGAGACATTCTGTCTAGGCTATAAGATAGAGACACAAAAAGAAAATACAAACTCATCAAAATGTGTCATCATGTATCTGTCTGTAGCTTTTGTGCTAATTATACCTGAAAATTCATCTTTAAAAATTCCTGTCTGTGTGAACAGTGAGTGTGCAGAGACTCAAACTAAAAAATAAAACATTATGTAAGATTGCTCCAAAGAGTAAAGTGCACCACAGCACATGGGGGCAGGAGTGTCTAGGACATTGCAGGAGAAGTCAAAGATGGCGGAAATAGATGGAGAGAGCCGCTCCCTCTTAGGAGGCACGCCACAGTGAGAACGACCCAAGAGGAGTCAGGCAATTCCTGAAGAAGTCAACAGGTTTCTGGAGACAGGCAAACTAATTCTAGAATTTATAAAGAAAAGCCGACATCCTAAAATGGCTGAAGTAATTTTGAAGAGAAAAAAGCAATGGGAGGGAAGTTCCCCATGGGTATGAGGAAGACAGCGCATGACCATGATGAGCACAGCACGTGACCACGGTGGGCTAGCCCAGACGGACCAATCTGAGTAGAGAATGCAGGTCATGTAAACACATTTGGATGAAAAAAAAATTTTTAACAAAGATTTACTTTTTAAAATTATGAGTGCTGGGTGGTGGTGACACATGCCTTTAATCCCAGCACTCGGGAGGCAGAGGCAGGCAGATTTCTGAGTTCAAGGCTAACCTGGTCTACAAAGTGAGTTCCAGGACAGCCAGGGCTATACAGAGAAACCCTGTCTTGAAAAAAAAATTATGAGTATCTGTGTGGGGGTATGTATGCATGTATGTAGGGACCCGTGGAAGCCAGAGTCACTGGACTGCAGGAGCTGGAGTTTTGGGTGGTTGAGGTGCTGGGAACCGGGCTGTGTCCTCTGCAAAGCAGTGAGTGCTCTCAGCAGCTGGGCCCCGGCTCTGGCCCTGCCCTCCTACATCTTTTTTTTTTTTAAAGATTTATTTTATTTGTTATATGTAAGTACACTGTAGCTGTCTTCAGACACTCCAGAAGAGGGCGCCAGATCTCGTTACGGATGGTTGTGAGCCACCATGTGGATGCTGAGATTTGAACTTATCACCTTCGGAAGAGCAGTCGGGTGCTCTTACCCGCTGAGCCATCTCACCAGCCCTTTTTTTTAAAGTTTTATTCTGTATATACACTACATTCCAACTGCAGTTTCCCCAACCCCTACTCCTCTCAGCTCTACTCCTCCTCAGTTTTCCTTTAAAAAAAAAAAAAAAAAAGTGGGCTTCCCAGGGCTATCAACCAAACAAGTTGCAGTAGGACTAGTCACACCAAGTAGGAGGAAACAGGTCCCAAGAACAGGCTAAGAGTCAGAGATATCTCCCACTCCCACTATAAGGGGTCCCTCAAGCTACACAACTGAAACATATATGCAGAGCACCTAGCTCAGACAACCCCGGCTGTGTTTGTCACACCAGTCTCAGTGGGCCATGTTCTCATGGTGTCCTCAACCCCTCTGGCTCCTACAGTCCTTCCTTCCCATCCTCTTCAGGGTTCCCTTGGCTTTGCCTAGTGTTTGATTGTGGGCTCTGTGTCTGCTCCCATCACTTGCCGGACAATGCCTCTGTCATGACAGTTGGCCGAGGCACTGATCTATGCGTACAGCAGAATACCACTAGGAATCATTTCATTGACTTCTTTTTCCTGGTCATGTTTGGTTTTATTGCATGTCTCTGGACATCCAGCCTCTGGTTCCTGGCTCTCCATGTGGTGTTAAGTATGGGCTCTCTCTCGGCATGGGTTTCAAGTTGGACCAGTCATTAGTTGGCTACTCCATGACACCATCATCCCAGCACATCCTGCAGTCAGGGGAAGTTGGAGGTTGAAGGTTTGGTGGCTTAGTTGATGTCCCAGTCCTACTGCTGGAAGACTTGTCTGGTTGTAGAGAATGGCTGATGCGGGCTCCATATCCACCAATTGCTAGGAGACTTCTCTAGGGTCACCCTCGGAGAATTCAGGGAGCTTCCACAGCCCTGGGTTTCTTTATCACAGCTGAATACTCCCAATTCCAGTCATCCCTCCATACCCTTCCCCAACCACCCCAAACCTCTTTGTTACTTTGTGTCTCCCGGTCTGTGGATTGTATCATGATAATCCTTTACTTAACAGCTAATGTCCCTTTAAGTGAGTGCTTACCATGTTTGTCCTTCTGGCTCTGGGCGCTTCACTCAGGATGATTTGTTTTCTAGTTCCCTCCATTTGCTTGCAAGTTTCAGGATATCATTGTTTTTAACAGCTGAGCAATACTCCATTGTGTAGATGTACCATATTTTCTTTATCTATTATTCAGTTGAGGGAGATGTAGGTTGTTTCCAGTTTCTAGCTATTATGAATAAATCTGCTGTAGACATAGTTGAGCAGGTGGTGGGATGGGGCACCCTTTGCTATATGCCTGTACTGGCTGGTTCTGTGTCAACTTGACACAGCTGGAGTTATCACAGAGAAAGGAGCTTCAGGTGAGGAAATGCCTCCATGAGATCCAGCTGTAAGGCATTTTCTCAATTAGTGATCAAGGCGGGAGGGCCCATTGTGGGTGGTGCCATCCCTAGGCTGGTAGTTCTGGGTTCTATAAGAAAGCAAGCTGAGCAAGGCAGGGGAAGCAAGCCAGTAAGAAACATCTCTCCGTGGCCTCTGCATCCGCTCCTGCTTCCTGACCTGTTTGAGTTTCAGTCCTGACTTCCTTTGTGATGAACAGCAATGTGGAAGTGTAAGCTGAACAAACCCTTTCCTCCCCAATTTGCTTCTTGTTCATGATGTTTTGTGCAGGAGTAGAAACCCTGACTAAGACAGTGCCCAAGAGTGGAGTAGCTGGGTCTTGACTTAGATGGAATCCCAAATGTCTGAGGAATTTCCAGACTGATTTACATAAGGGCTGTATAAGTTTGCACTCCCACCAGCAATGGAGGAGTGTTCCCCTTACTCTACATCCCTTCAGTATGCACTGTCACTTGCCTTTTTTTGTTTGTTTGTTTGGTTGGTTGGTTTTTCGAGACAGGGTTTCTCTGTGTAGCCCTGGCTGTCCTGGAACTCACTTTGTAGACCAGGCTGGCCTCGAACTCAGAAATCCGCCTGTCTCTGCCTCCCAAGTGCTGGGATTAAAGGCGTGCGCCACCACCGCCTGGCACTTGCCATTTTTTATCTTAACCATTCTGACAGGTGTAAGATGGAATCTTAGAGTTGTTTTGATCTGCATTTCCCTGATCACTAAGGAAGTTGAGCATTTCTTTAATCTCTTAATTAGAGATTCCTTTGTTGAGAATTATTTGTTTAAATCTGTACCCCATTTTAAAATTGGGTTATTTGGTTTATTGATGTCTAGTTTCTCAAGTTCTTTATATATTTTGGATATTAGCTCTCTATCTGATGTGGAGTTAGTGAAAATCTTTTCCCAATCTGTAGACTGCCATTTGTCCTATTAACATTGTCCTTTGCCTCACCAAAGCTTTTCAGTTTAATGAGGTCCCATTTATTAATTGTTGATCTTAGTGCTTGAGCTATGGGTGTTCTGTTTAGGAAGTTGTCTCCCTTGACAATGCATTCAAGGCTATTCCCTAATTTCTCTTCTCCTCTGTTAGGTTCTGTATTAGGGTTTTCTAGAGTTACAGAATTTATAGAATGAATCTCAATCTCTCTCTCTCTCTCATATATATATATATATATATATATATATATATATATATATATATANTAAACACACACACATATAAATACACACACACACACACACACACACACACACACACATATATATATATATATATATATATATATATATATATATATATATATATATATATATATTTTTACTGGAATTTATTGAGATGACATACAGGCTGCAGTCCACCTAGTCTAACAATGGCCAGCTGTGAATGGAAAGTCCCAAGAATGTAGTGGTTGCTCAGTCCCACAAGGTTGGATATCTTATCTGGTCTTCTGTATACGATGGAATCCTGAAGAAGTAGTCTCCAATGGATGTGCTGGCAAAGTGAGGGCAGTAGACAGAGAACCTTATACAGGCCTCCAGCAGAAGGTATAGCACAGATTAAATGTATGCCTCGAGATCTGGATCACAGGTGTGCCCTCCGTTTCTGGATTGTAATTCATTCCATATATAGTCAAGTTACAAGCAAAAACAGCTATTACAGTTTCAGTGTATCTAGTTTCATACTAAAGTCTTTGGTCCACTTGGACTTGAGTTTTGTGTGGAGTGATAGATGCAGATCTTTTTTCATTCTTCTACATGCCAACATCCAGTTAGACCAGCACCATTTGTCGAAGATGCTTTCTTTTTTCTGTTGTGTATCTCAGGCTTCTTTACCAAACACCAGGTGGCCATAGGTTTGTGGATTTACATCTGGGCCTTTGATTTGATCCCATTGCTCAACCTGTCTGTTTTTATGCCAATACCATGCAGTTTTAGTTACCATAGCTCCTTAGTATAGCTTGAAATCAGGGATGGTGATACATCCAGATGTTCTTTTATTGTAGAGAATTGTTTTAGCTATTCTGGGGTTTTTGTTTCTTCATATGAAGTTAAGTATTGTTCTTTCAAGGCTTATAAAGAATTGTGTTGTAATTTTAATGGGGATTGAATTGAATCCACAGATTGCTTTTGGTAGGATGGCCATTTTCACTATGTCAGTCCTACCAATCCATGAGTATGGGAAATCTTCCCATCGTCTGGTATCTTCTTCGGTTTCTTTTCTCAAAGATTTGAAGTTTTTGTCATACAAGTCTTTCACTTGCTTGGTTAGTGTACTAGCTAGGTTTGTGTCAACTTGACACAGCTGGAGTTATCACAGAGAAAGGAGCTTCAGTTGGGGAAATGCCTCCATGAGATCTAGCTGTGAGGCATTTTCTCAATTAATGATCAAGAGCCCCTAGTGGGTGGTGCCATCTCTGGGCTGGCAGTCTTGGGTTCTATAAGAGAGCTCCGACTCGTTCGGTCCTCTTCGTTCGGTCATTTCTTGTAGGGAGGTACCGAAGACGTAGTCGAGGACGAATTCAAGGTCAGGACTGAAGGAAACCACTACTTGTCGTCATACCTTCACATTCGGTTTATTTGGCTTTCCTCCCCAACTTGCTTTTTGGTCATGATGTTTGTGCAGGAATAGAAACCCTGACTAAGACAGTTAGAGTTACTGCAAGATATATTATATTTTTTGTGGCCATTGTGAAAGGTTTTGTTTCCCTGATTGCTTTCTCAGCCCATTTGCCATTTGTATATAGGAGGGCTACTGACTTTTTTCTTTTGAGTTTTTCATCTATCCAACCACTTCACTAAAGCTGTTTATCAGCGATAGGAGTTCCCTGGTAGAATTTTTGGGGCCACTTGTATATACTATCATATCATCTGTAAATAATGATCTTTCTTCTTTTTTAAATGTATGAGTGCTCTATCTGCATGTACACCTGCGTGCCAGGAGAGGGCATTGGATCCATTACAGATGGTTGTGAGCCACCATGTGGTAATTGACCTGGGAATTGAACTCAGGACCTCTGGAAGAGCAGCCAGTGCCCTTAACCACTGAGCAACCTCTCCAGCCCCAACATCTTTCTTTCCACTTTGTATCGCCTTGATCTCCTTCAGTTGTCTTATTGCCCCAGCTAGAACTTCAAGTACTGTATGGAATAGACGTGGAAAGGGTGGACAGCCTCATCTTGTCCCCAACTTTAGTTGGCTGGCTTTAAGTTTCTCTTGGTTGGATTTGATGTTGGCTATCAGCTTGCTGTATACTGATTGCCTTTATTATATTTAGGCATGCACCTTGCTGTATATTGCCTTTATTATATTTAGGCATGCACCTTGCTGTATATTGCCTTTATTATATTTAGGCATGCACCTTGTTTCCCTGGTCTCTCCAAGACTTTTAACACGAAGGGGTGTTAGGTTTTGTCAGAGGCTTCTTCAGCATCTAAAGAGATGGTTGTGTGGGCTTCTTTCAGTTTGTTATATGGTAGATTATGTTGACAGATTTTCATATGCTGAACTGTCCTCTTGTCTCAAAGATGAAGCCTGCTTGATTATGGTGGATGGTCTTTTTGATGTGTTCTTGGATTCAGTTTGCAAGTATTTTATTGAGTATTTTTGCATCTGTGTTCATGAAGAAAATTGGTCTGTAATTATCTTTCTTTGTTGAATTTTTATGTGGTTTCAGTGTCAGGGTGACTGTGGCCTCATAAAATGAATTTCCCAATGTTCCTTCTGTTTCTATTTTGAGGAATAATTTGAGAAATATTAGCATTAGCTCCTCTTTGAAAGTCTGGTAGAATTCTATACAAAATCTGTCTACCCCAGGACTATTATTGTGGTTGGGAGACTTTTAATAACTGCTTCTATCTCCTTTGAGGTTATAGGTCTATTTAAATTGTTTGTCTGATCTTGATTTAATTTTGGTTAAAAAACTTTGTGTATCTATCAAGAAAATTATCTATTTCTTTTAGATTTTCCAATTTTGTAGAGTACAGGTTTTAAAATGAAGACTAATGATTCTTTGGATTTCTTCAATGTCTGATATTATGTCCACTTTTTTGTTTTTGTTAATTTGGATATTTTCTTTCTTCCATGTGGTTTGGATAAGGGTTTATCTGTCTTGTTGATTTTCTCAAAGAACCAGCTCTTTATTTCATCAATTGTTATACTGTTCTCTTTGTTTCTGTTTTATTTATTTCAGCCCTCAGTTTATTTCCTGCCCTCAGCTCCTCCTGGGTGTGTTTGCTTCCTTTTGTTCTAGAGCTTTGGGGTGTTCTGTTAAGTCACTAGTATAAGATCTCTCCACTTTCTTTATGCAGGAACTGTGAGACCCCAAAGTGTTTCCCCCTGAAATGTAAAGCCCCTAAACGCTCCTCCAACCTGTTTCCCCAATCTCTAAGAATACAGCCAGTAAGAAGCAATTTGTTTTCTAAAGCTAGCAAGAAGCCTTTTATTCTTCTACCTTGGGTGACCTAGCCAGGTGTGCCTGCCTGCCTGCCTGCCTGCCTGCCTGCCTGCCTGCCTGCCTGCCGGTGTCAAGGACTCAGACAAGAGCTATAGCTCTTCTCCTCATGTCTTGTAATTTTACCAAGGACACCTCCCCCCACCCCCCAGAGAAGAGCTGTAGCCATTCCTCCCAACTCTCCTCCCAACTCCTCCCAATTCCTCACTTTTTCCTTAAAAGCCCCCTACTGTTACCTCTCCAGGTGGAACTCCCCAGCCCTTTGCTTAAAGGAGTTCCTCCTCAGCTGGCTGATAATAAACCCTCCTGCAGTTTGCATCAAGCAGTTTCTCTAGAGTTTTGGGGGGCACCAACTCATCCTGGGACAGGAGCGACCCTGTTCCTGGGGGTCTTACAGAACGTTCTGCTATAACCTTCCTCTCAGCACCACGTTCCCTGTGTCCCGTAAGTTTGGATATGTTGTATGTTCATTTTCATGGAACCCTAGAAAGTCTTTCATTTCTTTATTTCTGCTTTGATCCAGTGATCACGGAACAGAGAGTTGTTCAGTTTCCATGAGTTGTAGGCTTTCTGTTTCTGTTGTCATTGAAATCCAGCTTTAATCCCTGATGGTCTAATACGCTACAAGAGGTTATTTCGATTGTATTAAGACTTGTTTTGTAACCAAGTATGTGGTCAATTTACAGAATGTTCATGAGGTGCTGAGAAGGTATATTCTTTTGTGTTTGTGGGTGAAACGTGTTAATTCCTGTTAGGTCCATTTGGCTCATAATATCTGTGAGCTCTAGTATTATTTTTCTCCTGTTTAGTTTTTGTCTGGATGACCTGTCAATTGGTAAGGATGGGGTATTGAAGTCTCTCACTATCAATGTATGAGAATCAATGTCAATTGGTAAGGATGGGGTATTGAAGTCTCTCACTATCAATGTATGAGAATCAATGTGTGATTTAGGCCTTAGTAGTGTTTCTTTTACAAACATGGGTACCCTTGTCTTGGAGGCATAGGTATTAAGAACTGAAGGATCATTTTGTTGTGTTTTTTTTTCCTTTAATGAGTGTGAAGTGTCCTTCCCTGTCTCTTTTGCCTAACTATGATTTGAAGCCTATTTTGTTGAAGATATTAGAATGGCTATACCACCTTGTTTCTTAAGTCCAGTTGCTTGAAAAATCTTTTTCCAACCTTTTATTCTGATGAAATGTCTATCTTTGAAATTGAGGTATGTTTCTCGTCTGCAGCAGCAGGATGATCCTACCTTCCCATCCATTCTGTAAGTATGTGTATTTTTACTGGGGAATTGAGTCCACTGATACTGAGACATATCAGTGACCAATGCTTGTGAATTCCTGTGATTTGGGGAGGGGTGTGCATGCACACCCCTTCTTTCAGTCTTGCTGCCGTGAAATTATTTATTGCCTGTGTTTTCATGGGTATAGTTAATCTCCTTGGGTTGGAGTTTTCCTTCTAGTACCTTCTCTATGGGTAGATTTATGAATGGATATTGTTTAAGTTTGACTTTGTCATAGAATATCTTGCTTTCACCTTCTGTAGTGGTTGAGAGTGCTGCTGGGTGCATTTAGTCGTCCAGTACAGAGTCTGGCCTGGCATCTGAGGTCTCTCAGAGTCTAAAGGACTTCCTTTCAGGTCCTTCCAGCTTTATGGTTTCCATTGGGAAGTCCAGTGTAATTCTGATATGTCTGCCTTTACATGTGACTTGGCATTTTCCCATGCATCTTTTAGTATTCCTTCTTTGTTGAATATTTAGTTTTGGTTATTATGTGGAGGGGGGAGTGCTTTCTTTTCTTATCCAATCTGTTTAGTGTTCTGTAAGCTTCTGGTATGTTTACAGGCATCTCCTTCTTAGGCTAAGAAATTTTTCTTCTTCCATGATTTTGTTGAAAATATTTGAGCTGGAGACCTTCTCCTTCTTCCACCCCTATTATTCTTAGATTTGGTCTTTCTTAGTGTCCCAAATTTCCTGGATGTTTTGTGTCAGGAACTTTTTATATTTAACATTTTCTTTGACAGATGTGTCTGTTTCTTCTATCGTATCTTTTACACCTTAGATTCTCTCTTCCATCTCTTGTATTCTGTTGGCGATGGTTGTGTCTGTAGTTCCTGTTCTCTTACCTTGGATTTTCATCTCCAGGATTCCCCAGTTTGTGGCTTCTTTATTGCTTCTATTTCCATTTTCAGGTCTGGCCCAGTTTCAGTTGTCTCCTTAATTTCCTCACATTGTTTGTTTGTATTTTCCTGAATTTCCTTAAGGGATTTGGTCATTTTCTCTTTAAGGACCTCTATCATCTTCGTAAAGTTGGTTTTAAGATCTTATTCTTGTGCTTCAGCTATGTTGAAATGTTCAGGGTTTTCTGTGGTGTGGCTGGGCTCTGGGGGTGACATACTGCATTGGCTGTGGTGTGTTCTTACTGCACTGGCCTCTAGGCACTGCTTTGGTGACATACTGCACTGGCTGTGGTGTGTTCTTACTGCACTGGCCTCTAGGCACTGCTTTGGTGACATACTGCACTGGCTGTGGTGTGTTCTTACTGCACTGGCCTCTAGGCACTGCTTTGGTGACATACTGCACTGGCTGTGGTGTGTCCTTACACTGTGGTGTGTTCTTACTGCACTGGCTGTGGTGTGTTCTTACTGCACTGGCTGTGGTGTGTTCTTACACTGGCCTCTAGGCACTGCTTTGGTGACATACTGCACTGGCTGTGGTGTGTTCTTACTGCACTGGCTGTGGTGTGTTCTTACTGCACTGGCCTCTAGGCACTGCTTTGGAGTGATCAGAGGTCTAGGTGCTAATTTCTGAGTTTGTCTTATTGGTTGGGTGTTTTGATCCTTGGTTTCTGTTTCCTCTCTGGTCTTCTTGTCAGTCTTTAGCAGAGCGGGAAGTCTCCATCCCAGTTGGACACTGGGGCATGGCAACTAGGGAGGCACTGAACTGGGCATAGGATAGGGGGAAGCTGCGAGAGTGAGAGGGCACAGGAGGTTGGTGGGCAGAGCCTGCCTGGACTGTTTGCCTTCCTTAGGATTGTTAACTAAGGCATTTTCAGGAACAGTGCTGGGGCAACAGAAAGTTCAGGGGGCTGGGGCTCACTCCTTTTCCCAAGCCTCACAATTTATATACAAGTCAACTCCAAATTAAGTGAAATTTAAATATAAAATATAAAACTACAATAAATTTAGAAAAAAACATAAGACACAACCTTCAGGACTGAAGGTGTAGCCAAGAAGTTTTAGATTTGACACCACAGCACCATTCTGAGGAATGGAAAACCATTCATTGGATTTCATCAGATTTTTTTTTTTTTTNGGGTGTGCTGCTGGCTGTGGGCCACTCTCTTCTGAGGGTTGTAGAAAAGAGCACAGGTGTCTGGAATTGGTGTGAATAGCCCTCACTAAAGCACCGTAGTGTATGAATGATGTAGCCACTAGAGTGTCTGTCACCTTCTTGCTCCCATGATTCATTGTGAAGCCGGTCTGCTCTGGACTCGAGTAACACATGACACCAGTAGAACTTACACAGCCCTCTCTGCCCGCTTCCAGCTTCCCAGTGAGGACCCTGAGATCTCCGAGGTTTCATCCAAGTGCCTGTCCATCCTGGTGCAGCTGTATGGAGGAGAGAACCCTGAGAGCTTGTCCCCAGAGAACCTGGTGACCTTCGCCAACCTCCTGATGACCAAGGAGGACCCGAAGGACCAGAAGCTTCTGCTGAGGATCCTCAAAAGGATGGTGAGTCAGCCAGGGAGGGCCACGGCCGCCGCAGCACCTGGACTGGGCAGTGACCTTATTTCAAGAGGATGGTGAGTCAGCCAGGGAGGGCCACGGCCGCCACAGCACCTGGACTGGGCAGTGACCTTATTTCAGATTTCCAGAAATGTTTCATGCGTGGCCTGGGCCCCCCATTGCCTCTGTGTGCAGTCATAGGTGGCTGGCACTGGTCATGTTCTGGATGTTGACGCTGGGTATACTCTATATGTGTTACATCGTCTTTCTGAACCACCTGAGAAAGGCAAGGCAGCATTCTTTAAAATGAAAGAAGGGAAAGAAAGCAGAGAGAGGGACAGACACAGCTTGGTTCTCTGGCTGAAGTGTCCTAATTAGTAATTTAACACTGGTGTGACTCTTTGACACCCTTGCCATACCTACTCTGCTTCAGCCAACTGCCCCAGTTTGTGACTTAAATGGCTTTCTTTCTGGTCTGGGACACCTTCCAGTGTGTTCTGTTTTAATCTGGGATGAACTCACACTGTTTCTTTCACCATGTTTTTTGTTTGTTTTTTTTAACTTTATTTATTATTATATGTAATTACACTGTAGCTGTCTTGAGACACACCAGAAGAGGAAGTCAGATCTCATTATGGATGGTTGTGAGCCACCACATGGTTGCTGGGATTTGAACTCAGGACCTCTGGAAGAGCAGTCAGTGCTCTTAACTGCTGAGCCATCTCTCCAGCACCCGCCGTTTTTTTTTCACTGATGGAGTTAGGAGGCCTGGCACACTTGTGAGTTCTTTAAGTTGTAAGAAGTTACAGAGGGAAGAGCTTCCCTCAAGGGTCTACCTCAGACACAATCATTATATGTACGTGCTGGCTAGGGGCACATGGACATGGCTTTTAATGTCCTGAAGGTCAGTGTGCCATGCCCCATGGCTCCTGAGGCTGGAAGCCTAGATGGATTCAGAGAAGGTAACCCTGCAGTGTAAAAGGCCCTGTAGCATATTATGACTGGGATACGGTGCTATCCATCACCTAGGAGGTTGGGGGGATATGTGGTCACCAGAAGAAATACCCTGGCATTTCTGTTTAGGGTCTCAGACTTGGGACAGAATCCTTCTGAAGCCATAATTGTCACTAACAAGGGACCGGGCTGTTAGTCCTGCTGATGGGCCTGAGCATGTCCCCCAGGTCCTCTTTCTGCTGATGGACCTGAGCATGTCCCCCAGGTCCTCGTTCTGCTGATGGACCTGAGCATGTCCCCCAGGTCCTCTTTCTGCTGATGGACCTGAGCATGTCCCCCAGGTCCTCTTTCTTACCCCTCTGTATTTAGGGAGTTTGGAGAACAGTGTGGGGCCTTATGATCGACTTTACCTGTTTTCATTTACGGGAAAGTTGGGAGATTTTTAATCATACTTCATGCTTTTGCTATAAAAACATGGTGGGTGTCTTCAAGTCCCTCCCAAGCCTGTGTGTATTACTCATAGTGTCCCTAGGAGGACTGCAGACGAGCCTACCTGTCTGTTAATTAAAGCTAGCTTACTCCTAACACTCAGTGCTGATGGCTTATCAAGTACTGGAAAACTGTCTGGGGCCTAAGACTGGCTGAAGTAAAGCTGCCAACTACTCTGGGAAAGCAGGTGGCATCCAGGAGAAGGTGACACCTGTCATCTTCAGGCCCATATGTCAGGGGCAGTGAGGGTGTCAGCTGGGCGGTGGGTAATTCTAGTAGCCATGTCATGGCTGACTCTGAAAGAGATGTGATTGGGATGTCTCCAAGCACCCACCCCTGAAAGGTCTCTGCAGGGGAGGGGCCAGGAAGCCCTGGTGAATGTACCTTGTCAAGGGCATGGGCTTGTCATGGACACTAATGACTTCAGCCATGGCGACTGGTAAAGCCTTCCTCTGGGTAAGGCTTAGCGGTACGGTGACACCTTCCTGTGATCTAAGTGTTTAGGAAGGATTAACAGTGTGCACAACACTAGCAGTCCCAGGTCTCAGCTCCTGGGTGACTGAGGCCAGCCTGATCTTGGAGACTGCTGACACTTCCCCTGGTGGTGTACATATGAACATTGCTGTGCGGTCAGTGCCTTCCCTCAGACGAGCCCTGCCCACACAATCTCAGGTTTTTGTTTGTTTGTTTGTTTGTTTGTTTGTTTTTTAAATCTGTGTTCTTTTCTTCCTTTGTTCCCTCCTTGCCTGAGTCTGGTTAAGTCCCTGAGCAGAGCAGGGTGTGGCAAGTGCCCAGCTGTCATTTCTTATCTAAGTTCTGACATTGGTCCCCGGGTGTTCCTCTATGAACATTAGTGTCACATGGCATTTCCTTGTGTGTTGAGCCCATGTGGGCATGTCCAGGCACCATGCATCCCATGATGGTTGTGAATATGGCTCAGACATTGCAGATGATAGCATCCCTGGCCAGCATTATCAAGAAGACAGCACAGTAGGTGTTCTATGACTGCAGGTCTGGGGATGGCTTGCTTGTTCTTATTCTTCTATTTTATGACCACATTGAGTCGCAGAACTCAGACTGGACCTGATTTTGACCACAAAAGGAAAGAAACATTCTTGGTATGAAAATATACCTCAGGAGGTCCCCCTCTCCTGACTTAAGTTTCTCAAGATTGCAACCTTCTGTTTTTATTTTTGTCTTTTCTCCCTCTTCCTCTCCCTCTCCCTTTCCCTCTCCCTCTCCCTCTCCCTCTTTCTTTCTTTCTTTCTTTCTTTCTTTCTTTCTTTCTTTCTTTCTTTCTTTCTTTCTTTCTTTCTAGACAGTCTCTCTAGTCCTAGCTGTCCTTTAGACCAGGCTGACCTTGAACTTAGAAAGATCCACCACCTCTGTCTGCCTCCCAAGTGCTAGGATTAATTGTGTGTAGCACCAGTGTGAGTCTAGGGAAACTGTTAAGAGCAGCACACTTACCCAAGTTAGCACATAATAACTGTGAGTGTTGTGGGAGACACAGAGCTTCTCCCACTTCTCCCGTAGTTCTGGTAGAAGGGCCTGGAGAGTCTCCTGGGGAGTGCCCTCCCAGGGCCCACGTGCGATAACCCTAACCCTGATTACAGTTGTTCTGGGTGCATCTTCCTGCCCGTGACTGACAAAGTCTGCAGGTTACCTTGGGAACTCCCCTGAATGAGTTCCATATATCTTTCCAACAAACAAAAGAAAGGAAAAATCTTACCTAGAACTCTTATCACAGGAAAACATGTCCTGGAGACCACGTGTGTACGTCTGCATGTGTGAGAATTTGTAAACCTTTTCCTGCATGTAATGACTCCTTTATATAGGAGAAATTTCTATGCAGCCCTGGGTAAATAGGTATAAATAGGAACAGAAAACATTTACTGATAATAGAGCACAAGGAATTTTATTTTAAGACTATTCTCTGGCATACATGTAGCCTTAACCACTTATTAAAGACAGCCGTGTATTTGCATACCAATGAGATACATGGGCGTTGCCTGAGGAGTTAAATCTCAGCTGGACGCAACTGCAGGACCAGGAATGATTCCATATTCGCTGGGCTCTGTCTGCATGTTGGGTTTGTTACTGTGGATCTGAGCACCCTCTTTGGATATACATTACATACTAGATATGTGTTTAGCGTCATTTCAGAAATTCTGTCCTAATCTTAAGCTGGAATCCATTAAAGAATTGTGTTTGAAGCTCAAACAGCAATTTTAAAAGCCAAATATTTTAATGTAAGACAATCCCGAGATGGGCCAATTTGATCCTGACATGTTGAGTCTGTGTTTGCCGTGGCTGTTCCCAGGAGCTAGCTCCATGCAGCACAAGGGGCTGTGTGACAAGACAGTACACACGCCGCACACATTCACACGGCACATGGCATACCGCACAGCCAAGGCCTCAGCATCTTCAGCGATGCGCCACAGACAGTGCTGCAAATGCCCCATTCCTGAGGCATTGCATGGTGTGTTTGGTTTGGTTTTTTGAATTGTAATAATTTGATTTTAACACTTCTCCCTTTCCTCCCCCTGAATCTTCGAATGTACCCCTCCCTACTCTCCCCCAAATTCTTGGCCTCTTTTTCACTGTTATTGAATGCATACATGTTTTTGTATTACATATACATTCCCAAACATAAGCTGTTGAGTCTATATCATGTTACCTGCACTGGTTTCACAACAGACCATTTGGCATGGGACAGCCAGTTGGCGTGCTCGTTCCTTGGGAAGGCCCCTCCCCCACTCCCAGCTTTACTCCATAAGTAAGGGATTCGAGTCAATTTGGCATCAAGCCTCGGGAAGCCACTTACTCACCAGCTTTCCTCTTACCTCTGACCTCTGACTTCCAGGTCCACGGCTCCATGTGCTCTCATGACTCATAGTTGAAGGGTTTGGGCTAAACATAGATCAAGTCAGACATCCAGGCCCAGCCTTCTAGGGATAGCACTCTTGAAGTCATTGTTCGGACCCCACTGAAGCTGTCCTGCTTTGGGAATTAGCTCCTTCAAATGTCCTCCTAAAGGGCCCATTTCCAGAGTGTTCCAAGATTGTGCCCCATGGCACCATGGCTTCTATCACAGCTGAGCGCCTGCTGCTCCTAATCCTTCCTGATGCACTCAATGGCTCTGCGCCCTCAATCCACCTCGCCTGTGCCTCTCCCTCTGCTTTATTCATGGCGAATGCTTATCCCTGCTTCAAAGAGTCTCTCAAAGTGCCACTCAACACAGGTTTTGTTCAGGACACTACTTTTATTTACGCTAAACCAGTAACACTTGCTGTCTCTCTAGGAGCAGGAGCTAGAAACAGATCGTATTAATCACAGCTCTAGAATATTTGATTTTTAAGTACCACAGAAGTTTTGATGCCACTTAAAAAAAAAAATCATTATTATGTCCAGAACCCAAGGCTGGTTATGAACTCCTAACAGGCCTTTTGTGCAATGGGTATGGGCAGGTTTTAATGAAATTTGAGTGTCTCTAGAGATCACAGATACTTGGGCCTTTAACATTGTGGCGTTGCTTAGCAACCTGGAAGTCATTACCTCCCAGGCACTGTAACAACAGGCTGTACTTTCCTTGCTGGTCTCCGATGAAAATGTAATGGAGACAATCCCTTTCTAAGGGCTCCACTCCAGAGCAGGCGGCAAAGTGGATTTTTTAATTCTCTTTACAGCCAGGGCAGTTTTTAATCCAGTATAAAAAGCATTGTCTCCTGACTGCCACGTGTAACCAAACGAAGCATATTCTCAGGTGTTCTTAAGAGCAACACTGCGTTGTGACTCCATAAAAACTGCTCACAGATGCAGCCAAGTCATTTGAAGATCCTAGGCAGGTCTGAAGAGTATATCAATGTCATATACTTTAGAGGTGTAAGAGTAACGTTAGCTTGAATTACTGAAAAGTTGGATTTATGGAAAAATACGTTTTTCAAAGTTCTTATAGAAGAGTCTTACATTGAGTAATAAGCATACATTCTGTGCATTAAGTTCCCAGATGCACTGTTCAGGAACCCAAAGGACATACAACACAAATCTGTTGGCGGATGGGCAGATACAACATGATATGTCCATGTAGTAGCTCATCAGTCAGCCATCAGAAGTGAAAAACTTTATAGATGGATCTTCGAAGCAGTAAGTGGTTAATTAAAGTCAAAGACAGAAGCTTGACTGCTTGGCTCTTGTCACGTAGAAAGTGAGGGCTGGGTAACAATATCCTTGAGAATCTAAAAAGCTGCAGAGCGAGATACCAGGAGCTGCAGTGTGGGCACTGTGTCTGCCCGCTTTCTGAGCTAATGGGGTGTTCTGGAATTGACGTGAGCGGTGGTGAGAGAGGAGTTCCTGAGCAGCCTCAAGTCTACACTTTGAGATGTTAAGTTTAATGACACGTGGGGTTTTGGGCTTGTGTTTTTTTTTTTTTTTTTTTTTTTTTTTAACAAATTGAAACACCAACAAGGAAAAGAGAAAAGAGCTTAGCTAACTTGGGAAGCCTGGCAAGGAGATGAGGGGAATGGGGGTGCAAGGGTGAGGAGGGCAAAAGGGATAAGAGGGTGTCCTGCTGCGCGTGCATATCCAAATACACATATGCACATCACAAACTAATATAGGTATAAAGATGAGTCAAAGTGTGCAATGTCACTGACAACAAGAAGGCACCAGGTTGAGAAGTCTCTAATCGACAGCACTGGCCAGAGAGAGTATGTAGGACTGAGGAGCCTAGCCCACCACAGGCAGGAAACAGGGTCCCCAGGAAGCTTCCGAGGAGTCTCGGGCCCGAACCACTGAGACACTCAGCAGCTAAAGTACCTGCCTTCCCACCTGGCAGTCTGAGCTTGGTCCTTGGACCCATGGAAGGATGGGTATATTCCATAACGTTGTTCTGTGACCTCCACAGGTGTACCCCAACACATGTGCTCAGAAACACACATTATACGTGTGTGTAGTAATAACAGTTTTCAAAAGAAGCCCAGCCTCAGGACCGCAGGGCTCGGAGGACGCCCAGCATGGGCCCAGTCCTGCAGGAAAGCTGCTTGCTCCCCTGCTCCTAGCATCCCCATGGTCCCCTGCAGGTGGACACAAGAGTCACTGAGCTCTGGGACTGTTTTCCAGGCTCCCAGAATCACATATAAACGGGCAAGTTTATCCTCTACCTGGGATGCCTCGCTCGCTCGCTCGCTCGCTGTGGGGCAGGCTCATGATGAGAAGACATCCTTATGAAATCAAAGTCAGATCTCCCAAACCCTGACTGGTTCATCAGGCAACCAGTGCCCACTCTTATCTTCAGTTTCAGCCATGACCAAGCCAGACATATCGCTGGACTTGTAGGAAGGTCCAGACCCAGCACAAGATAATCTAAGGAACAAGACGGGCTGGTAAGAGGGCTCAGTTGCTAACAGGGCTTGCCGAAACAGAAAGACCTGCGTCCAGTCCCTGGAACCCACACGATGAGAGAGAGCTGGCTCCCTACAGCTGTCCTCAGACCCTCACACATATATCATGACTTGTAAGCACACACATGCACAATAAATAAATGCAAAAACAAAAAAAAATAGGGTAAGAAGTGCAAAGAGTTTTTCCATGTGGATTCAGACAATCTGATACCCTCATGGGAACAGTATGTTCACCACAGGTCTGGTGACCCAGCAAAATTATCACCCACCCAATGGTGTGAAAAAGGGCAGGTACCTTCCCACATTCCTCACGTGGGTTCATTTGCATATAATATGCATAAATACATCTGTTTACTTACCATACGATAATGGTCACAGTGAGTCACAAGTATTCTAAAGACAGGTATGCTGATATCTAATAATCAGCTGACCTGGAAATACCCAGCAAGTGGGTTGTTCACTCTTTAAATCTAGCTGTTGATGTACCTACAGTATACACCTATGACAGAGACAAACACACACACACACACACATACACACACACATATACACGGGTGGTGGGGAGAGACATTAAGTTATATTTTCCAGACATGTGCAACATCGGACCATCCTTCTGATGATATTGCATCCTATAAAGACACAGAAAGTTGAAACTATCTTAGATCCAAAATGCACTTCCTACATAGATGACCTGCTACACCTTACAGCAGCTTCACCCTAGAGTGTGGGCTGCTTCCATGTGTTTGGGTGGCTGGCTAGGAGCTTGGAACATACCACTGCCCATACACCAGGGAAAGATCCAGAGACCTTAAGAAGAACCAGTGCAAGTCAGGGCCCATCTGTGTTTACTCAGACCAAATGTATGTGCCCATTTAATTTCATGTGTATGCATGTGTGTGAATGTTTCTCTGTGTGTGTATCTGCACCTCATTTATACATTGCCTGTGGAGGTCAGGAGAAGGGTGTCAGATCTCCTGGAGCTGGAGTTACAGTTGGTTGTGAGCTGCCATATGGATGCAGGGGACTGAGCCCAGGTCTTCTGAAAGAACAGCCAGTGCTCTTTAACTTTTGAGCAGTCTCTCCAGCCCCCATATGACCATTTTATTCTACTCCCCAAAACATATGATTTCTTGGGAAAATATCTTACATTTCCAATACTATAATAAGCAAACAAATGACTAGACCATCCCACACTGAACCCAGAGGTCAGTCACCCCTCTGTTGGTGAACTGCTGTGAATTCATCGGTCTTGGCTCCCCCTGCTGAGTGAATCTTGTGGGGTTTAAAGAGTGAAGTGTTCCTGTGTGGAAACTGGCGCTGCCGTGCGGCTGAGACTCCTCCGTATCCCTGAGGCTGGTCACACTGAGATATGGGGAGTCTGCTGGTGGTTCCCGGGCTCTGTGACTGTGGAGCTGTGCAGTGTCTGGCATGCATGCTGGCTTAACTCTGGGTGGAGGCTAAGCTTGTGCAGCATGCGGCATGGATAGAGCACCTTGTTGACAAGACACCTTCCAGGAGGCACCTGAGAAACTCACCTTGCAATAGGATTATTGGGAAGTGATTACATCTTTAACTGGGAACTTCAGCCTTAATTTAGCTGATGTTTTTAGTTTATTTGGCATGGCCATATGATTCGGTTGTCTCTCCGTTGGCATAGGTAAAAATTAAATTCCTTGGTGTGTGCATGGGGAGGAGGCCTGCGAGCCCATGTGGAGGCTGGAATAGATGCTGGGTGTCTTACTCTGTTGCTCTCTTGAGACAGCCTCTCACTGAACCTGGAACTCACTGTTTCCTACCACCCCCATCGTCTACCTCAGCACTGGCACTGAGGTCATAGCACATACTGCCATTCCCAGCATCTGTATTGGGGAATGCCGTGTACTGCCAGCCTTTTACCCCCCCCCCCAAAGCTGGCTCTTCAGCCCCTGTTCCTATAGGCAAATTTTGTAGTTGCAAGAGAAACTTTAGCAGTCTTTTTTTCTAGACCCACAGGACTTTCTGCCATCTCACTGTAGAACACATTAGGATGTGAGATGTGTCTCAGATACAGGAAGGAGATTTTAAATTTGCTTCATTGAGTTTTGATCAAAATTCTAGAGTATGGAGGCTGCCACATCTTGTCAAATCTTAGTTTCTTCTTTCTCTCAAATGAGGCGTTATCATGAACCATGACCTGGAGAAACGTCCCTCATGGGCTCCCGTAGGAGTCCCTCATGGGCTCCCGTAGGAAACTTAGACTTTGTACCTGTTGATAACTCAGCACAAGGAGCCCAGGGGTTCGAGTGCCAGAGTGCGGGAGATGCTGGGTGGCCCTGCCTCTGGCATTGTTCATGGTGTGGCTGACTGATAGGACCCCAATCCTTTCTTCCTGAGAACTGCTCCTGGCCCATAACTGTGCAGCTACCAGGGTGCCTCAGGCGTCATCCCTGCATTTTAACGTGGTCCCCTTGTGTCTGCTGTGCCTACACTTTCAGCATTGCAGAGAAGGTGCTAATACAGATGGGTGTGAGGGAAAGAAGCTTAAGGGAGGATCCCAGGCTAGCTCGTCCTCCCACTCAACACCCATGGCTCGGCTCAGGGAGGAAGGCGGGACGCATGTTGACGCTGCCAGCACCAGCTATTAGAAATGATCAGGACATTTCAAATGGACGTTTCTGATGGGTCTTCTGTCTCTAAAGCCTGTCTGATACAGCAGAGATCTACACATAGGAAGCCTTGGAGCAGGGCTAGAGATGTCTCAGGAAAGGAGTAAATTAATAAGCCAGAGAGACATGCTGGCCCCCAGCACATTTCCTCAGCTGTTCTGAGGATGTTGCGTGCTTGCTGATGCGTGTACTGAGAAAGCTGTCCTTGCTATTGGTCAGGTCAGGGGTGAATACGAGGGGGAAATGAGGGTAGGGGAAGCGCCTCCACTGAACCTAAGCAAGTCCTTCTGGATGCAGAGAAGAGAACCCAGGCTGCACCCTGTCCCTCACCCACTGTGTGTCTTTGGGGTTACCAGTGACCATCTCAAGACTGAGTGCTTTGCCGTGTGGACCTCTCTGAGTGCCAGGGGACCGGATGATGAGAGTGTCTGTCACAGAGCTTGAAGTGGAGCAGTCATGCAGGAGGACAGAGACTCACACACGTGCATGCAGGTAGCAGTGAACTGTGAAATGGTAGTGATGTGACCCACACAGTTCCCATGCTCCCATCCATTGTCTATCTCAATAGAGGGCCAGTTCTGTCTGCATACACCCCCTCTGCCCAGGGTTCAGTGACAGGGGAGCTAAACATACCTGGGTAAGGTAAGATACCACATCATACATGTGCCCTGTGCATGTGATTGCTGACATAGAGCGATGTGGAGAAGAAGTGTGGGCCAGCAGGTGCTGCTTCACAGCCCAGAGGAGGCTGCCAACCTTCTCCTAACCAGGGATGGGATCAGTCTCACTGTGCCTTGCTCAGGAGAGCTCAGTGACTCTGCATGACCAGCTCATGACTTATGCATAAGCACAGGTGACCCCATCTGGCCTCCCTCAAGGTCCTGACCCTTTCCTAGCCCTTCCCTGCTGCCAGTAGATAATCCTTTGCCACTGGGGAACCAGAACCCTGTTAACAATTACCGTGGGCATTTCTGTGCGCCCCCCAGAGAGTACCTTGTGCCTTGTTAGGCTTAATTGCACGGCCACGGAGAGCTGGAGCCTCTGGCATTGTATCATCCGTGGCCCTGGGGCATCCCAAGGATGGGCAGCTTGGTGACAGGAGTCCACTGCTCAGTGGAGCACAGGCTGACTGAGTCTATTACCACTACAAAGGCTGGAGATCGCTGGGCTGCACCAGGGTCTCTGCAGGGAGTGACACCAGGAAGCTCTGCCGAGCTGGAGAACAGTGCGAGTGTTCCTTCCTGTTACAGCCTTGACAATGCTGTACACAACAGAGTGTGTAGACCTGCACCCATGCTGGACGTGGAGCCAAGTCAATGGGGTGCTAGCCCCAGAGAAACCCCAAGTAGAAGGATATAGCCAGCTCCATTTTATATTTCAGAGAAGTGTGTGTGCAGGAGGCCAGAGAGGCATGTTCTAAAGCCAGGGTTTGAACCCAGAATATGTGAGTATGTGAGTGTATATTTATGAATGTTTGTGTGTACATGTGTGTGTGTGTGTATGTGAGTATGACTGTGTACGTGTATGTGTTTGTGAGTATATATGACTCTGTGTGTTTGTGAGTATATGTGTGTGTTTGTGTCTGTGCATGTGTGAGTGTATGTATGTGAGTATGACTGTGTATGTTTGTGTATATGTGTGTGTGTGTGCATCTGTGAGTATATTGAGTATGAGTATGTGTGTGTTTGTGTGTGCATGCATGTGTGTGTTTGTATGCATTGACTGTGTGTATATGTACATGTGTTTTGAAACAAGATGTATATGTGTTTATAGCCCAGCTTGCCTTGAATTTACTCTATAACCCCAGCTTGCTTCAGAGTCACTACGTAGCCTAAGCTGGCCCCTGACTTCTGTGATCCCCCTGTCTCTGTGTCCTGAGCAGCAGCTATAGCTTAACATGTAGCCATCACTCATAGTGTGTGATATAATTTTTACCCCCAAATAGTGAAGAGCTGTTTATTTCCAGGAATGTTCTTGAGCACAGTTTGCTTTATCCAGACAGGACTGTTACCTGTAGCCTGTTAGAACAAGTGAGGTTTCCTGGGAGGGAGGGAGGGAGGGAGGGAGGGAGGCAGTGCTGTGGCCTGCACTGCTTGCCCTTCTCAGCCTCCTACTCCAGGCCTGTGGCTTTCACAGCCGGTGTCCTATCACCCGACAGGCCGGGAGAGTGGGCCCCTCTTAATCAGGGCAGCAGACCTGCGGCCCTCACAGTAGCAGCACCGCAGAGTGGTCTGCAGAAGTCCTCTGAGCATGGCTGACCTTGGCCTGGCTGTTTGCGTGTCTCTGAGGTGACAGCAAGCCATGAGTAGCAGGAGCCTCGAGCGAACCAGGCGCGTTCAATTACGGTGCTCTACAAGCTGGAGCCCTTACTTATATTGATGTAAATACAAAAATAGCCACTTTCCTGAAAACATCAAAACAGAGTTGGTCCTCATAAATATTTCATGGTGGGAACCTGCATCTAATGTAAATCCATTAAGTCACAATGGGGAAGGCACTTGACCATTTATGAATATTTCACACTCAAGAGAGAGAGAGAGAGAGAGAGAGAAAGGTAATTAACACTGATGAACCCACTGCCCAGTAAAATGCTGTTTTAAACAGTGTCCCTGTGAGCTGTGGCACCAGTACACACCTGTAACCCCAACTCCTGGGAGGTGCTGCCAGGAGGATCTACTCAGAGTTATTCCTCCCTGCATAATAACCTGTGATTTCAGGGCCAGCCTGGGCTACAAAAGACCCTGTCTTAAAAAAAACAAAAAACAAAAAAACAGCAAAAAGAAAAGTTCTAGCTAGAACAAAATAATAAATACATATAACCTGCTACCTAATAAGGGGTATATAAATATATGTCCTCATTAATTGTATGAAGCTATGGAACTTGGTTGTGCTGTGACTCAGAAATGCACTCAGAACTTCACACACTAGCAGTGGCGTACTTTGAGCAGTCAGAACTTCGCACACTAGCAGTGGCGTACTTTGAGCAGTCAGAACTTCGTACACTAGCAGTGGCGTACTTTGAGCACTCAGAACTTCGTACACTAGCAGTGGCGTACTTTGAGCAGTCAGAACTTCGTACACTAGCAGTGGCGTACTTTGAGCAGTCAGAACTTCGCACACTAGCAGTGGCGTACTTTGAGCAGTCAGAACTTCGTACACTAGCAGTGGCGTACTTTGAGCAGTCAGAACTTCGTACACTAGCAGTGGCATACTTTGAGCTTTGGACCTTCCCACACTTTGGTCTGGATCCCACTGCCTGCTTCCCCAAAGAACAGCGCATGTCAGGTCTAATCCCACGCAAAATGATACTCTCCAATAACCCATTGATCAGCACTTCTGGTAACTTCCCAAGTCCGTCTTTTCCTGAATTTTGCTTACTGCGTCAGCTCTTCATCAAATCAAGTTTACAGTTTTCTAATCTTTAAAAATGTGTCCAAGCTTCCTGCCGGCTTCCCGCAGTCAGTGTGTGCCTCTCTGTCTGTCTGTCTCACAGCGGCCAGGCCCCCCCTCTGTCAGTTTCTCTCTTGCTGTCTCACCCCTCCCCAACCCTCTGGCCTCATGTGCTTCTAAGTCACTTCAACCTTGGGACTCACTTTTGTTCCCGTGGGCCATTCCAGCTGTCACCCTGCAGTCTGATGCAGCCGCTGACTGACTGCCCACGTTCCCACAGCCTTTCGGAGCCTGATGTGGGTGAGAGCAGGCGAAGCGTTCCCTACCTCTCCCCTCACTCGCCTGCTCCCCTGGAAATCACAACAGCCCTTCCTCCAACAAACTGAGAATCTGATCATTTTCCCACCTCTTCTGTTGGCTTCTGACCTGCCACTTCCCACAGGTCCCCCTGTCCTCTTCTGTTGCTCCTGCTCCCCTGCCCTGCCATCTCTTCTCGGAACCCTTTAAGTCCTATGTAAGACTGTACTCCTCAAATGTCCCAATGACTCTTGTCTTGGGAGAGAATCCAGACACCCTGTACCACAGGGCCCCACGGTCTGCCACCATCTATGTGGCTCACCTCTGCGGGGTTCTGTCATCCCCATGTGTACAAATGTATGCCTGGGACAAATGTGTGGCGTCCTCTCTCTGGAAGAGTCTGTGCCACAGCCCCACAGGCTGCCTCTCTTTAAGTTCTTCAGGTGTTCCGTTGGGTGTCACCCGTCAGCCATTCCCTGGTGCGGAGCAGCTGGCAAGACAGCCATGCCCTTCGCCCACCTCCCGGCTCCCTTCGCCCACCTCCCGGCTCCCTTCGCCCACCTCACAGCTCCCTCCCCTTTTCATTTTTCTAGATTCGCTTCCCCCCCCCCTCTAAGACTGTCGCCACTGTGAGGATAAGAAACCTGTCCCTGTGCCTCCCTCATGCTTTTCTCTCCAGCACAGACTTGTTCAGAGCGTACTGATTGCTTAAAACAACAAACCATCTCTGTAGAGTAAGACCTGCCCTCCCCGGATAGACTAAGAGTAAGACCTGCCCTCCTGGATAGGCTAAAGCACTGAACTGTCTTCAAAGCCCACAGCCCATGGGACAGCCACTCACACTCAGGCTGGGTCTCCCTCTGGGCAGCCCCTCTGGAAACCCTGTCAGAGCTCAGTGTGCTCATTTGGGAACGAGAGGCTGTGCCACACAGCGGAGCGTGTGCCTGGCTTCCCTGTGCAGAGAGAGGGGTTGTTTGCCTGTCTGCACCTGCAGTCTCTCACCTGTCAAGCAGACCAGGGCTCTAACAGACTTCTTGTGTCACACTGTGGACAGCATATGAGGGTTTAAAGCCGTCGTCGTTGTCAACTTTACAGGATCTAGACAGGCCTGGGATTTCAGCGTCTGTCCCATGGGCTAGGAGCCCAGCTAAGTGAAACAGAGAGAGAGCAAGCTGAGCATTGGTCTTTTTGCTTCCTGACTGTGGCTGTCATGTGACTAGCTGTCCCTGCTGCTGTGCCACCCCTGGTGTCTGTCATGATGCACCTTCAAACTCTGAGCTTCCTCATGTTGCTTTTGTGAGAACAAAGAGTGGTGTAAAAGCCGGAGTGTCACAGCTGGGCAGAGCCCGGGACCTGGCAGGTGCTGGTTGCCCTTTGTGTTGGCCTCATTGCTGGGTCTGTGGCCTCTTCAGCAGGCACACTGCAGAGCCGTGTCTCTCGGAAGGTGTGGTACTGGGATGGTAGCAGCAGACTCCTGCAGCCATTTGCAGTGACAAATGCCAGCACTGGATTTGAGTCCTACTGTGTGCCAGGCTCTGTCCTGGGCGTGTGAGGGATGAGCAAGCTGATGACAGTCTCCAGACTCGGAGGAGGCCAGCGGTGGCCTGGTTAGTGTCAGGCTCTTGCTGTCACACTCTGAGGAGCTGACAGTTGAGGAAGCAGACTTCCTGTAAGCTACAGTTGTGTCTTACAGTTCCTGCTCTTTCCTGCCAGCCCAGCTCAGTGCCAGTGACCTCAGAGGTGTGTCATGCCCACAGCCTATGAGATATTTTCAGACTTGGACAGCACTGTGACAGAGCTGCTTAGCCCTGAGGCCTTCATGACAGGACCACTGCTCACACCAGCCCCAGGCCTGAGACTCAGGTCTAGCCAGGAGGCCCAGAGAAGCTGCCTTTACCTCCTCAGTGACACTTCATCAGTGAGATATAGGGGCAGCATCTGCCCTCACGTCCTCCGGGCTGCTGGTACATGGGTCCTCTGACTTCCAGGTTGAGTGTCCTCTGTGTACAGGTGCTGTCAGGTTGGGGTTTCTACTGCTGTGATAAACACCATGACCAAAAGCAACTTCAGAGGAAAGCATTTATGTCACCCTACAGCTTGAGCTCATCAGGAAGCAGGGCAGGAGCTGAAGACCATGGAGGAGTGCTGCTTTAAGACTTGCTTTTCTTCCTGCAGTAAGACTTGCTTTTTGTGGCTTGCTCACTCTGTAGTCTTACTCAGGGCCACTACCCAGGGCAGCCTGAGGCCTCCCATATCAATCACTAATGGAGGAAAAGCACCACAGACTCGCCCACAGGTCAGTCTGGCGGGGGCATTTTCATATCAGAGATTCCCTCTTCCCAGATGACCCCAGCTTATGTAAAGTTGACACAAAACTAGCCAGTACTGAAGTGACATGGTTGGGTGGGCACAGGGACACCACACCTGACACGTGGAAGGGCCTTAAATCATCTTGGCCATGTGTACCCAAGATCCTTACTGCTCACTGTCACACCCCCAACTGCTGTGGCCCCCCTGTGTCCCTGCTCTCCCCAGAGCCTGGGGCCAAGTCGCTCCACCTGAGTCCAGCCTCACTGTGTTTGGGGAGAGTGTTTCATCTGCTGCCTTTCCTTCACTTCCAGGCTCCCAGGACTCCTGGCTCTGTCATCTGCCTCCCTCCCTCCCTCCCTCCCTCCCTCCCTCCCTCCCTCCCTCCTGTTCCTGTTAGCTTAGACCTGAAGAGCATTTGTTATTTTAGCAAAGTTAATTCCAGATAGTTCACTGAATAGCCAGCATTTGACCTTTGAGGTGTGTGAGTCGGGTGTTACAGAAATGACTAAAGAGTGAAAAGTCCCCTCACAAACCGCTGGACTCTCACAGTTCACACTACCCCTACCCCAGGAGTCTGACTGGTCACACTGCCCCTCCCAGGACTCTCACTACTCACCCCCTCCCTGCCTGCCCCCCACTATGCACACTGTACATCCCAACACAAGACTCACTATTCATACTGCCCCCACAGGACTCCTGCTATTGACACATACTCCAAGACAAGATTCACACTATTCACACTGTCCCACACAGGACACTCAGTATTCACACCGTGCACCCACAGTACTCTCAGTAGTCACACTGCCCTCCCCCACAGGACTCTCGCTAAGTCACACAGCTATCTTTTGCTACAGTTTAAATGGCATAGGGCTTATGCCTACTTATTCTAGCATTAATAATAATAATAAAAAAGAGTAAGCCTGTATTTTGGGGTGCTACAGTTTAGGTCCTCTGTGAGAAAATGTGTCAAAAGAGAACCACCATGCTCACTGAATATTGGGAGCTGGGGCAAGTTATTAAGAGATAGGCGGTAAATGACACAGTTGACAATAGAGAATCAAATGTATTCCTCGCAGGAGGCTGCAGGCCTCATTTGTGTGTCTGAAGCGTCCCAGTGATTGCCACACCTCACCTCGTCCTAATAGGGCTCGATGGGTCTTAGATGATCCCGTTCCTTATAGGAAAGCATGTAACATCACCAGCAGTTAGGCACAGAGCCCAAGGGGACAGGCTTGTCCCCGGGGTGGCCTTAAATGTGGAAACACACTGAATTTTAAAGCATGCATTTTTCATCTTACCAAGGTCAAAATGATAAGCAATTTAAATTATGTGTAAGGGGGAAAAAGTACCGGAAAGTTAAATGAGATCCAGGTGTTTATCTGCAAGAAGCCGCTGGATCGCCGTAGGGCTAGAGAAGGGTTTGCGGAGGGCGTCTGTTCCCTAGTCTTCTGCTCTGATTTTCATGACATCTTAGGCTTGCCGTTTCATTTCCACATACCCAGTAACGAGATAAACAAAGCGTGGACTACAGGACAACGCTAGTTAAACATTTATACAATCTATCCTGTCATTCCCAGAAACTATTAAAATGTAATGTTCTTATACCAAATCATTCATTATACATTTATAAGTAGCCTGACGAGCGGGGAGGTGCCGTCCTGTGGCCTGTGGCTGACTGCTGTGGATTCGGGTGGCAGCTGCTCTCTGAGTCCTAGTTCTTCGGTGATGAGATCCCACGGTGCATTTCGTTTGCATGAAACACGAGGCTGATTATGCGTTTGGGTTTGAGACCTTCTGAAATGATCCCACACAGCCATCTTGACAGCTCTCCTATAGAAGGAAGGTGACTGTGAAGACTCTCTACCTCAAAGTCTCTATTAAGAAAGTATCCAGAGAGGGGATACGAGGAAGGAAGTCACTCAGTTTCCAGGAGTGTGTCCCTCCATGGCTCCAGTCTACAGCACACACTGTACAAGGAAGTGGGGTGGGGGGAGACAAGGAAGTGAGGTGGGGGGAGACATGGACGTGGGGTGGGGGAAGACAAGGAAGTGGGGTGGGGGAGACATGGACGTGGGGGTTGGAGTAGCCTTTCTAATGTAAAAGGAGCCTAGCAGGAGTGTGGCTACAATCTCTGTAAGACCACCCAAACTTGACTGGGGGCTGATGCTTTCCTTCTCTTCTGAACCCTAAGTCTTTCCTCATTTGAACAGTAAATACTTCAGCCAGGGCTGGTTCTCAGTGCCCTGGGATGCGGCATGGGAACTTCATGCATCCTTGGCAGGCAGCATAGGGATTCTATAGCTATGGTGGTGGTTGTATTGTTATGCCCAAGTCCCAGGGACCCCAAAGACCACCAGAAGAGCTAATTTTGATGCAAGCACATAAAGGTCTTTATTAAGAACTCCTGAGCGCCAGGAAACAACAGATGTGGACTGCGCTGCCCTGTTATTGTCAGTCTGTGTGGAGAGTGGGGATGTAAATTTGATGAATAGTGAGTTTGCGTAAAACATGGGCATGAGTTGTGCTT
The DNA here is from genome assembly GCA_902729485.2 of Mus minutoides. NCBI lineage: Eukaryota > Metazoa > Chordata > Mammalia > Rodentia > Muridae > Mus > Mus minutoides. Next base: position 126,336 of record LR750586.1, on the reverse strand, counting down.
GTGGAGAAACGGCGTTCACAGATAGCATTTATCATAGTGTAGTGTTAAATGATGAAATGCCTACCACAGGTGTGGAAAATACACCAGGATATAGCAATAATGGGAAGATGGACAACCTGCTCTACATCTGACTCTTCAGAAAGGTGGTGTGGGGAAGAAGAACATAAAGAAAATGCATGCTGTTCCATCAAGAGTTGGAGTCTGGTGCCTTAGGCCCTGAATTCTGTAGAGAGACTCCTCCAATGAGAAGCCATGTGCTTTATCTGTGTGCCCTGAACTCCAAGGGAAAATCAGAGTTCTGTGCAGACTGGATGAGTTGCCTGTGGGTGGGAAAGACTGACTTGGCCTTTCCTAGAGCCCAGTTCTACAGGAGGTAGAGGCACCCTCGAGCTGACTTCATGCTACGGGCATCAAAAGCAGGGACACTGGCTGCTTTCCCCCAGGGCCACAAGGGCAGGGGGTGGCAGGTAGACACATTTCACGCTACCAAATAAGGGCTAGAGGGAACATGAGTTCAAGTTGTCCCAAATCAAAGGGACCCAGATAGAGGCTGTCAGGAGCCAACCTAGGTATAGTCAGGTCTCCTTAAGAATGTCCCCAGAGCAGGGTTAGGAGACATGTGCCATCCAGCTGGTTCCCATGCCTGTCCTGAGCCAGGACTGAGTGTGTGACTGGCCTGCAGGAATTACACTGGATATGAATGAGGAATGCTGGGTTTGTCTTTACTGTGAGAACTGTGTCAATGGCTTTCCATTTGCAGTGGCTTTTAAGGTAGTCTGAGCCCTAAGGTGCTGTGCCATAAAAGACTCTGATCAAAACTACTTGAGGAAGAAAGGGTTTATTTCAGCTCACAGCTCAAGGCTACGGTCCAAATGGCAGAGAAGCCGGCTGGTCACATGGCATCCACAGTAAGGAAGCAGAGAGTGATGAATGCCGGTACTCAGCTCGCTTTCTCCCTCTTACACAGTCTGGGATCTCTGTCTAGGAAATGGTGCTGCTCATAATGGGCTGGTCTCCCACCTCAATTAACCTGATCAGCATTGCCCCTTCCCAAGAATGCTCATCTCCTAGAAGAGCAGTGCAGTAAGAGCTCCCTGGTGTAGCCACCCTGCAGGACCCCAAGTGATGGGACACCGCAAAGGTGACAACTGACCCTGATGAGACAGTGCAACTGACCCTTAGCTCTGGAGACAATGAGACAAGCATCTTAGAGAAAGTGACACTGAGATGAGTTAGTGTGAAATGTAACGGGACTGGATCCTGGGACCACCATTAACTGCAGCACGGAGCCAGACGGGTGAGCGCATGACAGCAAGGGGATTCTAGAGTGGAGCATGACATGTGGAACAGGGAGGAAGAAATGAAGTGGACAAGGTCACACAGAGCCTGCCCTAGGAGGGCTTCGGCACACCTCAGGTGTTGAAAGCCAGGGACAAGGGGCCTGCCTTTATGTGTTTGCTGAGGTGTGGGCTGTATGGTTCTGCCTGGGCTCTGAACTGGGAACATTGAAGACAAGGATTCCTTATTTTATAGTTTTTCCGTTTTGCATGCTGAGGTGGTGTGCACATTGCAGCCAACCCACAGACATAGCTCGGAACCGAGCTGATTATTGGGACAAACTTTGAAGCTGTGGGATGGAGCCTTTGAACTCAGCTGGGGCCCTGGTGATGTTGCTTCTCTTTCGTGACTGCTCGATTTAGAGAAAGGGATAAATCTTGTGAATCTTTTTTTTTTCCTTAAAAATCCTTTCCTCTGTCTAAAGGGGGGATTCCAGTTACCATGTTCTGTAATTGGCATTCTTTGAAGATAAATCCTGGGTAATAACTCATGTGTTATTTTTAAATCATTAGAGAAGTTTGAAACTTCAGAGCCCCTGTGCCTGAGGCCTTAGGTCCAAGACAGTACTGCACCCTCTTCTTGTGCTAAGTATAGTGTCCCTAAAATACTTGGAAAAAGATTTCTCAAATGAATTTAAACTTTTCTTATTCATTTCTGACAACGTCATGCTTGTATGCAATAGACAGACTTTCTATTCTTTTCAAAACCAAGAGCCCAGTGTCTCCTCACGGTCACCTTTTGTCAGTTATTTTATTTCAGATTTGCTTCCTGTGAACAACAGCTACAATCCTTTCTCCTGTGTTCTTGTCCTAAACAGTCCTAAAACGCCTTTAATCCCAGCACTCAGGAGGCAGAGGCAGGTAGATTTCTGAGTTCGAGGCCAGCCTGGTCTACAAAGTAAGTTCCAGGACAGCCAGAGCTCATGGCAAAGGCTAACACAGTCCACAAGTCCTTGGATCAGACTGTAAGCCAGCCCCAAGCGGCTCCACTCCACTCCCCACCTGATCTCGCCTGCCACACTCCCAGTCTCTGGCTTCCACCTCACAGCTACCATCCATCCTGGCTCTGTCTTCTGTCTATCCAGGCTGGGCCCTGCCAGGGCTGGGGCACTGAGTCAGGGCTGGCTTGGCTAATTGTTGCAAAGAATGAGACCAGGAACATTGCTGTCAGGAGCTCTCCCACCAGAGCTATCCCACCCAGGCTGGTGCCCATGGTGCTCCTAGACCAAAAACAGAGAGCAGAAAGCATCCAAACTCACCACACCTGAGCCCAACTGAGTGTAATCCTGTTTGATTGCCTAAAAGTACAGAGCCAGGCATGGCTGTAGTTCCAACACTTGGTACAGGCATGTAGTCACATGCCTGTAGTTCTAACACTTTAGAGGGTGGGGCAGGAGGGTGCTTGTGAGTTCAAAGTCAGCCTGACCACACAGTGTGATCCAGCCCAATCTATGCTACATAATAAGGCCTGCCTCCAAATTAAAAACAAACAGAAAGACATAGTGTTGTTGAAGTGGATGTTTTCCCCTTCAAATAAATTGTGTAAAACTAAAGAGAAGACAGGCCGACCTGCTGTGACTCCTGGTTCCCGTGTCACCCCATCAGTAATCTGCTGTGGAGCATGGTGGGGAGCCCCTGCAGCACAGCTCCCCCCCCCCCACCATTGTAGACAGGAGAAGCCTCTGACTGACAGACACTCAGATGGAAGCGTCAATAGCTCCTTCCAAATGCTCTATTCTTTGCTGGATTCGAAGTGGCTGCTGTGTGGGATTCTGTTCCTACTGGAGGCTTCTGCTGCTTCCCCGATGAAGAGATGCTTCGTTCATTCTGAACTTCCTGTCCGCTCTGCTTCCTCACCCGCCGCCAGGCCAGGGCTCGGGAGGAGGAAGAGGGAGAAACTTGCCCTCGAGGTGGGTTACTGTACTTCGCCTGCCTCCTATCCTGAGCCTCATTATGGTGATTTCCTATAATACCAGTTCCAAAACGACATCACTTAATACATGTTGAGATCTTATGCTGCCTTCCCTTTTAATATGGATAAAATTACCAATAATTATAATGGCCCAGGAAACTTCTAAATTATAAAACCATTTACGGGAGCTTCAGATTACATTTCATTTCTTAGACAACACAAGAAGGAAGATCTGAAGTGCAGTGTGTGTGTGTGTGTGTGTGTGTGTGTATGCCAGAGGACAATCTCAGGTATCATTCCTCAGGGATACTGGACACTGCCATGTAAGCTAGACTGGGTACCCAGCAAGCCTGACAGGTCCACCTGTCCCCAACTCCCAGGCTGCAGTTACAAGCATACGCTACTGTACCTGTTTTGTTGGATTTTATTTATAACTTTTGCATTTTATTTATTTTGTGTGCAGGGTGGATCCTGTGTGTGCCACAGTGTAGAGACCAGAGGACACCTGGAAAGGTGTTCCCTCCTTCCAGCATTTGGGGCTTGAGGGTCCGGCTTGTTGGCAGGTGTCTGTCCCCTCTTGAGTCATCTTATTGATCCTCTATTGATTGGTTTATTATTTTGGACTCTTGGGGATTGAAATTGTGTCCTTGTGCAAAAGGTGAGCACTTCACTAACGGAGCCACCTCCCTGGCCCTTAAACTGCTGTGCATTGAGTCCTTTGCTCTGTTTTGCTCTTGTTGTTTGTTTTTTTCTGAGCATTTAGGTATCTTTGTTTCTTCTCTGAGAGGTAATGCACAAGAACACAAAACATCTCTGAGATACTTGACCATATCTGCCTCCTCCGTGTCAGCCCCGAGCTGCTCCTCGCTCCTTTGTCACCGGTCACCTGTAGTGACCAGCCACCGGCCGGGCATGCCTCATCAGGAGGATGTGCACCTTGTAGTTCCAACTGATCTAGACCACAGCTTCCTAACTGGGGCTCAGTTTGCGTAACAATGTGGGGGTCACAAAGAATTGCTGGCAATGAAAGGTTTCTGAGACAAAAACTAATTCAAAATCTAGTAGTGTCTCAGGGAGTCTGTGTTCCTGGCATTGTTTGTGCTGTGTGCCATGTGTGTGTCTGTGTGTGTGCCTGTGTGGGGGGGGGGGTGTCTGTGTGTGTGTGTGTGTGTGTGTGTGTCTGTGTATGTGTGTCTGTGTGTCTGCATGCATGCCTGCATTGCATTGTGTGACTTCCCTGCAGCCTTGGCTTTGATATCTCTCTCTCTCTCTCTCTCTCTCTCTCTCTCTCTCTCTCTCACACACACACACACACACACACACACACACACACACACACACACTTGCTCCTGGAAAGCCTCCACTCAGCCTGGTGACTGTGTGTTTTTTCTAGACACAAGATTTCCTATGCTGTTGAACCTGAAAAATTTGAGGCGAAATTGTCTAATTGAAGTAAGCTTTATTTTGAGAGCATCCCTGGCTGTGAAGAACACAGACTTTTATAGCTCAAGGGAAGGGTTTTCCAAAAGGGGGCTTTGGCAGGTAAAATAGACAGAGTTACAGGAACAGAACATAAGCATACCATGTTAGTCCCTCCTGAAAGAAGGCTGCCATTTCCTGGAACAGGCAGTACAGAATCATTTCTACTTAAGGTTACAGGTGGGGCATAGCCCAATACTTGAGAAACTGAGGTTTCATCATAAACAGGAATGAACCTAGTTTGTCTTTACTGTGAGATGGCTTCGAAGCCTAAGACGGAGGCAGGCTGGTTCTTCAACACAGACACATTGGCTCAGTTTTAGAAAACAGTGTGCATTTCCCTGCTGGCCCTCCCTAGGAAGTATCCAATCAGGATAGCCTTGGAATGTACTGTTTCAGGCTCTTTGCTTTTTAGAATCCATGACTTGGGCTGTTGACTTGAGTTTCATTAAATTAAAAAAAGAGCAGAGTATTCAACAATCTCTGCCGTCCGGCTCAGTGGCGTTCCAAGCTTTTGATGCTGAAGGGTGTGTTCGCTCTGTCTGCTCCTGCAGTGGCCATGGGCCATGGGCCATTGAGAACTCTAGACATGGCTAACACTGCCGAGGTCTGGGAGTTCAGTCTCATTTCATTTTAATTAACTTAAAGTTCCATGCCACATGTTGCCAGCTACTATTACATTAGACCCGGCAATCCAGTTACCCTCATTCTAGCCAAGAGCACTGATCAAATATATTCCCTGTCTATTCATTGCTAGCAATAGAGTGAGCCCAGGGACCTGTGTGTGCTAGCAAAGCACCCTGCCACTGAGCCACCCCTCCCCCAGCAGTGAATGAATGAATGAATGAATGTGGAGTAAATGGTCACAAGTATGCAAGCTCATATAGCAGCTCAAGATCCCAGGCCTATGCATAGGCAGATCCAAGCACCTCCTGCCTAGCTCTCTGGTATTTGCATTGGTTTGGCCATAATCTTGTCATTGAAACCTCACACTGGATACTTTGTGGTCAAGTAGATTTGAGGGAGGGAAAAAAAAAGAAAAGAAAAACAAAGCTATTTTTCTGTCATTTGTAATTTGAAGAGTAAACAATAAAAAACCCAATCAAACATCAAATAAGTTTTACACAGTAGAAATATATATATATATAGCCACCCAAATGAAAACATGTGATTCCAGCAATTTGATTATGTAAATGTGACGCAACAATTTTAATTATGCAAATGTGACCCAAGCAGCAGAGGTTTGAGGTTAAAGGGCAGAGAGAAGGCTGATTGGCTCATGTATCTGGTGACATTTTCCTTGTTCATTTCCTCTGTGGGTTAGACTGATCTGATCCTCACGCTGTAGGTGGGTTCCATGTTTCTTTATGATCCTGGCCCCCCCATCCGTATGCAAATACTAAAAGTCACTGTATAAAACATTATATCACCTCTTACTACCCACATGCTGGGCAACAAGACTGGATGGATCTTGCCATGTGACCCTCTTAAACACCCAGTAAGCAAAGCTGCGTGTGTTCTTTCTGGCTGCATGCAGAAGTTTGACATCTAGTTCCTGTTTCTGCTAGAGAAGGCCAAGTCAAAAGCCTGAAGGTTTTCTTGGATACAGCTAGTCACATCTCCTCCAGATGAGAGGGACCCTGCTTTTCCTGGCCCGTGGTAGTCAGGAGCTCCATCTAGGAATGGCCTTTCAAGTGGGGGTCCCAAGAGAATGCAAGGCGGATGCACACTGAGCAGGTGTTTGGGGAAACCAGGGCTGATGGATAAAGCAGGGCCAGCCAAGCAAGAGAGGAGAGCAACCACGGGTGCAACCTCCAGGTCTTAGATCCAGGGTAAATACTAGGCAGACATCAGGCCTGAAACTATGACTTCACGTGAAACAAGGGAACTGTGTGTCAGGCTTGGCAAAGGCTACATTGTAGGACCTTAATCCCTGTGTGCTTGCGGATCTCTGGGAAGGCAGATATGGTTGGCAAGCCAAGAGCAGTCTCTGAGAAAAGTCCCTGACTCCCTGAGAAAGATACAGACTAAAGTGACTGGGGACCTGTGCTTACTCTGACCATGCCCACTAAGGTCTTCCTCTAGGCCCCGCCCCTGTCTAGCCCCGCCCTGTCCCACCTAGGCCCTGCCCCTTCTAAGTCCCCTCCCTCCCCAGGCACTTCCCATCATCCAGTTTATGGTTGATACTTCTGTGTGTTTGAAGATGTTTCTGTTGAACCACCAGACTGGGGAATGGGCATCACCAAGCCAGTGGGGGCCTGCAGGGACAAAAGGAGGGCTCATTCTCTCTGCCTGGTGGCTTAAGTGGGTTTACAGATGTGGGTCAGCTGCCCTGTTTCTTAGCCATCACACCTGGACTAGAACCTGAGCAATCCTCTCTCCGGCTCTTAGGCTTCAAGCCCCCCCACCCCCACCGGCATTCTCAGGTCTGAAGCTCACAGGAGCAGTGGCATCACCTGCCTCCACAGTTGTCTGAGCCTGTTTGTCACAAAAATCTCTTTGTGTAAAGAAACATGCATTGAATGTGTATTCACAGACAGGCAGATAGACAGGCAGACACACACACACATGCATACACAATATCCTGCCAGCTCTTTACTGCCCAGGTCCTGACTGACACCCCATTCCACCCTACTCAGCACACCAGGTCCCTCCTCTGGTGGCTTCCAGGGGAACTAGAAGCGTCCTGGTAAATTAGGTGCAGGCAAATGGATCCCCCCCTTCCCCAACAGTTCTTATTCCATTGATCTCAAGAGTCTGAAAGGAGAGGGGTGAGGGAGGGAGGAACTCGTGGCCAGGCCACCCTAATGAGATGAGGAATACACCAGATGCACAAACTGAATTTGTGACTCTCCATCTTGGAATTCTATTCTCAAGATCCAAAATGTTGTGGGCACGCCTACTTTCTCCAGGCAGGGGCAGGGGGTGCTGGGATCCCAGGAGCCAGGCTCCTTTATGTTGAGGCTGGTGATCCCAGTGACAGGAATGGCTGCAGCCCCTTCTCTTTGTGTCCTTATTTACTTCCTGCCTTTCAAAGCAAGCACCCCTGTCTCCCCCTCTCTGTGTGGGCACAGGTGCTATTCTGAAGGAGACATAAAAGCTTCCTTGGTAAAGAAATTGCTTTGTTCCACCCCGAGGCTCTCAGCCTTTGAGAGAGAGAGCTTGATAAGCTCTCATCATCTCTGGTTTTCAGAGATGAGGCCAGACAAAAAGGTGTTCCCTGTCCCTCTGTTCCAAGGACAGCAACCCAGCCTAGCCCAGATAGAGGGACTTCAAGGGTCACAACACCCACAGTTGCCTGATATTCCAGCACTTCTACCGGGATGAGAAGCTCAAAGAGGTGTTCCATCTTTAGGAGCCTCTTAGAGGCTTGGGATGGAACTTTCTTATCCAAAAATAAGAAATAGCCTGAGGTGAGACTCTGGGTGACAGTCAAAGACCAAGTGTGCCTCTGTCTCCTGTCCCCCGGCCTGTGGCGCCCATCAAAGACCAAGTGTGCCTCTTTCTCCTGTCCCCCGGCCTGTGGCACCCAGCTCCCTTCACTTGCGTGTACCCCAGACACTGGTTTGGTAACTGTCAGTTTCCTGTGTATCGGCATGGCGGCACTGGGTTCTTCAGCAGAGTATCCTGTGCTTGCTCACGACACAGCCATGTCCCTAGCCTGTGTCATTAGTGGGCAGGGAGTAGTTAAGGAAATCAAACTTTATCTCAGTGTTTCTTCTATTCTATTCCTGAGAAGCTCTGAGAAATCCTTCAGCCTCCAGCTTTCCCACTGAGCCAGACAAGCACAGACAGAACGTTTTCTCTAAAAATCTTAACATTTGTTTGGTGTTGAGATAAGGGCTGATTTTGTAGTCACAGGCTGGCCTCAAACTCAAGGCCATCTCCCCCCACCCCACCCCACCCCCACACACGCTAATCCATGATCAAGGGAGACTGAAATAGAGGAGTCACGAGTGTGTGGTGGGAAGGGTGTGGTGGCTCCATCCACGACAGCAGAAGCTGACCACACAGCATGTTCCATCTTCCGGCTGTAGCCTTCCGGCTGCCTCGGCCCTCAAGTCCTCCAGAGAGCACCACATGGCTGCCCTCCTTGACCCTCTTCCTCACTGAACCTCCATCCCTGCTACTTCACAGACCCAAGTTACACTCGAGTTAATTAAGCAGGAAACTTTCAATAGTATTTATAGTTAACTCTTCCTACCACAAGTTGTGCTTTCCCATACAATAATCACAGCTCAGATATTCTCGAGGCAAGATGTGTCAGTGACCCACAGACCCATAGTATCTCTTTGTTTCAATGATATGTGGCCTCACAAGTGGCCTTTCTGTGGCTACATTTGGAGGACCCCTGAGTTAGAGGGGCAGAAAGGATGAAAGAGGCAGCCTCTGGCAACACCAGTGTGTGTGTGTGTGTGTGTGAGAGAGAGAGAGAGAGAGAGAGAGAGAGAGAGAGGGGGGAGAGGAGAGAGAAGGTATGTGTGAGTATATATGTGTGCATGTGTGTAGATGTGGATGTGTGTGGGAGTGTGTGTGCAAGTGTTTATATACATGTGGGGGTGCGCACATGTGCTCTTGAAAGTTAGTGTAGTGAACTTTGTTTTGTTTTTGTTTGTTTTTTCTTTGTGGTCTAACAGTCATCTAAAATCATCCTGGAAGCCCCGAAATTCCAACTAGAATGTAGGACGTTAGGGTGGGGCACCCTCTCTGCAGCCACTGCCCTGAGTCGCCAGAGCACAGCAATTAGCAAAAACCTGCATGGCTACTACACCACCCGAAACCCAACAGGCCTCCCACTGATGGGGACAGAATTGAGTCCTCCAGTTGGATTGGCGGAGAGGCAGCCTCACCACCTAATCTGTGGAAATCTTAACAATGCTTTCTGTAGGATAAGCCATCTTCAGCTTGCTACCTCCATTTCCAAACTCCCTGTGTCCAGCCCTCTTCCTGTTACCTTAGCAACACAGATTTCATGATAAACAGTTGAGGACGAAGACCTCCACCTGCCCTCAGATCCGTGGCTACACATTTTCCTTGGTCAGGCTGTCATGGGAGCTTTATCCTCCTCCCCAGATCCTGATGTAGCAAATAAGACCTGACCTTCAAGTACACGGGTGTGTGATTAATGTGGCACCAACTGTCTGACCATTAAGTATGTGGGAGTGTTATTAATGTGGTACCGACTGTCTTACTCTAGCACCCATGGTGGCCAAAGGCGCAGGGCCGTTGACAGACTGGTCTCTAGTCCTGGGGCCTCTGCATCTTCCCACCTGGGCCTCTGCATCTTCCCACCTGGGCCTCTGCATCTTCCCACCTGGGCCTCTGCATCTTCCCACCTGGGCCTCTGCATCTTCCCACCTGGGCCTCTGCATCTTCCCACCTGGGCCTCTGCATCTTCCCACCTGGGCCTCTGCATCTTCCCACCTGGACTGGCACTGCTGGTTTGGATGTTCATGGATTATTTTCTGCACCCTTCCTGAACATCCAGAATGTCAGCCCTGTTTCACCACCCCCAACCCCTACAGAAAAGCGAAAGGCAAAATAGCTTGCCTAGGTCCCTAGAGGAAACCCCAGAAAACGTTCACCCGAGAAAGCCGAAGACCTTTTGAAAGTGACACCACCCTTGGTCACTCTGGTGTGAGAGTCTCTGGGCTGCAGAGGGCAGTTCCAGACACCAGGGTGGAGGAGCCTTGAGGGCCAGTGTGGGTTGCAGACATCATGAGCTCTAGTTCCTGCCAAGTGGACTGGTCTACTCCATGATGCAGAAGTGTTATGGCCATGCTTGCTGGGCAGGTTTTGCTCTCAGAGAAATGACTGCACAGATGGTAGCATGCGCCTCTCTAGATGGTGTTTGTCTGTGTGGTCTGGTCCAGTGGTCCTATGTGGAGTATCTATTCAGGATGTCTTTGTGGCTTATTCTGCCTCTGATAGTGTCAGAGATGACACCTTTGGAGAATGTCTCTTCTCATGATGTGAAGTAGCCATCACCCTGTCCCATCTGGCTCCCAGGCCACCATTTGGTGCTTGAGGGGAAAATGTCAGAGATCCAGATGAGAAACCGGAAGCATTTTTAAAAACTGGGTTAGGTTGTCTAGGGATATTAAGGTTAGTACTATCTCCTGAAGAAAGAACATTTCTTTTCTAAGACAGGGTTTTTCTGTATAGCCCTTGCTGTCATGGAACTCACTCTGTAGACCAGGCTAGCCCAAACTCATAGAGATCTGCCCAGCTTTGCCTCCTGAGTGCTGTGTTTATGGTGTATGGATTAAGATTGAAGGATTGAAGATTTAAGGATTTGAAGAAAGGATCTTGCCGTACTTTCTGTCTGCCCCTGCACCATTGTCTGCATGAGCAGTTCATGAGCCATGTGCTGCAGACCCTGCCCACTGTACAGCTCAGACCTTTGCCTCCCACCTTGACTGTCCCAAGAAAACTGGGAATGTGGGCGTGCGTTCCCCTAGTGGGGGCCACGATGACTCACGTTTGGAGTTGACTCACACCGCAGTTGATAGCTTTCTAAAGCTTTCCTTAAGTCGTGAGGATGCTTGATAGAATTCACAGAGCAAATTTGAACTGGCCCTAGAGCTGCTTTGCAATTACTGACTTTGGAGCATATTGGCTTTGGAAGTATAGGTGTGTGTGTTGGTATCTGATTTTTCTTCTGGAAATATCTCTGCTCATTGGAAGAACTATAGACTATATCCTATAGACTACATGATGCTATGAACTTTCCAGTGGGTTCTAAAGAAAGGCTTGGAAACCTTTAAGATCTGACATCACAAGATCTGTATGTAACAGTGATTTTGTGTTGGCATAGCATTAAGTCTTGCTCATTTTATTTTATTTTTAACAGTTACTATCTTAACTTGGAAAGAACTGATTAGAAAGAAAAGTTACACGGAATCCAGGTGACACACCCACTACGACTATGGGATATTTCCTTGTTATTTTGAGACAGTGTGCTTATGTAGACCAGGCTGGCCTTGAACTCACAGAGATCCACCTACCTCTGTTCCCACAGTGCTGGGTTTAAAGGTGTGTGCCTCCATACCTGGCCATTTCCTTCTAATTCTGTATCACTCATTCTCTGCTGGCATGCATTGATAATTGTTTTCTGAAAGGTGCCAAGACAGAGTAAGACCTTCTTCACGGGTAGACAAAGAAGTTACTGGAGAAGATCCATGAAATCACCCAAATGGGATAAAACAACGTGCTGAGAAGTTAGCCTAAAACAACCTGAGAGGTTTGGTTTGCAGTATAAAGATGCCTGACGATTCTGACTCACTGTGCAAGTCAGTATGGAAAGACATTTGAGAGTACATCTCGTACTATAGCCCAGGTTAGCCACCTTGGATTTGAACCAGTCTCTCTGCCTTTGAATTCCAAATGCCAAGATTACAGATGTGGCCTACACTCTAACTCTGGTGTGCTCTGTCAAGAGTGACAGGAAAGGGGGCTGGTGAGATGGCTCAGTGGGTAAGAGCACCTGACTGCTCTTCCGAAGGTGATAAGTTCAAATCCCAGCAACCACATGGTGGCTCACAACCATCCTTAATGAGATCTGGCGCCCTCTTCTGGAATGCCTGAAGACAGCTACAGTGTACTTACATATAATAAATAAAATAAATTTAAAAAAAAAAAAAAAAAGAGTGACAGGAAAGGCAGATTGCTGACAGAAAAATGTGAGCGCTCGGGGACGCCAGGTAGAATCGTGGCACTGTGACACCTTAGTTACATATGTGATGGGGGAGATGTTGGATTTCCCTGAGAGCCAGACCCAGGGAACTGGTCTCAGTGGTGTCAACTCTGCAGTTGCCTGAGTTACCCTCAAGCCTTGGAGCCCCTCGGTGCTTGCACACCTGCAGCCCAGTCCAGTGTGTACCCACTTGCCTGGGTTTCCACCCTCCACCATGACGGACTGTATCCCCTTAAAGCCCAAGTCTGTGTCTTTAAACATCTGGGGTTTCAGTAGCCATTGATTATATCTCTTGAATTAAAATTAAACACCAGATAAAAGACAAAGAGACAAATGATTCCAACTGCCTGAAACTGGATCCCTAACTCTCGCCACTGTAAACTGGGGACCCTGGGAGAGGGTGTTCCCCAGAACCCCACTTTTGAGTTGAACTGTGGATAAGTGTGGCAACCTTGGGAGCTCTCAAGGTGTCTTGCTGGGTGTGGGAAGCAGTCACCAAAGGTGGCATAGGGCATGGCTCCCTGTATCTGGTGCTCCCCAAACCACACAACCACGGGGATAGAGACGAGACCAGGGCTTGTCAGTGTTTGGGGAAAGAGGCTTTGGGAGGAACTGGGTCTCAGGATTGAAGATCTGAGCCCTGAAATGAAGGCTGCGGTAGTGAATGAGAGATTGCCATGTTAAAATTCAGGGGCATTTGTACACAGGAAAAGGTCAGTTTTGCCGTAAACTAATTTAAAACAATAACAACTTTCAAAAAGAAGAAGAAGAAAATAAAAGGAGCCAAGGAAGACTACATGTCTGAAGCCACATGACAACAGGGCTGTGGTTTCCGGTCCACCCCACGCTATAGGGCTGGCTGTCCTGGGCAAGCCCCAGGAACTGCCTCGGCATCACCTCTGCCCAGGGCCTCATTTCCTCCCCAGGAGAACTGTAAGGGACTGTCCAGTCTGCGTGTGTGCATTCGGTGCTTCCTCGGTGCTGAGACCAGTACCGCTGGGAATGATTTACAGACATGGACTCGTGGTTTGAGGGAGACAGTTCATCACGGTGAGGAAGTCACGACACTGTTCATGATGGTAGAAATGTGTGGCTGGGATTGTTCATGTCTCAGTGGGTCGAGGGAAGGGGGTACCCTCGCTCCCCTAGCTTCCTCCTTTTCCCTTCTCATTCAGTCTTTAACTCCAACCATGGGACAGTCCTCCCACATTCAGGATGGGTCTTCCCTCATCATTAAGCCACTGTGGAAAGGTCACCTTTGCATGCCAATACTCAGTGTCTCTGAATCCAGTCAAGCAGACAGTTGAAATTAACAGTCACAAACAAATCCTGAATCAGGAAGCCCTGCAAGTTTTCCCCTTTTATGGAGATGCAGCTTCCAGTGATGTCACTCTGCCCGGTGTCCACACGGCATCAGCCCCTCTTCTGTAACTCAGCTCTGTAGTTTGATCTGGAGTGGCTGTTAAAGGCCTGTGTGCTGTGGGTATGGTCCCTGGTGGGAGGTCTTAGGTCTTTGGCAGCCTGCCTCCAGCTCTGGCCCTTCCTGGGCTTTCACTTCCCTCCGTGACTGGCCATTAGTTCTGCCTCTTGCTGTCAGGGTGCATGTACTACCTTCCCCAGCCCTAAGAACAATGCAGCCTGCAGCCAGGGACGGTGAGAACTCTGAAACCGGGAGCCAAATCAACCCTCCTCTCCATGGCTGATCATCTCTGGCATTTGTTGTAGTGACGGGAAGCTGACTGACACACCCCTGTCCCCCGCCTCTCTCTCTTCTCATCTCGGTGTCCACACCTTCCCGTTCTGACCTCTTGCCCTCTAGCTCATTTGCTAGCATCCCTCTGAAAGTGCACTATCCAGGTATGTGTGGGTTCCCTGCGACGTCCTGTTACAGAGCACAGGGCTGTCCTTCCATAGTCCTGACCCAGGTTTTCTATTGCCGATCACACCCCACTTCTATACCTCCAGACTCCAAGCTCTCAGATACTGTAGTCACACATGCTGTGCAGTGCCCTATCCTCCTCCTATTCTTCACCCTTACTGTGGAGTGCTCCAACCCTCCTCCTCCCTATATCTTCCTAGGGTTGGCCAGCCCTGTCCGTCCGGATCCCCCACACCCCCAGGGTTCTGACATCGGCATGCCTTGCTCTTCTGGCTTCAAGCTCAGGCATGCTGAGTCTTCTTCGCTTGAGTTGGCAGTTGGGTCTGGTCCGACTTCACAAAGGCCTTGAGGATGGGAGATACTCCAATGTCAGTGTGCTCCTCAGCTCTGACTCACGGGGACAGCCTGTTCCCCGAGGAAAGAAGAGCCACCATGCCACGCCACGCCATGCCATGCGTTAAGCTTGGCCTTGGTCCCTTTCTGAAAACTCCTCTTAGCTATTGCTCTTTATACTCGATGGTTAATTGCATGCCTTGGTGCTCATGGAGGTGGCTGGGGCAGGATGGCGCCACATAAACACACGTTATCACGGTAATTAGCACCGCCAGTCTTTAAGCAGGCTGGCAGCCCTGGGCAGCCTCTGGCACAGAATGGGTGTGTATTGAGATGCAACCATCACACATCTGGATTCTGATTTCCATAATGGCTGTACTTGAAAGTGATGCAAAGGTGTTAATTACATTAATAGGGATCCTAGGGCCACTCTGTCTGTGGTGGAGGGGGCTGGCTTCTGGAGACCACAGAGGAGGCAGAAAGCCAAACCATCCTGGGGAGAAGGAGGATACAGGGTGTAGGAACTCTGCCAAGGAAAGTGGAGGATGGTGCCTAAGTGGCCGAGATCTGCTGCGACTGAGGTAGACTTGGAACAGTGAGGTAAACCTAACAAGATGGAATTTGCTGCAATTTGCTCTTGGACAAAGTGCCCTGGGGACTTTCTCCAGCAGGACATTTCCCAGGATGCCACTGAGCAAGAAGGTAAATGGAAGCTGCCAAGACTGACCTTGTCTTCTCTGCACAGAAACCTCCCTCTCCTTCCAAACTTCTTCCTTTTCCTTCTATTTATTCTCTGTTCATCTCCCCAAAGGAAATAAACCGAATCACCCTTAAAGCTAAGATCCTGCGCCATTCACCTCATTAAAAACCTGTAAACGGCAGGCAGGCACTCAGCACCTACTCGCAGTGTTAGCTTACAGTGTCTTTCTTGGTCCACCTGTTAGAGCTCCCACCCACAGCATCTGCCAGGGCCATGCCACCCTCTCTTGGGAGGCGGGAAGGGGGCTGGCCTGTTCTGACTGAGTGCTGTCTTCTGGGACTTTTACCATGTCTACCCCCAACCCAAAACACATGCTCTCTCAGAAGCCTTTCTGAATAGCTTGAAATAAACTGTCCATCTACCAGGCCAGTCTTCCTTTGTCTGGGAAACATCTACGTTGTATCCTGTCGGCTGCCTTGGCCTTGAGACAGACTCTACCCAATATCTTTCCTTGACTTTTAACAGAGAGGGTAGTGTGGTGATGTCACCCTACCAAGAGTGTAAACATCCTTCTCAGAGCGAGTACCCTTGCCAGCCCATGTGGGCCGATGAAGCGGAGAGCTGGGGACTGTCGTGCAGACTGCTCTGTCAGCACTCTTAACTTGCACTTTAGTTAATAATGAATTAACTGCAAACCTGTATTCAGGAATCAAATATGAAGAGTAGTCTGTATTGATTTGTGAGACATGATGGTGTTCTCAATACCAGAATGCTGGATCTGCTGCCTGCAGAGAGAGCTGTGTGGAGTCTCTTTTAGGGAACCTGAGCTGCAAATACCTCCCACGCTCCCAGCCCACACACGCCGAGGCCTGTAGTGGCAGCTACACCATCGCCCTATGCCATGACTCTGCCCAGAAGATGATAAAGACCGTGTTCTGCTCTGTTACATATGTGTAAATGGATTATGCATATGTATAAGTTAATTTATAAATATACATGTATGAATACATATGCATAGAATTCGTTCATACTGCAGGTGTTTTGTTTATAAGAATAAAATCCTTTCTTCAGGACCAGGAATGCCTCACTTGTGATTTCCATGCCTGGATATTGTTTGTTAGAGACACAGAATCGTGTAGAGACTGGCTTCAAACTCCCTTTGTAGCCTAGGAGGGCTTTGAACTCCTGATCCCCCTGCCTCTAACTCCTGAGCCCTGGGATCATGGGTATGTTCAACCACACATGGCTTATGCAGTGTGTCATGGGTTCAAAGCCAGGCCTTCATGCACGCTAGGCCAGCACTGCACATGGCTTATGCAGTGTGTCATGGGTTCAAAGCCTTCACGCTAGGCCAGCACTGAGCTCCCGCTCCAGCTCCGATGTCGATGTCGGTGTATCTGGAAACTCTTTCCAACCAGGACAGTGATGCATATTCTAGAATTTACTAAATGAATAAGCATTGGATTAAAAAAATCTGTGTAATTTACAGAACAACACGAACTCCTCTTCCTTTTCACTTTAAAAAATTCCTTTTCGTTTTTATTACTGTGTCTGCACACACATGTGCACAGGTGAACACATGCTATGACACACATGCAGATGTCACAAGTGTTCTTCCTCCCATCATGGGCTGGGGGGGGAGGTAGGCAGGTTGTCCAAGTTGCACAGTTTGCACCTTTACCCAATGAGCCCCTGTTCCAGTTTAAATCAGAGTTTAGCTTGCCTTTGAAGAATTTACATTTGGGCCCTGAGGGGTAGCTTCTTCCATAAGCTTACCCATGGCTCACCTTGGCTCCCCAGGCTTCCCGTGACACCCCAGCTTCAAGCTTACTTTTGGGGCCTTATTTTTCTGAGTGACCAGATTGGCGTCATCATTAGATAGGAGAGGACAGCTTCCCCTTAGAAATTCTAGGGGAATGGTCTCATCCCTTCTGTTTTATCACTTCTGGTCCCTGAATGAATGTATGATGTCAAGCTGGGCTGAATGAAAGACACATCTTTTCAACCATCAGATGATGGTAGGCTAATGGTGCCTAATGACCCCAGAGGTGTTCTCTTGGGTGGAATGGGCCTCCCTGCCCCAGCCCAGGAGTCTGCTGCTGTATATGATGCTGTGGGGCTGGGTACGTTGGAAACATTGCCAGGCACCCAAGATCTCAGAGGTAATAACGCTTTTCTGAGGAGACATCTGAGTGCATCATTCCCCCTCAACCGCTGACAGATGCTGGGCAGAAGCAAGAAAGCCAAATGAGATTCTCCCAGGGACCACAGTGTGCAAAATGCCTGTATGAGTTGGAGGGAGAGAAAACCACTTGTCAGCAGAGGCACAGAGAGCAGCCACCTCCCTCAGAGCTGAGTCAGCCCTGCTCTGCCAGCCATTCCCTGATCGGTCCATTTCCCCTCTACCTGCAGAGGTCTCTGTCCTTGTGTTAGGACTGGACTGTTGCTTTTTACTAACCTTCCCCCTGTCTATCAAAACAGGGCTCAGTCCCTTTCTGCAGCTCCGGGGAGTGAGCCTGCAGACCCTGTGCAGCCTTTGTGCACAGAGCAGACACTCCATAATTGCACTGAATCTGGAAAAGTCCAAACTCCAGGAAGCAGGTGTTCAACAGCCCTCTCAGGGGATTCAGCTCCCTTACTCTGCAGGCGGCTGACTAATGGCCGCTGCTGGAGTGTTCTCTTCAAGGCCTGCATCTTTTCAGTTCCCTGTATACCCTTGAGTTCAGCAGAGTCCCAGAGCCTTCTTGTTGAATTAGAGGGAGAGGAAGGACTGGCTGCAAGAGCTGAGGTCCCAGCTGAAGCAGCTGTGCTGTGGGAAGCCTGTGTCTGGGCTTCCCACACTGCAATGACAGTCATTCCTCAGAGCAGCCCATGGTGATGCTGCCGGATACAGGGGCAGCTTGGCTGAATCCCTGTTCTGTGAACCCAGACAATGATTCTACTATTCTGCTCACTCAGGAAATATTTCAAAACCATGCCTTCTACTTTCCTCTTTTCCTGTCCTAAAGTCTCTCCATTCCATGGTTCTTTCAAATGGCAGTAATTGTGAGGACACTTGCTATTGGCTCCGCCCTCCTCTCTATAGCCTCCCCTACCCTCAACCCCGGTATGGATGCCCGTGGGAGTGGCACACACAAGGGGCTGGGAGGAGCCAGTGAATGTTCAGATGTGTTTACAGCCAGTCCTAGCTGCTGAGCGTAGGCCACAGTGCTATACACTATCGAGGTATTACAGAGTAGGCAGGTATAGATAGTACAGGACAGCTGCGGAGTGCTGAGACCACCAGCATGTAGTCAGAAATTTGCATTTAATTAGAAAATACTCTTTTGCCTTGAGCTGCATGTAAATTTCTTTCTTTAGAGAGACCAACCTTGCTCTTGTGTTTTGCAATTCGGCTGTTCCACTAGAGATGGGGTTTAAGTCTCTTTCCAAGATAGCTTCCCCTGCTAGTGTATCTAATGTATGTTGTCTACTCTGTGATGTGCACAGGCTCAAGTGTGTAAACGTGCATCTATACATATTACCAGGTGAAAGGAGTTTAAAAGCTATGCATGCAGCTGTCATACATGTGTTTTTGTGTAGAATCGAGAGAGAGAGAGAGAGAGAGAGAGAGAGAGAGAGCGCACAGCTTTTATATACGTCCTGTTTGTAGTTTAACTTGTTGACACTTTGTCTTTTTTAACTTTGTTCTAACCAAGCATTGCACTTTGGCACTCTGCCCCTGTTGCTACGTGCCTAAGCCATCTCTGTCTCAAGAACAGAAATCCATGCGCAGGCTTGCATGGCCTCAGGGCAGGGATGCACATCCTCCAGTTCCTGTGAGATTGTTTTGCTGAAGACTTCCACCAGGTTAAATTCTCTACCGTGGCTCTCAAGGGTCTTAGGCCCATCAGCAGCATCAGCAGCAGGCATTTGTATCGTGATGGAGCTGCTGTGCGGCTCTGGAGCTCCCTCAGTGCCTCCTGCCCTCCCTCTGTGGCGTTCTAGCTGCTCCTGGCTGACTGGCAGGCCTGCTTCTGTGTTACAGATATGCCTCAACCCAAAGATGGCGGGTATCATCTTGATGATGAATGTATCTATTCGCTTTACCCACAGCATATCCTTCAGTCTCTGGAAAGATCTCAACCTTGGGTGTTTAGTTTCTATTTCAGGACCTGGCTGAACAGTCTCTCTGACCCCTGTCACAGGCTATTATCCCCGACCACAGGCTATCCCCGACCACGGGCTATCCCCGACCATGGGCTATCCCTGACCACACACTTTGTTTTCACCTCAAGTCTGGCATACAAATCCTCGACCCTCAACTATATTTGGCTTTGCCTAATTTGAGGGAATCAGTTGTTAGCAACATATCCTTAATATGTCTGAGATGTATGTGGCAAATTGTACTCTGTATGCTTGACCACTTGACCAGGTATAATTTCTGTGCCCATGGCTCTGAAGCCCTGGTGATCACATGGACCACAGAAAACTTTGTGAGCCTACAGGACCAAAGGGAGCTTTGTGAGTTCACAGGGACCAAAGGGAGGTTTTATAGTCCCTGGGGACTACGGGGACTTTTGTAAGTTCTTGGGCACCACAGGGAGCTTTGAGAGCCCACCGGGGCTGCAGAGAGCTTTGTAGAAGTACAGATTTTTGGTCCTGTGTGAGATTCTAGCTCCTTAGGTCTAGAACACAGCTGGGGGCTTTTCCTCCCTGTGCAGTCCTGGCAGCCAGCCATTTGTGTGACCAGAAGTTCTAATCATGGCCTGGTGATATTGAACAAAGTGTTTCATGGAAGACTAACCTACAGTACCAGTCTAGCCTCACTGAGTGCTGTGGGCCTAAGACAGCTGAGTGGAGATTTTAAACCCTGGGGTCTTGTCACATTGTTGTTCAGCTTCCAGCAGCACTGAGTGTTCTAAGAACTATCTGTGGTTTCAGGGACACTACACCCTAGTTAACACCTTCTTCTTTCTAGAAACACCACGAAGTGGTTAGTGGACACGCAAGATCGGGGAGAAACCATCTTTCTGGTGGGGGTGGGGGTGTAAGAGAGAAAGAGAAAAGCAAGAGCCAAGAAGACCTGGTAACTAATTTCCAGGCTTTAAAGTGGCAGCAGCAATACATAATTGCATGAATTTGTTCAGTCTGAAGACTTGTCCCAGGGCAGCCTGAACCTTACTTCAAGGAGGGTATCTCCAGGGTCACTTCAGGAGGGTATTCCCAGCTGAGGACTCGTGTCCAGGATCAGTGAAGCAGCCAGACTTGTTCTCAATGCCTGGCCCAGGCTCTGGACAAGGCGAGGTCACAGTTCCTCAGTTCATAGACTCTGAAGAAGGAAATGCAAGCAGACCGGGCTCCAGGGGCCATGGTGACACGCACCTGCAGTCAAGGTACTTGGGAGGTAAGGTGAAAGAATTGTGAATCCAAAACTAGCCTGGCTGCATAGTGAGACAGTATCTCTGGAAAGAAACGAAAGTGTGTGGCCTGACAGTTGACAGCCATGAGTGGCCATGTTCACAGCGGTGTCCCTAGGTATTTCTGTAGGAAACCACAGGGCTCCCTAGATGATGTCACAATGATGGCTTCCCTCAGTGAGGGCTCAGGAGCCAAATACATGCTTCAAGTACATTCCCTTAATCTTTCTGAGAAATCTGCCCATGTGTGCGTCTGTGCACGTGTGCATTCGCTGGCTTGTGGGTATGTATCTGGAGGCCTGAGCCTACTCTATCTCTCTCTGTCTTATTCTATGGAGACAGATCTCTTGCTGAACCCAGAACTAGACTGGTGGCCGGCAAGCCTCAGTGATATTCTTGTCCCTTCCTCTCAGTTCTGGGTCACAGGCATGTGGCTGCACCCAGGTGAGTTGGGTTGTTTTGGTGGTGGTGGCGGTTGTTGTTGTTAGTTTTTCTTTATTTTTAAGAATTCCTGCTGGGTGTGGTGGCACACGCCTTTAATCCCAGCACTTGGGAGGCAGAGGCAGGCAGATTTCTGAGTTCGAGGCCAGCCTGGTCTACAAAGTGAGTTCCAGGACAGCCAGGGCTACAGAGAAACCCTGTCTCAAAAAACAAAAAAACAAACAAACAAAAAGAATTCCTTACACATATACACTGAAATATGAATCTGGAGCTAGTCTAGGCTACAAGAGACCCTGCCTCTAATGACAACATAGACAGCTCATGTGGTTCTTGTATTACTTGATGTGATACACAGCATCTAGGAAAGTAACAGAGAAGAACCGAGAGGTCAGATGCTAGTAAATGAATTTAGGGCATAGCGGCCCCCCTCCAGACAGACGGAGACAGTGTAGGGGCATAGTGCCCCTCCAGACAGACAGAGACAGTGTGGGGGCATAGTGGCCCTCCCCCTAGACAGATGGAGACAGTGGTGTCTTGCTCCGTCCATGTGCCTAAAGCCAGCAGGGACTGCAGGCCCAAGTCTGTCTTCCACTCATCTGTGGTGGCACACTCCCAGAGGTGCTATGCGGGCAGCCTAGGAGAAGAATGCAGCCTGCAAACGCACTCCATAAGTCTGTGCCGACTTCAGCTCCAGCCTTCATTTCTATGACCTGTTGCTGTCACTCGAAACCATTCAGAATCCACCCTGGTGTAACTCGCAGTACTGCCATCACCACAGCATGGCACTTTTAAATCTGGATTAGTGCTCCTTGAACACTGGGAGTGAGTCTTCTCCATGTTGTGGGAGCATCACCGTCCGGATCTCAGCATTGAAAGCCCAGTTGTTTTGCTCGGCCAGCCATGGAGGGCTGCACAGTGCCCACTGGAGCTGGCCTCAGGAAGTGGGACTGCCTCTTCCTGCCCCTCAGGAGTGACCCCTGTGACCGGCCCCAGTCTATGGGATTTCCCTTGGCCATAGGCCCTAGATATCCACATTGTATTCTAACTCCAGAGATGTTCTGTGGCCAAACACAAAACTTCACTGGGTCATTTCTTCCAAAAATCCCGATAAGACTTCTACTGAGCCGAGTGTGGTGGCACACACCTTTAATCCCAGCACTCGGGAGGCAGAGGCAGAGGCAGGTGGATTTCTGAGTTCGAGGCCAGCCTGGTCTACAAAGTGAGTTCCAGGACAGCCAGGGCTACACAGAGAAACCCTGTCTCAAAAAACCAAAAAAAAAAAAAAAGAAAGAAAAACAAACAAAAAGACTTCTACTGAATTAAAGCCCAAACCAGCTCCCTGTTTTTATTTAAAAATACAGTTCCTAAAGGCTAATTTGAGTGCTTGGTTCAAAGCAATAGGACACTGAAGTGTGGGGGCTGAACTTAGGAAGAGAAATGTAAGCCATTTATACCAGAGAGAAGGGCCCACCTGTTACCGTCTGTTGTGCAACACCATGGGAGAAAAGCACTTAAAAAGTCATTTTCTCTGTGTGATACTTTTTTCTCCCCTACACTAACCCCCTTAGGGTCTCCTCAAGAGAAGAGTATTGAAAAGTTAAGAGCCATGTCTGCCTTTTAACTCATTAATAATTCACCTTCCTCCTGGTACAGCAGTGTTGGCTGGACCCATTAGTTGTAAGGTCAATACAGCGCCATTGGCAGCAGGAGGAGCTCGGTGAGCTAACACTGAACACATGGGGCCAGGGCACTTGACCGCAGCTGCATTGACCAGGAGCCCGACCCACAGCCTGCTCATCATTGTCGCTGTTGTAAATAAGCCCTGAATGTGTCTGTGTGTGCTTCATTTACCTGGGCACACACCAGTGATTGGGCTGCTGGACAGTTTGGAAACTAGCCTGATGATTGCTAGGCAAGGGCCCAGCCTCCAAGGCGTCCCCCCTAAGCCCTGATAGCCTGGCAGGCTCTCTGTGCTGTAAGAATGACCCCCTAAGCTATTTCTTTAGTTCTTGCTGGAGAGCCTTCTCTGTCTTCAGCCTAAGACTGTTGCAAGTGATAGATATCCCTCTGGGGTTTGTATTCTTTTTTAAAGTAAGGTCTCGGGAACTACATATCTCAGACTGACCCTGGACTCATAGGTGACCCTTCCTGCCTCAGATATTACAGGCATAAACTACCACTCCTGGTTTGCAGTTTCTGTTCTCAGGAGCTGCCCCTTCCCCTGCTCAAAATCTGAGTGTTTCAGCTCAGGAATGGTGGAAAGACACCATGGTCCATTCAAGTGTCACCCTTGCCTGAGAGGGCATAAGATAGAGGTGGGAGAGGGCGTAAGATAGGGGTGGGAGAGGGCGTAAGATAGAGGTGGGAGAGGGCGTAAGATAGGGGTGGGAGAGGGCATAAGATAGGGGTGGGAGAGGGCGTAAGATAGGGGTGGGAGAGGGCGTAAGATAGGGGTGGGAGCTTCTGGCCTTGCTGGTTTGCCTCATCCATAGTGCACCTGTGCTTTGAGAGTGAACAAGGCGAGGGCCGTGAGAGCACAGGCTGGGTGGAGGAAGGAAGCGCCTGTCACCTGTCACCTGTCTGAACTTGGTCTGTAATGCATTTCCTCTTCATTTTGTGAGGAGTCTTGGGGAGCCTTGAGCATCTCCCGTCTCTGTATCTTGCAGCTCCCAATTTCAATCCCAGTTACTCTTCTAGGCTTGTCCTCACACAGCTGAGGCCGACGCTCAGGTGTATTCCCAGGACTGTCTCCCAGGGTAGCCCTACCTTAAGGCCTGGAGCATCAGAAGGAGACTGCCATGCAGAAAGAGAATGTGCAGCTGAGATCTTCAAGCTATGCATGTCCCCACCCCACCCCGCCCAGGAAGCCCCTCATCTCAGAGGACCTTGCCGACAATCATGCAGAAGCCCACGTCCACTGTGCATAATTGACAGTTAGCTGTCTGTATTTTCCTGTGTGGAGACAGACAGGAAACACACTGACTGGGTCCTTGGGGAGGTTCGCCTGTTATTCCTGGCATGCCTGTACAGATGTCACATGCATGGCTGCGGCCACAAGATCTTAATTTGAATGAACACCACTTCTCTTGTTTCTCTGGAAAGTGGAATTAGCACTCTCGCACAAGCTGGAAATGCTAAATTGTTAATATCCTCCCTGGAGTCTTACTTCTCACACTGACTCTTTCAATGATTTAATCTTAATTTAGGCAGACTACAATATCCCTAATCAGCTCATGAGCTGGAAGCGCTTTGAATGTTATTAAAAATAAGGCAGACTTTTGAGCTCTGAGAAATTTGTCAAAATCATTGAAGAGCAAGCTTACTAACAGCAAAGCTGTATTTTTAAAAATGTAAATAATGACTTAAAAATACTACTCGCTCTTTTGTATTTGGGCATTTGGAACCTTGTCCCATTTGAATATGATGTTGATTATATTCTGACATAAATACAGAGTTGTATCTTCTGGTCTCTAGTTGTAGGTTCTTTCAGCATATTCTGTTTTTATGAAAAACTCACTCTTTAAATATTAAAAAAAAATCCCCTCTGTCTGCATTGAATTAGTTAGGCATAGATTATTGTTTGTTTGTTTGTTTGTTTGTTTGTTTTAACATTTAGGCTTGTTTATTTAAAATTTGACGTACGTAGACACACAGGCAGATAGATGCTCTCTAACAAGGACCACAAAATGATTAAATTTTCCCTAATCCCCCAGCAGATGCTCAGTCTAAGTTCTTTACTGGAATCAAAACTTTGCACTGCCTTCTTTTATTTAAAGATTGGGTGATTGCTTTCATCCATGCTGTTTGCAGCTTGGAGTCTGAACTTTTGGAAGAATAGTTGGGGAGAAAATAAATGAGAACCGAAACCCAACACTACTCCAACACTACTGCAACTCATGTACTTTGCAGGTAGCTACAGAAGTGGGTCATTACAACATACTAACCTTTAAAAATCCACAAAGCAGCTAGCTATTTTCTATCCTGGTTAGCTAAAGTTGTCAACTTGACTTAGCTAGAGTTCCCTGCCAAGGGTCTCATCAAGAGACTGCCCAGATTAGGCTGGTCTGAGGGTATGTCTCTGGGGTTTGTTTTGAATATTAATTAATGCAGGAGGGCCCAGCCCACTGTGGGCAGCATCATCCCCTAAGGAAGTTAGCTAAGCATGGCCTTGAGAGGGAGCCAGCAAGCCAACAAGTTCCTCCATGGTTTCTGCTTAAAGCTCCTGAGTGAGTTCCTGCCCTGACTCCCTCCATGATGGACCGTGACCTGAAAGTGTAAGACAGATAAATCCCTTTATCCCCTAAGTTGCTTTAGGTCAGGGTGGATTTTTGTATTGGTTTGGTTTGGTTTTTATCACACCAACAGAGGCAAACTCTTCTGCAGGGCTGGGTCGGTGGTCATGACCTGCCTTGGTCTGTGCTTGTTTTGAAAAGTCCTTATCCCTCCTTCTGTCTTTGAAGATAGTTTGCTGTGTACAACAGTCTTGGTAAACATTTATTTTCAAGGCTTGAGATACATCCTTCCACACTCTGCTTGTTTTTAGGGATCAACTGCTATTCTGCCATTTCTGACCATTAGGTGAGTTGAGGTTTCCCTCTTACAATGTTGAGCATTGTTTCTTGGCTTTGTGCTGTGGAGAAGTGTCTCTCTCGTCATGTCTGTTGAAGTTCTAGATGCCCCCTTGAGTTTGGGAAATTGTGTGCTCACAGTTTCACTAGATACATTCTGTGCACCCTAAATGTTTCTAAGCCCCTTCTTCTGCAGGTTCTCTGAACTGTATCCCACAGTTGGCTGTGCCCACATAATTTCTTGTTGGTTCTTTTTTTCTTTTTCTTTTTTTTGTGTGTGTGTGGAGGGTTCTGAGACAGGGTTTCTCAGTGTAGCCCTGGCTGTCCTGGAACTCACTTTGTAGACCAGGTTGGCCTTGAACTCAGAAATCTGTCTGCCTCTTCCTCCCAAGTGCTGGGATTAAAAGTGTGCGCCACTACCGCCTAGCTTCTTGTTGGTTTTCAAGTGCAAAGCTTCACCATCTTGACTTCCATCCTTGATGCTTCTCTTTGGTGCCTGGCTATGCCATCTTCCGTAACTTTTATCTGATTGACTGAAGTTTTCATTTCCAACCGTGGTGTTTGATATTCAGAAATCTGTTTACTTGCTGAATTCCTTTAGTTCCATTGTTTTTCTCATCTGACTGACTTTCTGTGGGGCAGGGGGCTGTGCTCAGCTTATCTGTTGCCAGAGGTTTCAAAAAGAAAGAAAGAAAGAAAGAAAGAAAGAAAGAAAGAAAGAAAGAAAGAAAGAAAGAAAGAAAGAAAGAAATCACAGAAATGTTTGGAAATCAAGAGGACAAATGTATTTGAGAAACTTCAACTAAGTCTTACTGCCAGTGACCAGGACCTATCCTGCAGAATTAAGCGCAGAGGACATAATGAATTCAAACTGACTTCTTTTTTGTGGTCAGGCCTCGTCCTTGTTAGCATCAGCACCTCACAGCAATAGCTCATCTGGCAAGGTCATTGAATGGTGCCCCCCGCCCCCGCCCCCGCCTTGAGTTCCTGGTGATGTGTTTTCTTGTTTCTTTGTATTGACTGGGTTTTTAAGTCGAGACACTTGGATTGCCCCACTTAAGGCAAATGCATGTCCTCACGTCTCACCAGAGATTGTTTCCACGGGAAGCAGCGATGAGCCACTCATGGCATAGCACTGATGCTGTCCTACCGCCTGGCTGAACCTTAAATAAATCAGGATGATGTGAAATCTTTTCAGCTACCTACACAGTTCAAGTCCTATCTACTCATGGCATGCAGCTTAGCACTAATTAGAGGGTCCGTGGGCTCTAGAAACATTCTGGCCACGCCTATTATGTCATTGTACCCAAATGCACATCTCCCCCTAACCTGAAAAGATTGAACAGGATTTCATTTAAGGTGAAAGAAATACAATGCTGTCTGGTTCCGTTAGTCTAACGTTCTCCCTCACAGGCAGATCCACCCTCAGCATACTGACTGCTTCCCATCTGCTGGGCTCTGCCCTCGCTAATGAAGGCAGCAGGCAGCAGGCATGGCCCTTAGGAAATAGATGACCCTGAAATCAGACCTTTTCTTGTTGTCATGAAATGCAAGTCTTCCCCAACCCTTTGAGCCTTGTACTGCTCCGTCCAGGACTATGAAGTCTTGGGTGAATCCAAGTCTGAGGAACTCAGCTAGACAGACAGCCATGTTTGACATCGGCCATCTGGACTTAACCTCTTGCCCCTGTGGCTTTGGGGTCCAGCCTCTATAGCTCAGGCAGAAACCCAAAACATGAGACACAGTTGGGCTTTAGTTATGAATAAAGGAAAATGGTCCCTTGTCAACTGAAAGGCTTGAATTGGTCTCAGCCACAAATCCTGTCCACAGTGCTCTTATTACAGTGTGTGTGTGTGTGTGTGTGTGTGTGTGTGTGTGTGTGTGTGTGTATACATGTCTGTGTGC
Source organism: Mus minutoides (assembly GCA_902729485.2). Classification (NCBI taxonomy): domain Eukaryota; kingdom Metazoa; phylum Chordata; class Mammalia; order Rodentia; family Muridae; genus Mus; species Mus minutoides. The sequence continues at coordinate 98,687 of LR750586.1, read as the reverse complement.
ATGTGCGTATGTGTATGTGTACATGTATGTGTGTGTGCATGTGTGTGTGTGTGATGTGCATGGAGGTCAGAGGAGAACCTCAGGTTCTCATCTTCCACTATGTTTGCCACAGGTTAGCTGACCTGAAAGTTTCTAGGGATCCTCCTGCCTGCACGTCTTTTCTCACCCTAGGGGCTCTGTATGGGATTAGAGACACAGCATGTCACCACATCTGGCTTTTAAGTGGGTTCTGGGGATTCAAATTCAGGTCCTCACCTTGTGCAGTAAGCTCCTTAGCTCCTGACATGTCTCCCCGGTCCCATCTGTCCAAGCTTTTGTGTAGTGATCTTGTGCGTCCTGGGATGCCAGGGCCTCACCAGACTGTGCAGTGACTGTGAATGTCCATCACTAGGCCACAAGATGAAGGGCCACTCAGGTGTGGTCACTTGCATACAAACACTAAGGGATTTTGGTAGGGACCTGTGAAGAGTATTTACTGCCAAGTGTTGCCCTCCTTCAGGTGGCTCTATAGGGTTCTATAGTCCCTTAGTCTAAGCATACATTAAGCTGTAAATCATAGGGATTAGTGTCTATAGAGATAAGACACCCTCCTTTCAAAGCTCAATAGAAAAACAAAAACCATGAGTTTCTCCCACTTAGAGGTGTGTGAATGTTCTAGAAGCTCACAGCAGCATTCACTCACATTGCCAGGACACTCCGCATGCTTGTGTTCCTCTGCCATGTGAGCATGAATTAGCATGGAGATAACTTCGCCACCCTCGACCCACTGCATGCTGTGAGGCTGTGCTGACAGTGGTGCAAATCCAGCAGGAGACACTGCAGGTTGAGGGGAGACAAGGCAGCAATCTCAGAGATGCTTCTGCCATCCTGTCCTGTAGAACTTGAGACAAGCTCAGTTCCTAAACCTTCACTCTGACCCGCTGGGGCTCTGGAAAAGCTCTGTGTTGCAAGTGGCTGAGGGGTCCCACTGTGAGAAAAGGCTGGGGACAGTGTACCTTCCTCCCCTGCCTTGCTGGGACAACTTTCTAGAACCTTCTTGTGATGCTCACACGGTGGGATCCACCTCAAACTCAAGTAGCCAAGACACACCCTCTGTTCTGCCTTCGGAGTTCACAGCAGGAAGGAGATACACGCTGACCCGCCTCAGTGGCCACCCAAGCTCCTGAAGGGGTCCAAAGTCAGGCTGCTCTCACACACACTGAGTCTACTAGACTGATTCTCAGCCACTGTGGAGCTGGCAGAAGGTAGGGAGATGGATGGTCTTCCACAAGGCAGGAGAAAATGATGGCCTGCAGGGCAGTGGCACGGAGCAGTATAGTCGCTTGCTGGCCCAGGCCACCTGAACAGAAGGCCAAGGCACAATGGCCTTTGCAGAGCAGTATCTGCATGTGGGTTCTCCCCAGCACAGGCAGCCTCTGTCCTCTTTTGCCTCCTGTGGTCATTCCCTCCCAGCCCCTCTCTGACTTTTGCTCACCCCTATCCACTACTTCATCTATCCATTGTTTATTCTTAGTCTAGTATTTCCTCACCTGAGGCCTGGGTGGTCTACCCTTGTCTCCTATACCACTCCCTGGGAGCCTTAGCTGTCTCCGCTGGCCCTGAGTCATCTGAGAACCCCTCTGCCTGGAGGCCCTGATCACTTGAGCATCTCCTACCCCTTCCAAAGGTCTCTGGTGCATTTGGAATCACACATGCACATGTTCAGGCACATGCTTGAAAACGGTCACACATACACCTATGCACACAGATGGCCTCACATACACACAGTCAAGCACATGGTCTTTCACACATACATAACACAATCATACACTCACATACACATATAATCACATACGCACATACACACCTAATCACACACAACAGTACGCAGGCACACATGCAATCGATAGCACTTATAGCCAGCAACCTTCTGCCTGACCCCCATGTGTAGGCAGTTTTCCTACAAGGAAGACAGCTTCCTTCCTCTCAGCTTCTGCAGGTCTGGGGTCTGTGCTCTGAGGGTCCACCAGGCTGATGGTAACCCTGCCCACCCTTGGGACAGACACCCTGGCTGAGAGCTCCTGGAGCTCCAGTGCCCAGACTGCTGTCTGCCCCCCTCAAGGCTCCTTTCTTTCACACTAAGTCATGCGGATCCTCTTCTGTTTTTATTAGAGTCTATTTTTAGATCCACTTTATATTCACGGCAACATTAAAGGGAAGGTGCTGAGATTCGTCAGTGCCTACCCGTATGTAGCCTCCCACTCTGCGAGAACATCACCTTCTCGGCCACCGCTGGAGTCCAGGCGTCCAGCTGTGAACATCTTGGAGACTTTCTCGGGCCTGTAATTATGAGAGAGTCCCATGGCCTGGAGTTTGTTGGCACATTCTCCACAGCTGATAAACCCGACTAGCACCATGCTGTTTGTAATTCACACTGGGGTTCACACTTAGTGTGGGGCGTCCTGTAGGTTTGGACAAATGTGCAATTGTGTAGTGTCACACACAAGTGGGCGGAGCTCAGAGCATCACACTACCCCAGACATCTGACCATCTGTACCGTACTGTCCCTTTCTCGTTCCATAGACCCGACAGCCAATGGTCATTCTCACTGCCCTGTGCAGGCTTCTTTGTTCTCTACAGTGGCAGAGTTAGTGTTGAAAGTGTTCTGGGTTGGTTCCGAGCACTCGTCACATTGCAATGGCATTTCCCTTGTGTCCTGCCACTGTTTGGCAACTCACCCCTGTCAGCATAGAACAGTATTCTACTCTCTGGATGGACTACCCATTATTCATCCCTCTGCCTTCAGGAGGGTGCTGGATTTGTTTGCTTCCAAATTTTAGCAATTTTCTGTAAGCACCTTGAGGAGGCTTCTGTGTAGACGTACGTTTCCGCTCTTCTTGGTGATCACCCAGGAGTGGGTTCCCTGGAGCACATGGGGAAGCACTGTTGTGGTCTGTAACAAACTCTTCGGAAACAAGTACTCATTTCTTCACCCACACCCTAGTCGGTGTTCAATGACCTCAGCCCCTTAGAGCCCCACCATCCCAGAGTGGATGTAGCAGCTCTTCAGCGTCAAAGCCATTGCAGCAAAGGTCTCGGCAAGTTATTCTGCAGTTGTTGACAGACTCATCATAAGACATATTTGGAGAGGCACAAGACCCCGAGTAGCCAGCGTGCTCTGAGCCAGCCTGTGAGTGCCTGCTCCTGGCCCTTGGCTTCATAGCTGGGTTGAAGTGGTTCACCCTCTGTCTTGTTTTCCTCCCTATCAAGGACAGTGCCCTCCTGAACATGTCTGCACCAGGATTGTGGGTGTACATGTAAAGCCCCAGACACAGCAAGCCTTCAGGAGGCAGCTGCCTGCATCTTACACAGTCACACCGTAGCAACCCAGAGGTGTAATGAGGACACACAGTCACACCGTAGCAACCCAGAGGTGTAATGAGGACACACAGTCACACCGTAGCAACCCAGAGGTGTAGTGAGGACACACAGTCACACCGTAGCAACCCAGAGGTGTAATGAGGACACACAGTCACACCGTAGCAACCCAGAGGTGTAATGAGGACACACAGTCACACCGTAGCGACCCAGAGGTGTAATGAGGATACACAGTCACACCGTAGCGACCCAGAGGTGTAGTGAGGACATGCAGATTCCACTCCCTAGTGACCCCAGCTCCCTGCGTCTCCTCTGCTCCAGTCAGGACTGAGCTGTGAGTTTCCCGTGCGGTGGGAAGTTAGGTGGCAATGCCCCCAAGATTTCCTCCTGTGCTACTCTCTGTGGCATCTGAGACTAGACAGAGTGTCAGAGGGGACTCTAGGCTCTCACTGTAGAACACAGCCTCCACCTTTGCAGCATAAGATGTGTGTGTTCTGGCATCATGGAGGAAGGTGCCTTCAGGAGGATGAACTTCTCAGCAGGGTGGGGAGTTTTGGCTGTGTTTATTATGATTGTAGAGAGATGTTGAGTCTAAATGACTGTGAAATCTAAGTGAGAATTTGAAGCATGCAGAGTGGCCCTAGTCCCATTGTTGTTCTGTGTCCCCTCAATGAATACCTGAACCAGCGAGCCTGGCAAGCACTGGCTGTAATTAAAGAGTTCACTAATGACATGTTAATTTCAAGTTAGGGATATGTTTGTTGGGTGTGTAGCTTATGATGTCACAGTAACAGCACCAACAAAACCAATAGGCCATCTGCAAGGTTCTAAGTAGGAAAGTAGATGAGATGGCCCAGGAGTGGATAGCTGCGTTCACTGCCCAACCCCAGCACTGTTGCAGAGATACCTGCACTGTTGCAGTCACATGGGGAGCCCTGTGTGGGAGCCAGAGCACAGTGGATTCTGTAACTCACTGTCCTCAGCCAATCTATGCTACTGGGCACCTTGGCCATTCAAATAAGGCCTCAAAGAAGGCCAAGATGTTCCACAAGTGCACTGGACACGCCTTTTTCCTAAGTACCACCTGCTGGGCCCATCAGGAGTCTGGGAATGGAGGCTCCTACAGAATTCTGAGGGCCATGTAGTAGTTACTTTACATTATCAACAGGAAGTAGGTCTTCCATGTCAGATTGGTGGAGACAGTGGGCATATTGCCTAGCACAGAGGGCCTGGAGGCACTGGAGGGTACGTACCTGCCTGGCCTTTTAGTTGTAGGTGCCTGTGAGGGTTCTCTGAGACATACTGAGGCCCTTTCCCGAGGCCCCAGCACACTCCTCCCTCAGGCTAAGGTGCATTTCTAGAAATGGGTTTATGAGGATTATCTTAGATTGTTCACACACCCCTCTGGTGTTCACCTTCCCTGAGGTGAGCTGTGTGGAGGGTAGTGCTCGGACAGAATGGTGTTGGAAAGGATGGTAAAGCCGGAGCCAGGGTTTATAATCACAGTGCTGTCCACTGACTGCTGGATGGACACCAGACTCACACTGAAATTTAACAGTTTTCTTCTCATCAAAGAAGTCTCTGTGTTCTCCGTAAGTCATCTCTCACCTGCCTCAGACACTAGCAACTTGAAAGTAACTCCTAGACATTTAAGCCTCTGATAGGCTCATGGGATCAAGGTCCAAAAGGCTTCCCAGCCAAACTAAGAAAACAGACTCCAAGTAACCCTGTCCTCACAGGACCCTGTGTGTAACCTTGGTAAGTAAGGAGGAACACAGGAGTAAACATGGGTGACTAAATGTGACTTCCCCTTGAGTGACCGGAATGACTGTCACTCACTTACCTGTATGCTCACCTGTGTGCTCACATGTACACACACCTGTGCACTTACCTGTACATTCACCTGTGCACTCACCTGTGCACTTACCTGTATATTCATCTGTGCACTCACATGTACACTCACACCTGCATGGACTCTGGAAAAATGACAGCGTCATCTTAGGAGGAGGCGAGGCTCCTCTGTGATTGAAACTAGCTCTCCTGGCTTGGAGACCTTGTCCCCATCGCTCAGGAGGTATTTCATTCTCAAGTCAGCAGTGTTAGGGGCCGGATCCTTTGAGAGGTGTTTGGGTCATGAGGACTCTGCCTTTGGGAAGGGCTTTGTCACAGAGAGGGCTCCTGGCACACAGATAAGTGTTCCCTGCCTCCCTTTTCTTCTTCCCTCTTCCCCCTCCCTTCTCCCTCCTTCTCAGTCTTCCTCTCTCCTTCCACCCCTTCCATCTTTCACTGAGAGTAACAGCAGGAAGGGCTGTTGCATGCGGCCTTGGCACTTCCAGATTCCAGAGCTGAGAGACAATAAGCCTTGGTTCTCCATAACTCACCTGTGCTCCGCATTTTGTCTTATCAACATCATGTGAGCTAAGATGCCCAGAGTGTCCATGCCCTAGGGGTGAAAGGAGAGCTGAGGCTGCCCTTCATTGGTCCTGGCCTAAGTCCTGCTCTTTGCAGATCAAAGTCACACAACCAAATTTCACCCTTGGAGGCCATATTTGATCTGATTTTGTTTCTGAATTTTGGACCAAGAAAAATCAATATAAAGATAACAATCTAGCTCCGTTCACAGCTGAAGTCCATACCCCAAGGGCACAACCATGGAAGCAGATCCCTCACAACACCTCAGTTCTCCAGCCAGCAGGAAACCGGATCCCTCTGTCTGCCCCGAGTTCTGTTTTCCTTCCTTTTACCAAATGATTTATTCCTGATTGTTAGAAGGGGCGGGGGTGGTCCCTAAATCCTGTACTTGCTTGGTCTTCAGGCAACCCAGGTCCTGCCTGTTGGGTAGCAGTCCCCATAGCAGCATGTGTGTGCATGTGTGTGCATGTGTATGCATGTGTGTGCATGTGTGTGTATATGTGTGCTATGTGCACACATGTGTGCTGTGTGCACATGTATGTGCATGTGTGTGTGTGTGTGTGTGTGTGTGAGAGAGAGAGAGAGAGAGAGAGAGAGAGAGAGAGAGAGAGAGAATGAATGTGTGTGTACACCATAGGACAACTTACGTATTCATCCTCCTTAGACACCACCCACCTTGTCTTTTTGAGACAGGGTCTCTCACTGACTCCGCCCACCTTGTCTTTTTGAGGCGGGGTCTCTCACTGACTCCGCCCACCTTGTCTTTTTGAGACAGGGTCTCTCACTGAACCTGGAGCTTGCTGCTTAGGTTAGGCTGCCTGGACAGCATGCCAAGGATCCACCTGCCTTTGCCTCCCTGATGCAGGAATTGCAGGCACAAACTACCATACCCACCCCCTTTTATGTGGGTCCTCAAGGTCAAAGTTAGGCCTCCATGCCAACAAGGCTATCAGTTCATCAGCTGAGCCCTCTGTAGGCCCTGCTCCTGCTCTGGGCACGCCCTCGGCCTCCTAACCGGCAGGCCCCGCCTGGACATCTTCACCTCTCAGCTCCATCGGTTGCTGCCAGGTACCCTAGGCTCAGACGTAAGAGGGAATGTCTCAAAGCCTTCTGCACCATCCCCTCTCCCAGCCTCAGTGAGCACTCCACACGCACAGTGCACAGCACAGCAGCCTACCACCAGGAAGGTGTGGTGCGGCCCCTGTGAAGAACAGTTGTGGGGAGATGGCAGACGTCCTGTCTCCTGGCCACCCATCACTGTTATCACTGTCCTGTGAAAGTAGTGTGGAGAGAAAGCAAGAGGCAGGCTGGAGAGTTGACAGAAGGAGTCTTCATGTGGGAGCACTGGAGCCTGGAGTGGAAGGAAGGCGTCCTGTGCGTCAGCAGGAAGCCATGTCCTCCGCCCATTCCTGAACCCCACTCCACCTATGTTCCCAGCCCCTGGCCTCCCTTCTCCTAAGCCATGGCTATGCCTGCATCCTTGGGTGTTTCCTGGGCTCTGAAGGAATGTCTTCCCTATCTTACCCTTTGCTGTGCCCTGCCTCCTCCTCTGTTTGCTCCTAGATGGAGCTGTAGCTGACAGCAGGTTTGTAGCCTTGGTATAGAGCCTAGACAGACCTAAAGATGCAGGCCTAGCTCACAGCTGCCAGCCTCAGCCACGAGACTTCACTCTGCCTCCTAACTCACCCCACTTCTGAAAAGGAGAGACCCAAAGAGCACCTACCTCTTGGGGGTCGCACAAGGGTACAGGCATTCATGCCTGGAGGTGTCCCCAAGCTGTAACACACCCTCATTAGCCTACAGGGCATTGTTAGTCATTTATCTCTGAAAATGTCTGGCAAACCAAGGTCCCTGACTTCTAAGATTTGGCAGGATTCCAGCTTTAGGGCAGTCTCTCAAGTTTCAGTCAGTAGCAAGACTGTTGTGTGCACAGCCCATCCTTGCCGCTCTATGGCTCTTCTGCTTTGTTGAGTTGATCTCATTCTCTATATTTCTGTGATCACTTTGTACAGGACGGGGACCTTTGTGACAGCCATTGCAACCACCCTGTTGGCCTTCAGTTCTATGCACACTGGCTGTTTCCACCTGTGATTTGACTTCATGGTATCATGTTTCTGTCTGCCTGATTTTGAAGAAGAGCTGCTAAGCTCAGAGGTCAGCCTCAGACCAGTGTGCCTTGACCTTTCCCACCTCTGTCACTTGCAATCACCATCTGTCATCCTCCAGCAGACACACACACACACACACACACACACACACCTCAGCCAAATGAAGGACCCAACAGCAATAGCTTCTGGCCTGAGATGACCAAGCAAGCACCAGCCACCAGAGATCAGCTCTGAAGTGAAGAGCTTCCTTCAAAGGGAACCAAATCACTGAACTCCCCCAGGCTCTGGAAAGGGAGTTACAAGCCTAGCATACCCCCAGCCCCACCAGCAACCACGAGACTGCGAAGGTCTAGCCTGGTCAGAGGATAGAAACCATTGCCTGACGCCAGCCACTGTGGTAGACCTGAGGTACATGAGCACATCTCCAGCCCCCCTTCTCCTCTGGGGGCTCGTAAGTTGGGCTCACATGGCCCAGCAAGGGTATCCCTGCCACACAGTGTCCCAGGAAACGGCACAGAGTCTCCTTCCTCTAGACTGACGTGCCTCTCTGCCAGTGCATTCATTCTTGGACAAAGTCCAGGCCCAGTCAGGACTGCACATGTGCTGCCTGCTCCTCCCAGGTACCCACAGTGGCAGCTGGGCCAGTCTTAGTGAGGGGCGTGGCAGATCTGTGGTCACCTCAGCCCTGCACGTGTGAGGAAAGAGTCTGACCACACTCACCAGCCAGCGGATGCTCCCTGGAACACCAGAGCATCTGACCTGCACACCTTGACTTGTCAGGACAAGAACCCTAAAGCTTGCGGTTGCCATCACTCCTTCCTCCCCAACCCCCCCCCCTCATTCCTTAGGGGTGGGTTCTCATCTTTCTTTGAAAAGGGTATTTCTCAAAAGACATACTTTCTGCCTCTGCCAGACACTCCCTGCAGCCAGCATGAGGGGAGGTTTTGATCCTGTAGGCGTTCTTTAAAGTTTGATCCTTTGATCTAAAGTTTTGTTTCTCTATTCTTAATGGCCTGCCTTGGAATCACCTGAGTGGTGGGTCGAATAAGACAAATACTTTTTAAAGCAGAATCCACGTGCCAATGTTGCCACCAAGTCCCTCACAAGGTGTCACTCTTGAAAACCAGCAGGGACTGCGTGCAGGACACCTCCTCACTGTCCTCTTGGTCTATATAGAGATTAATAAAGAGCCTTTCCGGGGCGTTGCCAAGTACCATGGGCTGGGAGGAGATCCCTCTCCCTTCCCCCTCTCCTCTCCTCCCCCCTCCCTCCCCTCTGCCCTCTCTTCCCCTTTCTCTCTCCTAGGATACCACACTTCTCTTTGCTCTGACTCCCCTGGAAGATGGGCCCCTGGGCCAAGCTGAGGGGTGGTGCAGGGAGCAACCATAGCCTACTAAAAATTCATGTAGTCCTACCCAGAGTTCTTAGCAGGCAAAGCCCTGAGCCCAGGGTACCCAAGCCACATGGCTGTGACAGGGGCAGCTTGTCATATGAGCCTTTGTGTCTTTGCTATTACACGAGTAGAAGCCCAGGCTGGAGATGAACACGCTGCTCATTATCAATCCTAGCAGCCCAGGAGAGCTAGTCACTCCCATCTGTGATATTTTTTTTTCTTCTGGGCCACTGTTGTTATAGACATGGGTTCTAGGCCAAGGCTTGACATTAATTTGGATTTGTTAGTGGCAAAGATTTCATGAATAATTTAAATCAGAATTCTGAGGGTGCTACCAGCTTTCAAGAGTCGGTCCTTAGGCCTTTTAGGGAAGTTAATTAATCCTTATCTCTAGAAGAAAAACACAACCTCTGTGGCGGGGTTGTGTGCTATTGTCTGTGTGTTTCTGGGTAACATTAAAATATACCATAAACTGAGACTGCTCACAGAACCAAAGATCTGACACCTCCCAGGTGGCAGGTGCAGGGAAGATATTACAGGGGGGACATCAGGGGGCATGGGGACATGGAATGTTGTAAGTTAATATTAGAATTTCTGCTTCTGGTCAGCATGGACTTACACCTGGTGAACTGGCCAAGAGGAGGGATGGAGCAAGCGGAGGAATTAACGTGACACTAGACCCTGACAGTTACAGCTAGCAGCCCCCAAGAGGTGACAAGCAAGCGGGCAAAGGCCGCAGATTTTGGGAAACTGGCCTGGCCTGCAGCAGCAGAGCCCCTGAGCAGAGCACAGAGTCCAGAGCAGGGTCGACAAGGCAGCCAGGACTCAGGACTCAGCTGTGGACAGGAGGCTTAGGGCCCACTGCTATCCACTAAGCATTGAGCAGGACTCATATACACCTGTGGGACATGCTAGGGACTATGGGATGGGTTCACAGGAGACTTGTCCAAGTGCCCACCTAGAACCAGGTCTCCTGTGGTGCTGACTGGTGTCAGAACACAAAGCACTCCTGGCCACTGGTGAGGAGAAGTTCACCCTAGACGGAGTCCTAGCAAAGCAGAGAAGCAGCAAGGCCCCAGAGAATCCAAATGTTTCCAGTGAGTCGGCTGCATCCCCCACACAGACAATGCAAGAGAAATGTCGGGAGCTATGTCACCTGGCAACAAATGTCATCAAAGATGCAGAAAGGAGGAAAACTAACTCGGACTTCTGAGTGGTCACACAAAGTAACACCATGCATATGTGCAAGATGGTTTTAAAATAAGAACTTCCAGAAATAAAAACCGTAGTGTTTGAGTTGAAAAACACACAGGTTAGGTTTGGCTGCAAATTAGACATCAAAAGAGAAAAAAAAAATCATGAGTTTGAATAGTATAAAGGTTAATCAAAGCGGGACACACAAAGTGCTCAGACATCTGTCCTGCCACCTTTGCTGGGACCTGGAGCTCCTCAGACAGCTTTTACATTTGAACCCAAGTGCAAACTGATGCTCAGGAAGAGCCTGGGCGTCTTCTTTAGGACCCCACTCTGAGGCTGTCAAGAAGGCTGACCTTTATTAACCCTATGCTACTAAGACATGTGAAGGAACCATGGAACAGATAGTCAGCTACCCCTCCTCCCCAGATATCCCACTTAGATCAAGAGGGAGTCCCCCTTCCTCCTGTCAGAGTGCTAGGACTCCATCTGGCACATCCTCTTCCAGGTCCCTCTGTGTAACAAAACAGAGCTCCTCCAGAGCCTTGACTCCGCCCACTGAAGGAGACTCAGCTCAGGACAGCTCGTATGTTTCTGTTCAAGTGTTTAGTGCTTCCCAAGAAGACATGGTGATCACAGGCCCTGAGTCCAGACCCCAAGCCCTGTCATGACACCAGCATCCCCACCTCTCCCCCTGCTACTCTTCAGCTAGATCCTCTTGAGGACTGACCCAGCAGGCACAGGCCAAAGGACGCTGGTCAGTTCAGCACCCCCACATCATGGTGGAGGCAGAGATGCTCCCCAGAGGCTCTAAGCCTTGCGTTCGATAACAATGTGTATACGGAGACCACTCTAACCAGTTCTCGGGAGACTCTTTTCCTGTGTAGTCAGCTGACCCTGTGAGCCTCCGAGCCTCACACCCCACCATAGTTCCTTGGCTCCCTCAGTCACATGTGATACATGTTCAGTCAGCTGACAGTTGCCCTGTTGCTCTGAGCTGGAGATGCCTCTTCTTCAAAGGCACCCCCAAAGAAAGTCCTCCGTGTGTAGTCCTGGCTGAGGGAGGGAGGGTAAGTCTCACATAAGTCCTCTGTGTGTGCCGGGTGTGGTGGTGCACGCCTTTAATCCCAGCACTCAGGAGGCAGAGGCAGGTGGATTTCTGAGTTCGGGGCCAGCCTGGTCTACAAAGTGAGTTCCAGGACAGCCAGAGCTATACAGAGAAACCCTGTCTCGAAAAACCAAAAAAAAAAAAAAAAAGTCCTCTGTGTAGTCCTGGCTGAGGGAGGGAGGGTAAATCTCACATAAGTCCTCCGTGTAGTCCTGCTGAGGGAGTGAGGGTAAGTCTCACATAACTTCTATTTGTTTGGATCATTTGTCAGAAATTTCCAAAGAGGCTGTAAGCATTTGACCATAACCACAGGGAGCTCGGGGACTAGGCAGTGCAGGAGTCAGAACAGACTTAAGTCTTGACTAATCAGTGCCTGATGACTTTTAATTATGTAAACCAAAAAATACTTGAATTCCAATTTTCCTTTTCAATTTCCTCCAAGTTTTGCTAATGGGAAGAAATTTCAATGCTCCTTAGAGACACAGATATTTAAGGTGACATTTGTAGGACAGAGCAGTGCCAGAGAGGACATGAGTCGCTGTGGGCTCTCACGGCTTCCCTGGCTCCTATTTTGGTGGCTGTCCAACTATCTAGCCAGTCTCTGAGCAGGTCCCTGAAGTGAAGGTGAGCCTCCTGGAAGTGCCTGCCTCCTGCTGCACCCAGGAAACACTCAGGCCACTTCCTGGGCCCATGCGTTGCTGCCTCTGGCTTCCTGTGGCTGTGCACCTACCCACTGGCCTACAGCAGCTTCTCACCTGCCTCCCTGAATGAGGGTGGGGCCTGACCCAAGCCGAGAAGGGCAGGACATGGGCTCAGCCACCAGCTTGGCCACTGTGGCCTCCTCTCCTATCCCTCTGACCCAAGAACTTCTGTATGAAAATCCCAGCTATGTCCAGAGTTCCATGCAGGCTCCTCCAGGAAGTTGGGAACCAGGCCCACCCTATAATGTCCTCTCTGTATCCCTTCCTTACTTGTGGGTGCCATGTATTCCCACTAGCAAAGATGGTTCTGCTCAACACCTTTGTTATGAGCAAACCCCACTGCTGGTCACAACCGCTGTCTTGTCACAGCAGTTGTCTTGTGTGACGTGGCTCCGAAGGCTCAGTGAGGTGACAGGTTTGTGATGTACTGGGAAGTGGTCACTCACCCAAATGTTCATGTAGTGAGTCTGTTGGTAAGATTATGAAAATTGTCAATTAAATGATGTCCCTCTACCCAGACTCAGTATCCAGACACACTTTCCATCTTCAAATGGCCTCATCTGAAGAGTGCACAGCAGTCATAGAAATGGAGTTCTCAAGCCAGGCATGGTGGCACATGCCTTTAATCCCAGCACTCGGGAGGCAGAGGCAGGCGGATTTCTGAGTTCGAGGCCAGCCTCGTCTACAGAGTGAGTTCCAGGACAGCCAAGGCTACGCAGAGAAACCCTGTCTCGAAGAAAAAAAAAAAAAAAGAAATGGAGTTCTCTGCTTCTATACCATGAAGGACTCAGATTTGCTTCCCCACTCCCCAAGGTCTATTTAGATGTTTAATCCCACAAGACAAAAGGCTACAAGATATTTGGTGATAACTTAGTCATTGTTCTGTTGCTGTGAAGAGACAACATCACCACCACAACTCTTACAAAGGCAAACATTTCTTTGGGACTGGCTTACAGTTCGGAGGTTTAGTCCATTGCCATCATGGTGGGGAGATGATGGCAGGCACAGTGCTGGTCAGGAAGCTGCGAGCTCTGCATCTGGATCGGAGGGAGCAAGAAGAGACAGTGAGCCACTAAGCCTGGCTTGAGCTTCTGAGATCTTCAAACCTGCTCCCACAATTGGCTCCAACAAGGACAGACCTCCTAATAGTGCCAGTCTTTGAGCCTATAGGGCTATTTTCTTTCAAATCACCACAGTGACTTCACCCGACTAGGTCATATCCATGTCTGCATACAAAGTAACTCTGACCTCAGAGTTCTGCTACATTAGAGCCCCTGAAGGTCCTGTCACATTGCCCACCTCATCCATGCAGTGCCCATCTCTGATACACTGAGGGCATTGGATTTGAGAACTTACTGGAGGCCTTGAGCTTGGAGTCTCCATACTTGCTGTAAATGTTTGTAGGGACTCACATTATAATCGGGCTCTGTAAGGACTTCCCCTCTGCTCTTACACACCAGTGGCCAAACAGCACAACACCGTAAAGTGGCCAACACTTTGTAAAGTGGTAAAGCTGAACAGAGGAGGACAAACTTAGCCTGATGACCTGGCATAGCTCCACTCAGCTTCCCTACCCCCACAGGCAAGTCCAGAGAGAAATGGCTGCTAGGTTATTCTCTCCCTCCAAGTCTCCTCCTTGCCCTCCAGACATACACATGGATACACATATATACACATGCATGACGCATATACACATGCATATATGTGCATACACACATGCACAAATATATACACACAAACAAGCAGAAAGGTATATACATACACATGTACACACATATATATGCATGACATGTGCATACACACATGCATATACATATATATGTACACACATGCACAAATATACAACACACACAAACAAGCAGAAAGACATACACATGCATGTGCACACACATACATATGCATGACACATGCATGCACACATGCATATACATACATATGTACACATATATGCACAAATACATACATATATACATACACAAACAGAAAGACATATTCATACACATATTCACATATATCCCCTTGATTCTGAGCACAGAGGCAATTCCTTCATTGTCATGGGAACAGCTTGCTATAATACTGTGGCCCAAGTATACAGTGCCTACCCCGTAGTGCCTTACTTCTTTTGAGCCAAGTCCTCATACTTGCCAGGTCACATGACAGCCACTACCTGGAATGTTCTCTCTGGGCAGGAATTACTCCAGCCATATCCCATGGTCACCTGCTATCTCACCTGCTGTCGCCGTGGAGACCCTTGCTTTAGTCTCTAAGCACTTAGTGTAGTCTCTTGGCAATGGTGCACCTTGACCCTGTATCTCACTAGAACTTTCTTTGGGTAGGCTCTAGTCTATGCCTGACCCCACAAGAAGTCCACAACTCTCATTTCTTGCCAGTTAAACCTGTTCCTTCCCCTCACTTACTTTGGGACTGGCTCTTATAGGTAGTTCCATCAGACCTAAAAAGTTTCCCAAACCAGCTCTCTTACATTCAACACTTCAAACATACTGGATTTAATGGCTGGAAACAGATGTAATTATGAACTGCTGCTAAGCAATAAGGGCATTTTTACCTGCCCTGTGGAGAGCTGAGAGACCTGGCCAGCCTCAAGTGAAGGAGGAAGCAACTAACTAGTATAAATTTCATTTAGAAAATAATTGTGTCTTATGGGTGGAAAGAAAAACATTGAGGCCCCCATCTTGCCGTCTATGGCTTCTGGTCAAGTAGATTCAGTGCAGCCCCGACTCCGAGAAGCAGGAGTCCAGTTAGGCTGAGCAGTGAGGCCAGGAGAGGCCAGAAGGAGGATGGGAAGGCTGAAAAGAAAGAAAGAAGATTGCTAGCATCAGTGCCTAGCTGAATGGGAGCCTGCTCTCCCAGCCTGCTGCCTGCAGCAGGTCTGCAGAGCCATGCAGGGTGGCTGTGTCCCTTGGCCCCTTTGGCCCCAGGGCTAGGAGCCACTCTCTTGAGCTTTATCCCCGCCTCCTCACTCGACTCCACCTCTGCCTTTGTGTCAGAGCCCACAAATGGGAGAAAACTCCATAGTTGTCTTTCTGAGGCCAACTTACTTCACTCAACATGGTGAGCTCTCTGCCCATTCTCCTGCAAACTATCCTCTCCTTCCTCTCAGCCCAAGTACAACCCCAGGTCACCCATCTGTACAGACTTAGGTCCCTGTGGGCCTGCTCCCAGGGCCATTTGCCTGGCTCACCTGAGGACTCTCTTCAGGACCTTGAGGAACCTCTACACTGACTCCTACTTTACCTTCCCAACAGGAGAGTTTATGTTTCCTCTTCCCATACCATGTTATTTTCTTATTAAATTTGAATTTATGTCTATGGGCATTGTGTGTGTGTGTGTGTGTGTCCCTTGGAACCTGGGTCCTCTGGAAAGGCAGCCAGTGCTCCAGTTTCCACAGCCCTTGCCTGTTTTGTAGCCACTGATGGGGTGAGATGGAATCTCAGAGTAGCTTTGATTTCTGCCTCTCTGGTGGCTGGTGGCATGGAGATTATTGCCTGCCAATGGGAACTGGCTGTTTGCATTTCTCCTTTTGAAAGCTGCCTGTTTACTCTTTTCTCTTCTGTTTACACACTGAACAGAATGTGGTGGTTTGAATAAGAACGCCCCCCACAAGCCCATCTATTTGAATGCTTAGGGGGGCATTAGGAAGAGTGGCCTTGTTGGAGTAGGTGTGGCCTTCTGGGAGGAAGTGTGTCATTGGGGGTGGGCTTTGGAATTTCAAACACTCTAGTCAGGCCCAGAGGTTCCTCTCTTCCTGCTGCCTGCAGATCGATCAGGATGAACTCTTAGCTACTTCTCCAGTACAATGTCTGCCTACACTCCACCATGCTATCCATCATGATGATCATGGACTAAACCTCTGCAGCTATAAAGCTACCCCAATTAAATGCTTTCCTTTGCAAGAGTTGCCATGGTCATGGTGTCTCTTCACAGCCACAGAGCCAGACATGGAGCCATGGAGCCCTCACGCTTTTTGAGGCATCTCCAGATTTCTTTCAGCTCATTTCCTTATTTAGGGGCCTCACATGCTTTTGTGAGGAAGATAAACCTCTAAATGAACTCTGAGGAGCCTCACATGCACCCTGATCCCAGTGCAACTGAGTAAGACTGTGTGAAAAATCTGTCCATCCATGTGAGATGCGCTCAGTCAGCATCCCGTGGAGCCGTGTGGGCTAACACGGAGCTTACATGGAGCCGTGTGGGCTAAACGAGGGGAGACCTTCACAGCTGCCAGAGATGTGTCTGGGAAGACCCAGAATGCACCCCACAACACATGATAGAAGGCAGGAGAGGAACTGATCCATGGTGGCTCTCCTCAGACCCTGCCCTGGCGACAGATGGCAGAGGGAGGGCAACGGTGTCTTGAGAAGTATTCAAGAGAAACTGCTTTGAAGACACATAAAGAATGCAGCTGAGAAGACAGAGCATGTAAGAGGCCGGCAAAAGGGCCAAATGGCAGCTCTGCTTTTGAAACTGAACTCTGTGAAGCAAAGTTGTCATAGTTACTTGCTTGTTTTTACTTGTACCTGTGAGATCTGAAGCCCAAAGAATTAAAAATAATCCTCCTATGTAATGTGTATGTCTGGAACAAGTGCCACGGAGCACCTGGGCTGCCTCTGGTGTATCCTGTCTCTCAGCACTGCCCGGGCCTGTTAGGGATACTAAAGTGCCACAGCTTCACTTTGCCACACAAGCTCAGCAAAGATATTAACAGTCATAAACAAACACTACAGCCAGAGCCTATACGTGCGTGCACGCGCGCGCACCATCACACACACACACACACACACC
This sequence comes from Mus minutoides, assembly GCA_902729485.2. Taxonomy (NCBI): domain Eukaryota; kingdom Metazoa; phylum Chordata; class Mammalia; order Rodentia; family Muridae; genus Mus; species Mus minutoides. Next base: position 81,611 of record LR750586.1, on the reverse strand, counting down.
CCACACAGCTGGGTAGAAGCAGGTTTTCCCAAGCTTCATGAGAGCTCCTAGGGCTCATGTTTCTTGACAATTTCCTGAAGCCTGTAGAGATGAACAGCATAGTCCATTCTGATATGCAGGCTTGGAGCTGTCTCTGAATGGCCAGCAAACCTTTGGCTCTCACAGCCCTGGCTGCACACTGACAAGGCTGGCCACCTTCAAGGTCCTGTCACTGCTAGAGGGCCCAGGGTTATTCCTCATGCTGGGCTGCTGTGTGAGAAGCTGAAGTTGAGATTAGAGAACCAGGACCTTCCATGGAGTAGACTGTACAAAGAATCCACCTTACCTGTGAGCCCTGGAGGACCTGGGGGCCAGTCTGTGGGATGGCAGTGTCTCTCACCAACATTCAAGCTATTTATTTCAAGTGTTCTGTGCATGCTGAGTGGGTGGATGCTGGCTCAGTGCACTGTGTTAACAGAGCCATAGCAGAGGGCTGAGGAGTCATGCTGGATGTTACTCAAAGCATGTTTCCAGGTTTTTATATAGACTGTGTTGTATTTATATAGACTGTGTATATGTATACATGTGTATAAGCACACACATATGCATGTGAAAATGTACATATTAAACCACAGCCCCAGAATTATGACACAAACTTTAGGTTAACTAGACACAAACTTTAGGTTAACTAGACACAAACTTTTGGTTAACTAAACTTTTGTGTCAACTATAGACAGAACCTAGAATCACCTCTTAAGAGTCTCAATGACGGGATTGTCTATGTGAGCATGTCGGTGGGACTTGTCTTAATTATGTCTGCTGATATGGGAAGACCTGGCCTACTGTGGGCAGTACCATTTCCTAGGCAGGGCGTTCTCCACTGTTTAGGGTAAATTGGGCGAAGCACTAGCTGCCAAGCAAGCAAGCAAGCAAGTAAGCAAGCAAGTTTTCTTTTCTTTTTTCTTTTTTTTCCTGCTCTTGACTGTGGATGTGCTGTGATTTTACATTTGAAGTTCCTGCCTTGACTTCCCCACAGAGATGGACATGAGCTAAAATAATCTCTTTCTCCTCTAAGCAGTTGCTTGTCAGAGTTTTAACACAGCCGCAGAAATGAAACTGGATAAAACTCACCTTAATACTAAGGTCAGATTCCCCAGCTCTAATGATTGGTGAGCTCCGTGTAGTCAGTGTAATTTTTGTTTCTGTTTTGATTTGATGTTAGCCAAACACTGCCTGTCAGATTATCATGACTGGGACCAAGGAGCCACAGCTAAGTGTCCTTGACATCTTAGACCGCCCCCCTCTAGCCTTTACCACCACATTGCAAGGTCACTCCAGCCCCAGAGGAGACCTCAAGACTGAGTTTTTCAGACTTCATTCTGCTCCCCCAGCTTCCTTTCCACTGAGTCATCTATCTGGAGAAAGTCTTCCCAGGATTTCCATCATAATTTTATTAAACTCTCTGGATGCTGACAGAGTGGTATGTTCCTGAGTTATTTTAAAACTCGCCTAGAAGCCAGCTTGCCTCTGTGTGTTATTGCTGCTGTGGGGTTCTGACAGGACCTCGCCTTTTTATGGGACTTGTTTATCTTGATGCCCTCACTTCCTCCTCTTCAGCCTTTGCTCTACATGAACATGTGTAGTTGCACCTCAGTCCATCTGCTATGTCTTCTCTTTGTTTTGTTAGGGAGAAAGGGTGTATCCTGGGTCACAGTCACAGTTCATGGTAGGGAAGGCATGGTGGCAGCAACTTGAAGTGGCTGGTAACATCACATCCACAGTCAGCTCAGCTCACATTCTCCATCTTACTCAGTCTGGGACTCCAGCCTGGAATGGTGCTGTGCCCCCTTCAATCAATCAATCAATCAATCAATCAATCAACTTTACATCCTGACCCCAGTTTCCCCTCCCTCCTCTCCTCCCAGGCCTTCCCACCCACCCCATTCCCTTCCTCTCCTCTTCCCTCTTTTCTTCAGAAAAGGGGAGGTCTCCCATGGATATCAACCAAGTTGCAGTAAGATGCCGCACATCTTCTCCTATTGATGCAAGATGAGGCAGCCCAGCAAGAGGAAAGGGTTCTCAAGGCAGGCAATGTAGTTGGAGACAGCCTCCACTCCTACTGTGAGGAATCCTACAGGAAGACCAAGCTGTAAATCTGTGCAGAGGGCCTAGGTCAGTCCTGTGTGCATGGTCCCTGGTCTCTGTGAGCCCCTATGGGCCCAGGTTAGTTGATTCTGTGGGTTTTCTTGTGGAGTACTTGACTCCTCTGGCTCCTTCAATCCTCCCTCCCTCTCTCTTCCTCAGGATTCTCCAAGTCCTGCCTAATGTCTGGCTGTGGGTCTCTCCATCAGTTTCCATCAGTTGCTGGGTGAAGCTTCTCTGGTGACGGTTATATGAGGCTCCTGTCTGCAAGGGCAGCAGAGGATCATTATCAGTGCCGGGGGGGGGGGGGTCCCTCTCATGGCATGGGTCTCAAGCTGGGCAAGCACTGGTTGGCCACTCCCTCAATTTCTGCTCCATCTTTACCCCTGCACATCTTGTAGGCAGGACAAATTGTAGGTTGAAGATTTTAGTTCCTCCACTGGGAGTCTTGCCTGGTTACAGGAGCTGGCCATACCCTACCCCACCCTCATTGCTAGGAATCTTAGCTAGGATCGCCCTCATAGATTCCTGGGAGTTTTGCATTTCCAGTTGTTTCTCTAAGTACTCTCCCTCTGTCCTACTCCCACCTGATCTGTCCTGTTACCATCCCCACCCCACTTCTGTTTAGTTTCTTCCCCTTGTCTACCTAAAATGTCTATTCTATCTCCCTTTCTCAGTGAGATTCACCTGTCACTTCTTGAGCCCTCCTTGTTACTTAGCATCTTTGGTCTGTGAATTATAGCATGGCTGTCCTTTACTTTATGACTAATACCCATTTATAACTGAGTACATATCATGTTTGTCTTTCTGTATCTGGGTTACTTCAGGATGATCTTGTCTGGTTCCATCCATTTGTCTGCAAATTTCACGATGTCATTGTTTTTAACAACTGAGTAATATTCCATTGTGTAAATGTACCACATTTCCTTTATCCATTCTTTGATTGAGGGATATTTAGGTTGTTTCCAGTTACTGGCTATTATGAATAAAGATGCTACAAACATAATTGAACAGGTGTCCTTGTGGGATAGTAGAGAATCTTTTGGATATATGCCCAGGAACAGGATAGCTAGGTTTTGAGGTAGAACTATTCCTAATTTTCTGAGAAACTGCCAAATTGATTTCCAAAGTGGCTGTACCAGTTTGTCCTCCCACCAACAATGGAGGAGTTCCCCTGCTCCCCATCCTCACCAGCATGTGCTGTCACCTGAGTTTTTATCTTGGCGATTCTGCTGGGTGTGAGATGGAGTCTCAGGGTTGTTTTCATTTGCATTTCCCTCATGGCTAAGGACATTGAGCATTTCTTTTCTTTTTTTTTTTTTTTTTTTTTTTTGGTTTTTCAAGACAGGGTTTCTCTGTATAGCCCTGGGTGTCCTGGAACTCACTTTGTAGACCAGGCTGGCCTCGAACTCAGAAATCCGCCTGCCTCTTGCCTCCCAAGTGCTGGGATTAAAGGCGTGCGCCACCACGCCCAGCGAGTGTTTCTTTAAGTGCTTCTCTGCCACTAGAGATTCCTGTCAAGAATTCTCGATTTAGATCTGTACCCCAGTTTTATTTTCTATTTAGATCTGTATTCCAGTTTTAAATCGAGTTGTTTTGATGAAACTCTAGTTTCTTGAGTTCTTTATATATTTTGGATATCAGCCTTCTGCTGGATGTGGGATTGGTGAAGATCTTTTTCCATTCTTTAGGCTGCCATGTTGTGCTGTTGATGATGTGTTTTTCCTACAGAAGCTTTTCAGTTCCATGAGGTCCCATTTACTAAGTGTTCATCTTAGTGCCTGAGTTCTTGGGCCTTTAAAACCATCTGGTCCTGCCCAGCGTGGTGGTGCATGCCTTTAATCCCAGCACTTGGGAGGCAGAGGCAGGTGGATTTCTGAGTTCGAGGCCAGCCTGGTCTACAAAGTGAGTTCCAGGACAGCCAGAGCTACACAGAGAAACCCTGTCTCGGAAAAAAAAAGAAAAAGAAGAAAAAAAAAGAAAAGAAGGAAGGAAGGAAGGAAGGGAGAGAGAGAGAGAGAGAGAGAGAGAGAGAGAGAGAGAGAGAGAGAGAGAAAAACCATCTGGTGCTGGGCTCTTTTTGTTGTTGTTGGGAGTCATTCAATGACAACTTCTATTTCCTGAGGAGATATGGGCCTATCTAAGTTGTATATATGATCTCAATTTTAACTTTAGTAAGAGGAAAAGAGGGGTATAACAGACACCTAGGAAATCTAAAGAATCATTAGGTCTTTAAATACCTGTTCTCCACAAAATTGTTTATTTCTTTTAGATTTTCCAATTTTGTGGAGTACAGGTTTTTGAAGTAAGACCTCATGATTCTTTGATTTCCTCGGTGTGTTATGTGCCTTTTTTCATTTCTAATTTGTTAATTTAGATATTCTCTGCCATTTAGTTAGTTTGGCTAAAAGTTCGTCTATCCTTTTAATTTTTCTTGAAGAACCAACTTGTTTTGTTGTTGTTGTTGTTGTTGTTGTTTTTAGGGGGAGGGGGGTTCTTTGTTTCAGCTTTGTGGATTTCAGCCCTGCCTGAGTTTGACTTACTCTTGTCCACTCCTCTTGGGTTCATGTGCTCTTTTTGTTCTAGAGCTTTCAGGTGTGCTGTTTAAGCCACTGGTATGAGATCTCACTAATTTCTTTATGTAGGCATATAGTGCTTTTAACTTTCCTCTTAGCACTACTTTCATTGTGTCCTGTAAGTTTGGGTAGATTGCATGTTCATTTTCATTGAATTCTTTATTTCTTCCTTGATGCAGTGATCACTGAGTAAAGAGGAGTTCCGTTTCCATGAGTTTGTAGGCTTTCTGGTGTTTCTGTTGTTATTTACGTCCAGCTTTAATCTGTGAAGACCTGATGCAGGGGGTTATCTCCTTCTGTCTTCTTGAACCTGCTGATTTGCTTTGTGACTGAGTATATCATCAATTTTGGAGAACATTCCCTGAGGTTCTGAGAAGATACATTCTTTTGTGTTTAGGTGAAATGTTCTGTAGATGTCTGTTAGCTCCACTGTTTCTCTATTTCTGTCTGGATGATCTGTCCATGGTCAGGCGGTGGTGAGAATGGGATGTTGAAGTCTCCCACTCATCTGTAGTTCCTGTTCTCTTCCCTGGGTTTTCCCTCTCCAGGATTCCCTCAGTTTGTGTTTTCTTTATTGCTTTTTGTTTTCAGGTCTTGAACAGTTTCATTCATTTCCTTGTTTGATTGTATTTTCTTGTATTTCGTTAAGGGATTTATTCATTTCCTTTTTGCATCCATCTATCATCTTCCTGAGACTGGAGTCAGCAGTGATGGTATATCCAGGGCTTGCTGTAGTAAGATAGCTGGGCTCTGGTGGTGCCATACTGCCCTGGCTAGTGTGTTCTTATGCTCTAGTCCTCTAGGTTTGGGGTTGTTATAGGTTTAGGTGCTGATTTAGGGGCAGGGGCAGGGGCGCATGGGCGCATGGGCACATGGGTGCAGGGGCAGGGGCAGGTTGTTGTTTGCATGTTTCCCCCTTAGTTTTGTCTCTTTTCTGGTCTTCTGGCCTGAGTGGTCTGGGGTTCTGGTGACCAGTGACTCTTCAAGTCTGATAGGTGTCTCTGCTGGACTTTTTTGTGGCCTGTGTTAATTTTGGGTTTTGGGTGCCAATATTGCCTCTGGGGTCCCGAGAACCTGTTATGGCTTCCAGAAAAGCAGAGATCTTTTGTTCAAGTTGTGGGTCAGAATATGTAGCCCAGATAATGGGGTGCAGTTGATGGCTGCTGTGTGTGCTTTAAGGGGAGTTGATGGGCATAGGCTGGGTCTTACCTGGGGTGCCTGGGGTCAGCATGGCCTCCAGGAAAGCAGGCAGAGTTGTGGGCCAGAATATAGAGCCCAGGGGCTGGGGTACAGTTTACAGCTGTTGAGTGTGCTGTAAGGGGAGTTAGCAGGCATAAGACAGGATCTTACCTGGGGTCCCCAGTACTGGCCTGGTCTCTGGGAACACAGTTGAACTTGTGGGACCTGTATGTCTTTTATTTTGTCTCTGCTAGCTTTAGTGGTAGCATTGAGATTATAAATACTTTGCACAGGAGGCTGGAGAAATGGCTCAATGGTTAAGAGTCCTCTATTCACTCCCAGAGGACTGGCATTCAGTCCTCAGCACCCAGGATGGATGGCTGAACAGCCACCTGAAATGTCAGTTCCAGGAGACCCAATGCCATCTTTCAGCCTCTACGGGCACCAGCACCCACGAACACAGGCCTGCTTTGTTTTGATGCAGGGCCTCAGGTAGCCCAGGCTGACCTTGAACTCCTCATACTTCTGTTGTGCCTTCTAAGTGCTGTGATAACAGGCCAGTGCCACAGGCCTGGCTTGGTTATGAGGTATCTGGGTGTGACCTGGGGAAGTGTCTCATTGCACACATCTGGACAGCTGCAGCTGTGATTTCTCACATTTGCACATGCTTTTTCTCCATCCTCTTACTCTGCAGCTCCAGCAGCACAAGCCTGTTGTGGGTACACTCCCTGCTCACGTGGAGGCTGTCTTTCCTGTGTTCCAACTGATGATCTGTTCAACTTCACTGGCCTTTCATTTTGTTATTGATCCAATCCTGCTGTTGTTCTTTTCTTTCATTTAAAAAAAATTATCTTGTGTGCATGCGTGCATGAGAGTATACGTGTGACCACCTGTGGGAATCCGTTCTCTGTTCTCTGCCACCATTGGTTCCTTCTTATCCTATTTCTAGAGTGTCAGTAATTGACAGTTCATTTTTGGTCAGAGGATGTAGGTTGGATGTTCTTGGATATTTATTTGCATGCTAATTTCACATTTCATCCTGGTTGTTATGCAGTTCTATCTGGTTGGAAACACTAACATTTTTGTTCTAGCAGCCAAAATTGCTCTGTAGATTCAGCCACAAGTTGAGACTCCTGTTTCAGACCTGGTCAAAGGTTCCCAAGTGCTGTGTGACTCTACCTGGTGTGTCCCTGCCCTGGGGGCCTAGGTTGGGATGAGACTTCGAGGTCTTTGGTATGCTGTCAGATCATCCCATGTCTGCACAGCAAGGTGGAGTGAGAAGAGTCCGGGCATGGTCTCCCATTTTCTGTCTGTTGTGAAGCTGTCTATGTGAAGCTGGCATGTCAGAAGTCAACACTGTTAGAGCAGAAGGAGTTCCAACTGTGGGTTGCAGTTAATAGCTGCTGTCACCACCACTGAGGGGCTATGGGGATGAAGCTTTGGGCACACCAGAAAGAAAGCTAAGGAGTAGGAAACTGTACACCCTCGGAGCTTTGGAACCTTCTGCTCCCCACATCTCCTGGACCTCTCAGTTCACTTCTCTGTGTAGACTGGTGGAGCTGGGGCTTTGAGCACAGGCAGGCAGACTGCAGCCCAGGTGTTTGTGGCCCTCTGCCCACACCTGCCTGCTGTTCTTGCCTGACAGTGTGCTTGACAGCAGGCCGTACATCCTGCCCTCCATGGAACCCAGCAGCTCTGGAACTTTCCATAGCTGTAACATCTAATGTACTCCTCCTTACAAGTCAGCAACGGCTATTAAAGTCCAGGAGTGCCCCAACTCATTGATTTTAGTAAGCTCTTTCAGTTTGCTTAAGAAAATTGTACTTATTTCTTATTGAGAATGTCATACATGCATATAATAAATATGACAACTGTCTTAGTTAGGGTTTTACTGCTGTGAACAGACACCATGACTAAGGCAAGGCTTATCATCAAGGTGGGAGCATGACAGCATCCAGGCAGGCATGGTGCAGGAGGAGCTGAGAGTTCTATGTCTTCATCCAAAGGCTGCTAGTGGAAGACTGACTTCCAGGCAACTAGGGTGAGGATCTTAAGCCCACACCCACAGTGACACACCTACTCCAACCAGGTCACACCTATTCCAACAAGGCCACACCTCCAAATGGTGCCACTCCCTGGCCCAAGAATGTACAAACCATCACAATAACATATACTTCCACCTCCATCCAACTTCTCTCACACCCTCCAGCATGGCCCCTGCCCAACTCTGTCCTTTAAAAACCCATTAGGTTAGTGCTGTCCTTATGTGCTCAGGGGTGCGATCATCCACTGGTTCACAGGACATAAAGAATGTTTCTCCCTCCCACAGCAGCCACCCCTTCCCCTCTCTATGGAGCACTGAGAGCACCTCCCCTCTCTGCCTTGTCCTTGCCCAGGTGACAACTGCTGAGAGTTGATGGATGCAGTGTCATGTCCTAAAGACAGCATGTCACAGCCTCTCCACCCTCCACATTCTTTCTGCCTCCTCTTCCAAGATACTCCCTGAACCTCGAGTGGGAGGACTGACCAGTTATGCCTCTGATGATGGCTGCACACTATGGAAAGCGTGTCCTCTGACTAAGGTGGCATGCCGTGTCCTGGACAGACAGACTGGTTCACGTTCAGCTTCCTTTATGCCTGTGCTAATGTCACAAAGGCTGGTATCATGGTCCTCTCTCCTGGGCACGTAGTTGTTCCTGTAGTTTCCCATTTGTGCTTCCTAAGCAGGCTTGTGGGTAAAGGTAATTTCATTGCAGCTTATGGTGTGACTTCCCGAAGAAGCACAGCCTCTGCGTGCATGCACATGCGTATGCAGCCCCCCTCGAGGCCGTGGGTGGCTGTGTGAGCAGTGAGTGGACCCGGAGAGGTCAGAGACTGTAAGCCTCTGCTTACTCTCATCACCAGGATCAGATCAGGATCGCCATTTCAGACAGCCATCCTTATGTGCAGTTCTCTAAGTAACCACGTTTCTGGCACACCAGGAAGAGGAAGAGGGTCTCAGTGGAGGTGCAGACCCAGCCACGTGTAGCTTAGGATTCATGTAGCCCCCAAGTCCTCAGGCTCATCCTGAAAACGAGGGGCACTAACTAATCCCACCTTAGCTGACACGATCTGATCGAGTGGAGGCATGGAATTCTTTATAGTGGCGGTGACCTGAGGCAGCGGGGCCTTGTGGGGCTCGCCATGTTCCACAGTGTTACCCACAATATACTAAATGCTTACCTTGCAAAGTGACTATGGACCACTGTATGGGCCTGACCCTCATCTAACAGCAACAAGTCAGGGACGGGCCAACTGAGGCTGTCTTCTTGCATTTCAGGTGACGTCCAATGAGAGGCTCTTGGAAAGCCTCAAGAACACTGGCAGCCTCCTGCAGGCCCTGGAGCGCCTGGCTCCAGCTCACAGGTATGAGGAGCCAACTGCTCGCTCAGGCCAGCAAATGCTCTGAACCACTTTTGCCCCTCTTCCCCCTTCTCATGTATCGGGGCCAATATCTTGTGGCCTGTCACTATACGAATGGGCTCCTCCCACTGAGAAGGAACACACGCCTGATGGTGGAAGACCATGGGAGTCAGCAGAGGTAGTCTTGACCCTGACAGTATCATCAGGCTGCCTTCCTTAGCCCTTCCAGCAGTTGACAGTGGAGGGATAGCTTCACCTCCCACCCCTCACTCAGATGGTCTGTTGAGACCATCTGAGTGAGACCTATGGACTAGGGGTTGACCTGTCACCCAAGGATTATGTCATCCACACTGGAGACACACATGGTTATCTCAGTGATGACACTTGGTGGACTGACAGCCTGAGTGGTAGGTACCCAATCTGGAAAGCAGGGTTACGGCTGACAACCCCACCAGTCAGTTTAGTGCTGCAGCTTGGCTAGGGTGAGGCTTGGTGAGCACAGAGCCCAGGGAGATGGCTCTGGTCCCTGCATCCCCTACCCTGGGGAAGAGCCACTTCTAAAGGGTGCCCAGCCTTCACTGGTATCTGGCATCCCATTGTTTGGTTTCACAGTGTCTGGGGTGTGTATCCATTTGAAGGAAGCTGTGGCTGTGGCCTGTGAGGTTGATGCTATGTAGCAGCGGCAGCTCATGTCCAGTCCTGTGGGGTTGGGAAGAGGCTGGCTCGGATGGCGCCATCCTTCTCATCTGCTGGGCCCCTTGATGGGAGGCAGAGGCCAAGAATAGCCACCAGTGCTCAGGGTGGCTGGACCACTGAAAAGGGAGGTGATCAGACAGCTCCCCAAAGCCCTTTCTGCCAGCCATCTGGGTCTCCACACCTGCTGGGGCTGTTTGCCTTGAGACCAAAGGTAGCTTATTTTTGTGTTGGACTTAAATTTGGATCAAATGTGTCCAAACGAGGCTTAATGTTCTGCAAGGCTGTGACCTTTCCGCCCACACCCAGGACACAGGCAGACCTTGCCTTGTCTCTCAGGGTTTGTTCAGATGTCCCCACCTGCAAAGGCCGGATGAGTGGGTGGCATTGCTCCGCTCAGACTGCCCTGCCAGGAGGCTGGCCTTCCATCCATGCCAGCCCTTCTGGGGCATTGGTGGGCAGCATGGCCCCAGAGGACTGGCCCGGACTCTGCCAGAAGCAGGCCAAGTTCAAAGACATTCCACCACCCCTCAGGGCCTTTGATGCGCAGAACAGGAATTCATGGCTCTGTCTCCGGGTGGCAGCTCTGTCTCCGGGTGGCAGCCCTGTCCGCTGGACTGCAGCTATTATGTAGCACCCCAACCGCCCACCCCATTATGTGCGCTAACAGCTATTTCCTTGCCTTTAGGGGTGCCACCCGTGGTCTAACTTCTCTTCGGGGGGCTGCTGGGTGGCATGCTTTTTCTTTGTTCCTAGTCAGGTTTACACGTTTCTCAAACAAAACAAGTTCCTATTTTAAGCTCCTAATTGCCCACTTGCAGTCTCCGAGCATTATCCCACAGTGCAGAGGAAGGGGTTAGAGTCCGGGTGGAGAGATTTAGGAACCAGGGGCTGGGCAGGCTGGCTACACCTGTCCACCAGCCTGCACAGGCAGACTCAAATGGCTGGTGGTGCCCAGGGCCTGGGGCTGAGGTGCAGCTGAGAGACCCAGCCCTCTTAAGGAGGTTTGACCCCCATACATTACTTTCCTCTTCCACAGCTCACCTGTTGATACTGTCGTGGCTTCCTTGGCCCTGGAACTCCTCCAGGCTGTTGGGCATTAGTCAAGGCCATCCCGTGGCCCTCATCTGCTGCCGTGTGGTCAGATCCTACACCATCCTTTCTCACCAGCCTCAAGTGGAGCTAATAAAACCAATGGGCCAGAACCTCATGTCTCAAGCCCTCTCACTGACTGACCTATTCCTCCCTATGTGGTTGGAGGTCAAGTGGCCTCCACTCAGGTGAGTCACAGCCCTTAGCAGCAGCTAGAGAGCAGGCTTGTCTAAGCCCCACTTTCCTCTGGTGTTGCAATGGCCACTTCCTTTTCAAGGACAGAGAATCCCAAGAATCCTGGGGAGGCCTGGGTGAGATTTGCACGCACAGCAAGTTCAGTTTGCATGCAGGAGTGCAGGACACTGGAGTCCAGCAGCTGTGGGGATGCTGGTGTCAGGGCACATTTGCTTCTCCCAACTGCCCCTCATCCCTTACAATCTCTGCCACGTGCCAAGTGCCAATTCTGGTGGACACTGAAGGATGAGGGACTGCTGTGTAGGGCAGGCCTGTTTGAGCCAGCCCTGGACTGGGGCCTCTGGGACTTCAAACCAGGTTTCTGGCCCATTTACTACTCCCAGATATTTCTCTGGGGAGGAGGTGTGCACACATGTACCATGTCCAGAAGCAGCTGGCCCATGTCGGGCCCTTCTGTAGTAGGGAAGCTGGTCCTACTGCCAGCAGCAGCCCTGCCTTGACATGGTGATCTGGAGAGCCTGCCAGCTCCCATTTAGCCCCATGATGAAAACAGCCATACCATGCCCAACCAACTGCAAAGGCCTCAGCTTCCTGGGCCAGGCAGGTCCTCTTGCCTACAAGGCCCCTTGGCATGACTGGACTCAGGGTTCCACTGTCCTGAGTGGGAATTGGATGAGGTGACAGACACAGAAGTACCAAGGATTCCATGCAGCTAGGAGTGGTCTCTCACCAAGCTATGTGCCCATGTGGACCTACCTGGCCTGGCTGCGTTATGCAGTGAGTGGCTAAGTGTTCTAAGGGTGCAGGTTCTGGTCTTAGCTCCCCTCTCTGTCCAGTGCTTGAGTTCTGGGATCTTGCTGGAAACTGCTTCAAAACAACAAGACATTCCTCTTCCAGCAGCGAGCTACTGAAGAAGGTGAATGGAGGGTTTGCTCCCCACCTCCAACCCCCATCCCAGCCAGCCTTTATGCTCTTCCCCAGACACTGAAATAATATAATGTACAAATAAATTTCCGATCCCTGCCACGGGTGCAGACAAGACTAGCCACAGCCCAGGTGGCTCAGATGTGGTCACCTCAAAGGCAGCACAAGAAGGAAAAGAATCGTTGGCCTAGCCAGAAGCTTGGGATTCCAGTGGTAGAGAATGAACTAGCAGTTTTAACCAAGAGGCAACAGGCCCAGAAACAACGATCCTACTGTACCTTGTGCAGCAGGTAGTCTCTTGTTTCGGTAGGTGGGTATGTTCAAGACCCCACATGCCCCAAGGCCAGCAGCCATGTTCTACTTCACTTCAGTGATTTCCTCTCACTCAGCCATGTTGGAGTCTTTTACTGAATGCTCACCGAAACGGTCATGTGACAGCTTGCTTAGTTGTTGGGAGTTTCTAGTACCCACAATGCTCTGCCTTTGATAGCACCTCAAGCTCTTGAGACTATCTGGCTTACAGTCTGCTGGCCCCACCCCAAATGGACACAGGGCATGGTTTTTATTGTTCATGAAGATCTCTTAGAAATACAAGTGGTACTGTTCCCAGCCTAAGAGGTCTTTGCCTCTCCTTTTGAAAAGCTGTGTGCCTGCCCACCCCAGTGCATGGGTGAAGGCCAGCACACTGCTCTCTGGGGTCAGCTGCCGTCCACTCTGTTGAGACAGTGCCTTTTAAAAAACACAATCCCACTTCCATTTACTGGGTACCGCTGCTGCGGGTGGAAGTGGGAAGTTGGCTTCCCCGCTGCTACCTGGATCATCAGGTACCCTGACCTGCTGAGCCTTCTCACCAACCTGAGGCAGAGTTTCTCCTGCCACATCCGGCTTTTTAAAAACATAGGCTCCAGAGCTCCAACTAGGATGGCCAGGTTTTCGCCTGCTGAGCCAGCCCTCTCTGGGCCTGCTTGCTTGGCCTCACCACTGACTGCAGAGACCTGTAACTTCTAGTGTTAGGGGTTGAGGAGTCAGGGGTAGGAGAATGGACAGACCACACTCCACAATGTTGCCTTCTCCTTCAGATCTCACCAGTTTATAATAGCACTCAGGACACTACTTTCAGGAGTCAGTGTGGTAGAAGAACACTCTCTAGAGAACAGCCAGCCATCAGACCTGTCAGATCAAGAACAACTGCTTATCTTGCCAGCACCTTTCACTATCAGGACCCAGATCAAAGTACCTCACATTTGTGCCGATGCCCTTTGGCGTGGTGGCTGCTGCAGAGGAGTCAGGTGTCTAGCTCCCAAGGACAGCTCAAAACTGGAGCTGCAGTCAGAGAGCTCGCTCTGGAAGCCCCATCTTCCCTTCCCTTGCACTTGTGTCAGAACCAGGAGCACAGCTCTGTTTAGGAGCTACTAACTACAGCATTTCTTCAGACACGTGGGTGCCTGCCAGCATCCTGTGCACCTCACACCCCCAGGCACGCCCCTGAGATTGCTGTCCTGAGTGTGCTGAAGTGGTGCTAGTAGAGTATGGTGTTTGCTTTCCCGCAGACCTCCAATCACTGCCCATGAGGTGTGCCTGCATTTCAGACAGCACCCATCTGCATTTCTGTTCCTTTGCCACCTCTGCAGGTAGGACTTGGCTCTATGTCATCCTTATGCTTCTAGGTATGTACCAGAACTACCACTATATGGAATACCTTGCTGTGGTCCCTCACATAAAAAGGGTGACTGGGAGTAAAGCTCTACCCCTGTTAACCTGACCCCAATCCACTCTGGATCCCAGCAGGGTATCTCTGAGGACTTCCTCACAGGACCCCCCTCCTCCTGTGAATTTAAAAGGCACAATCTTAAAACTCAGGAAACCACAACAGCACAACATTCTCACTTTTTAGAAAACCCAACCACGAGTTGTAACACATCTTTCTTTGTAGGAAACGTACAAAGCCTGCTTGACAGACCTACCACCAAAATGACAGATCATCTGGCAGGCCACAGATCAGATAAACATAGTTACTGGTTCAAACGAACAGAAGGGTTGTCCTCTCCAAGTGAGCCTCACTATTGCACAGTGGGATGATACCAGCCTAAGAAGGGCTTATTCAGCTTCCAGCTTTAGTTACTGTTGAGTGTAGCACAGAGACTACTGCAGGAAGTGCCTGCCTAGTTCCTGGGCAAGAGGGGGAGCTGAAGGAGGACTGGTTACACAGGCTTCCTCAGCCCTTTGGTCAGAAGTGGCAGGACAGTCATTTCAAAGAAGCGCAGCCAGCCAGTGACAATATTCAAGGCCTACAAATGGGCCTCCTCCCTCTGGTTTGTCTGGGTTTGATGTGACGCTGCTAAGGGTCACGGGCACTCCCACCCAGACTTGGTCCTTCTCTACCCTGACAGCCCGGGCACCCTAATGGCACCCCTTCCTTCCCCTGGGCAAGCTGGGGGCCTTCATGCCCTGAGCAACCATCTCACGACAAACAAACAAAATGACACAAGTGAATGAATTAAAAGTTTAATTCTGAACCATTTTATAATGGCATCTGTTGAAGCATTGTATCACAGCAGGTTACAACAACTTTGGGATAAAAGGCAACTGGTATACTGTCCAAAACAAGGCTCAAATAACACCTCTTACTCATTTACCCTACCGCACGTATCCCCGATAAAGTTTTTGTTCAAAAACATGAAATAGATCCACCTGCTTATTTTAAGCATATTAAAAAGGAAACTAATCGGACCATTTCTATCTGTCTATTTATACAAAAGGCTACACAATGTTACACGTCTCCAGATTACAATTAGCGTGATTATGAATTAGTGTTCTACACCATTACTCAGGTCTTAGAAATCAGAAACTGCTGTAGCAGGTTCACTAGAACATAACACTACTTAAAAACTAACAGTTACTGCAAAAAATAAAAGCAAGCAAAGTCAGCACCACTACAGATATTAAAACAAAGAACAAGCAAGGCTAGGGTTTGATAACGCCATCTTGTGATCCATTCGTGTGCATTCTTCACTGCGTGAGTCACTCCCCAAATCCATTTGTATTGTTACTCCTCGACCAAAAAGGACCAGAACAAAAAGTTTACTTCGACTGTTCCCATAGGAAACTCAGCTTGGTTAGTGTGTCAGGCACTTTCTGAGATACCAGCCCACCCCTCGAGCCCTCTCAGCAACTCTACAGGCCAATCACAATGCAAGTTCAGACACTACAGCTGTATAGAGAGAAAGGCTGCTATTAATGTTGAAAACAGCAAATGTTACTCATCTGAGTATAATGCTGCAAAAGCTGTGGCAAAAACATCAACGTGAGAAACTTCCACACATGAACGTCTCCTTCCAAGGTATGTATCTGTTTTGTGGCAGATTTACAAACAGGCCTAAAACCATTCCCACCCTACCAAGTCTTTCTGGAGTTCTGCAGGCAGAGTAAAGTATTCACCCACACTGGCTTTTATAAGCTTTCTTACCTAAAGGACGATTTACAGGTCAGTATCAAACCAGGCCAGCTGATTGCTATCACCTGGGGGCAGCCCATCCATGAGGTCCTGGGCGTGCCCCAGATCAGGCAGCCCATCAACTGGATAGTCAGCACCAGGGTGGTGGCCACCCATCTCATGCTCCATCATAGGGTCCATCCCCAAGGCATCCTGGCCGTATCCACCAGAGTGAAAAGAACGGTAGCTGGGATCTGTATGAGTCAAGGTGTCCACAAGATGGGCAAAGGAAAGAGGAGAGACTGGTTAACTGTGGTAAGGACATCTTGCCAGGAACACTGCTTTCTAGGCTCCTCTTTTAAGTAATTACACAAAGCTAGGCCTCACACAGTTCCTGAGACTATCTACCACACACCAGCAGCAGTGTGCCTTCAGCACTTGATTCTGACCCTGGCAGAGCATGCAGCGGCAGCAGCTTACTGTGCCTGACCTCCTGAGAATGAAGTCTGATCTGCCTGTCACAGATCAGATGAGAAGCCAAGGTGTTCCACGGCTCCTTGGATAAAGCCTCTGGGATAGAGTGATAATAGCAACAGCACCTTATGCTGCTCAAATTTGAATAATTTTCCAAAAAGCTCTGACAGATCAGCTATGAATCACCCATCCTAGACCACTCCCATCACCTCCCCGTTCGTTCTCCAAGACAAAAGGTATGATGAAGGGTTGTGTGACCAACAAAAAGCCAGGCAACAGGGCTGGCAGGAGGAGCATGCATAGGCAGCAAGAAGGCCATGGCCAAGGTCCCTGTGCTCCACTCTGCTTCTGACTCTGGAATTCTGGGAGAATGTTTAAGTGCAGCTACCACTTCCTCCAACCCAGGTTCCCAGGGGTGGACAAGGGCTTTATGACATACCATCCTGGCGATATCCAAGGGCTTCTCCCTGGGCACCAATGTCCAGTCCAAGATCAGCAGTCTACATAAATGGGTACGGGAAGGACATAAAATTTCAAAACTACACCTTAAGTGTTTATAAACATAAGATCACAGAAGACAAAGACCTCAAACTGCATGTAGCATTGAAGCACTCACTCACTGAATGAATATATACAGTAGAGAGACAATGGCTGTGCCAAGGATACAGGTACAGCAATAAACACCGACAGATTGCTCCATCACTGAGTGCACAGTGGGAAATGGCAGTCTGAGTATGAGTAGCGGGACTAGCAAAGCGGCCATTACCCAGACAGAGGCAGTTGTGGGAACAGGCTTCAGAATGCAATGGGCAAGGGCTCAGGTCAGAACACGTTACGATGCCTACTGACTCACTCCCACATGACTCACTGTCTGAAACCCAAGACTGCACTCGGGGAGCATCACACACTGAGATCTGGGCTCTAGTTGGGAACTATGGGGTGTTTAAAATATACTTCTAGGGAGGTTTACTAGAAAGTGATTCAAAGACTTTCTGTACTGAGAACAAATTACTAACAAATTCAAAGATAAGCCGACTCTCAACTAATAGCTCAGCAGATTGCCTTCCATCTCACACATATGTTCCTGTGAGTTCTGAGGGAGATGGTGCTCATGCTAGCTGCAGCTAGAGCCCAGTGAAAGCACTGACTGACTCATGCAATGCTGGCTTACCTCATTCCAAGCCATTGGCTCTGTCCTGAAGAGGGAACTGGTCAGCTCGACAGAAAGCCGCTTCTTGTAATCCTGTGGCTTGTCCTCAGACATTCGGAATAGGACAGCAGCTGCATATGTTGCTGGAATAGAAAAAGAAAATAGCCCTCGAGGCCAGGCCCAGGCCCAGTGTACAGGCAACTAAAGGGACTGGGTTCCTCTGCTTACCCACGCCTTCATTCCTGGAGTGGAGTAATTCTGTCAGGGGAGCTGTGGCTCCCTCAGCTTCAATGGCCTCTGCAGCCTCCTTGTCCTGAGCAAGTTCACAGAGGACCCCTGCAGCTACTCTTTGGATATTTTCAATGGGAGAATAAAGCAACTATAGAGAAAACACAGAAACAAGACCTAATTAAACCCAACGTAAATACGCATGACATGTGCACACTGTGGCGCAAACTTGACCAATCTGGAGTGTCAGCAGCTGTGGCTGCTCTGGCATATAGGATTTCTAGAATTGTCCTCTGGCCCGCCCTCCTCCTCAGGCTGTAGTACCCATGTTCTTGACTAAAAAGTAAAGGCTTCTGGTCTCCAATCCTCTCAATGCCTAGGGAAGTGACTGGAGGGCAGTCACCTGAAGCCAACATACCTGCACAAACAATGGAATGGTATTGAGTCCTCGGATTACAATCCGGTTGTGAACGTCCCGAGCGAGGATGTGGAGAGCTCCAGTACACCCTTCAACTATCTCCTCCATGCGCACACCCTCCTAGTGGGAGAAAAGCAGTTAACAAGCTGGCACTCTGAGCAGCAGTTGCTAGCTACGTATGTGCACTGTCTCCAAAGATCCTCACAGCTTGCCCAGTGCTCAGTAATGGAGGGTTCCCTCCGCTGAGCATCACGGAAGGCTCCTAGCAGCAGCCCTTCTCCCTGCAGAGAATCAGCCGCTTTCCTGTGCTGTGACTTCCACATCAAATGCAGCTGCACAAAAGCCTCCGCCTGTGCCAGGGCAGCTTACTTACCCTTTCCACTACTCACCGAGACTCATGCTCACCATGCACCCTACAGGATCAGCGAGTTCCAAGGGTGACCACAGGCACAATGTAAATGTCAAGAATTTTTGCACAAGAGACTTGAGCTATAAAACCCCACATAAACCCCACAGGCACTGAGGACAGTGAATGTTCAGCTTCCCTATCCTTCAAATCCTAAAGTTGGCTTTGTCACTACATGGAAGAGCATTACCCTTTCTGGGTAAAAGGTAAGTGTATGTAGGCCATTTCTTTCAACTTGTCCTCTATTTCTTACACATATCTGGTAAAAACTTCCCTCAGCTTTATTCCTACAGTTAAAATCCCCACTGAGCTGCCAGGGGATTGCCCAGAGACCAATCAGCAGTCTGTGTATTTGCTATCTATGTTTTATTTTAACTCTACCACTTTTATAGTCAACTCGATTTCCTTTTTTTTTTTCAACCTGATTCTATAAGGACACCTTATGGAGAGGGGTCCGAAACAATAATAGCAAGCAAACACACAAAACCACCAGCAGTATGGGGTTCTAAAATCTGTTGTAACGGGTTTCCTCTTTTTTTCTGATGTGGAGAAGAACCTGATAAGAGTGGATACAAATATGGCTGTGGTAGGTTTTCTATTTTGGCACATGCATGCAAGACCTAATCCACAGCAGCTCCATGTCCCTTTTTAAGGCTGACCAGGGAAACATCACCAGAGCTTGTTACACAGTGTCTCTGGAAACCAGACAGAGTCTAAGTCTTTCAGTCATTAGCAGCCCTTCACCAAAAGATGGGAAGGTAGAGACAGCACACGGAGATTGCATTCACCTCACCCTTTTATAACAGCCATGTGTCACAAAGCTCTACCTACCACAAACTGCTGCTGCGTTCCACCCATGGAGGTGCGCCGTTGGGTGTCCTGATGTGCTCGTACAAGCAGCTGAACTAGTCGTGGAATAGCACCCTGTTCCCGCAAAGGCGCATGATTTGCTGGGCAAAGGGCAAGGTTTCGAATCAATCCAACAGTTGCCTACAGAAGAAAAAAAGTAGACAACACAACAAAGCACAGGCAGTGTGAGTGAGCAGACGCTTCAGGTCCCACCACCCTACCCAGCCACTGTCCCAGCAGACCATCTCTATGCCCAGCCGTCCGTCCCAGCAGACCATCTCTATGCCCAGCCGTCCGTCCCAGCAGACCATCTATGCCCAACAGAGCTCCCTGCTGACAGTTCACCTTTATCAGAGGCCAGTGGGATGGTGGGTGCAGGAGTTTAACCACAACAGGCAGTCCATAATGAAGGCGAACAGCATTCTGGGCCATCTCGGCTTCCTGATGCCGGCTGGTCAGATGACGAAGGGCACAGATGGCAGGCTCAGTGATGTCCTCCCTGTCACCGGCACGAAGGACAGTGCGTACAAGAGCCTCTATGCCACCCACTTGGCACACCATCATCTTGTTTTTGTAGTTATTGCAAGTGAGGTTAGAGAGAATTCCAGCTGCACAGGTGACCACATTTATATCATCGGAACCCAGAAGCTGCACTAGAGTCCCAAGGAGGCCTTCCATCCCTTCCTGTTGAGATAAAGACACAATGAGCTCAGAGCTCATGGAGACCCTAGTGGCAAGGCAGCAACAACTTGTGTAAAATATACCTGCTTAGTCGCTGCATCTGAAAGGTTTCTGAGAGTCCAAAGACAGTTTTGAACAAGTCTCTGACTTGGGTCTGTCAGATGAAGCCCCAGTGCCTGCATCCCACCTGCAAAGTCAGACATCAAAGGCAGGCCTGTTAGCCCTCACAGTGTCCCCTGACTCCGAGAACTTTATTTCCTTCAGTTTTTCAGAATGTTACACAGCTTTTCTAATCTACCTTGCCAGTGACAATTCATGTCAAATGGCTGTTGTACCCTTCTATCGTTTATGGACAGTTTCACCATCTGTTGTCTGCAGGTAACATTCGTACAAACTCCTTTCATTCAGCTACTTCCAGAATGACCGTCAGCACCAGGGTCAGTTCTGAGCTGGATAAAGCAGTTTGTGCATGCTTTGTTGACCACCACATGGTATGTGCAGAGGACAGTACTACAGTCCTCAAGACAAGAGGTCATGTGAGTGGGAAGGCAATGCCTGCAAGTCTTGCAGTACAGATGTAAACCAATAGGTAGACATCCTGGGACTCAGGAGTCAGGTAAGCTGCACTGCGGTAGCTCACTCAGTCAGTCAGGAGTTCCAGGATAGCCTGGGCAACTGTGACAGGCCATATAACAAGTCACTTAAAACACACCTCCTTCAAGTGAAATCCCTTCTGAGTGAGAGACACAGTCTTACCTCCTTGTTCGTCCCTCATACCTATGTTGTGTCCTCAAACCTGACTAATTTGTCACAACTATAATTTAGTCCACTTTTATGACTTGATGACAATGGTCTCTCAAATAATTCCTTTCTCACAGCTTGCTTCCAGCTGCTGTCAGTGACCTGGGTTGAGGCTGATCCTCCTCTACCTTTGGTAAATAGCTGGCTACTCTCTTTATGCAACTTGTCCCAAATGCTCATCAGAATAGCTTAGGAGACAGCAGGTCTGAATGGTAACAGCCCATCAGGCTCTTCTAAGACACCCCTCTTCCTTACTGTCATAAACTCAGGCAGCTTTCCAGCCTTAACCTGCCTTTCCCCATGTCCTTCTAGCTGACTGTCACCTTAAGGACTGTTCCCCAGACTTGCTAGGTTTTCTAAGCCAGCTGTTTCCTTCAGTGGTTCCCACTCTACAGCTACTCTCCTGCTCAGCAAAACTGCACAGCACACGGTTGCCTCTAAGACTGCCACCAGTTATCAACCTTGAGGACATGAAGCAGTGTTCTCCATATGTATTACCAAAACAGCACAGTCACCTGCCCGCACCAGGGCCCTGCCTAGCTCATTAACTGTTCAAGTTGTATTTGTACCAACAGCCTCCTTGCTTTAAGACATGGCCCACACAATGCTCTATACTCAGCGAGCATGTAAGCTCCCATGTCTCATGCAAAATCAAGGCTGCTGCTTCCCCGAAGTGCTATGCAGCCTCCTTTTCTGGGATGTCCTCCTCAGTAGCTGTCATTGTTATATGCTGTCCACTCCTGTCCTAACACACATTCCTCTGTTCTATTCTGAGACAAGGCCTTGCTAACTAACCCAGGAAGTCCTAGACCTCTTGATCCTACCCCTGCTTAAGTGCTGGGCTCCAGGCCTATGCACTGAGCTCAGCACCTGCCTTTGTGTGTTGTGCTCATCTTCACAAGACTAAGTAGGAGGCAATTCCCCACTGCTCTACAGATGAAGGCATAGTAATGGTGTCAAGTACACTGCTTCAAGTATATATATATTCAAGATAAACACATCCATATCAGAATGACCTGGGGCATCCACGTACATCCATTTCCAACTATCCCAGCTACCTATGGACTTTATCAATCTACAAACTTACATTTAAACAAGTCTTACAGAGGTTCTGGAAATACGGGCAGAACTAATGTCCCTTTACTCCACATGAACACAAGCCACATGTGTCTCTCTCAGGTCCATGGTTTCACTGTTAGCAACTACCTCAGTAACCTGAAGTGTTCCCAACGGCCCAAAGAGGGTTGGTTGCTACAGCCCTGTGCCTCATCCTCAGCACTGTCCTCTACATGATGCCTTCATCATTTTCCACTTCTGCTTGGTTGTGAAGCCTAGGCGGACATTAGTTGCTTACTGAAAGGAATCCAGAGAGCTGCAACCATGAAGCCTGGACATAAACCATGTATTTTCTCTTCTATCACTGGGGAGAACACCATAACAACAAATCTCAAATCAAACCAAACCACTTCTCTGCTACTAAGCTGTACTCTAGATTCACAGGGCTGCTAGTCCAGAATCAAAGTCAGAAACAAGTTTTATGGAGCAATGTGTTTTTGTTATCTCTGACAAAAAATTAAGTAACATGGGGCAAGCAAACAAGTACTGTGAGTGATCTTGGAATTTGTGTACTCACCAGCTTCTACAATGGCTGGCTTGTTGCTAGAGCAGACAGACAGCACCTTCAGCACTCTGCTTGTGGTCCACAGAAGCTTCTCATAAGTGTAGGTCCTCATTATGTTTACTAAGGCTTGGGGTCCACCACTGGCCAGAATGATCAGCTAGAGAGATATGGAACTGTAAGTCATGAGACTCAGGAAGTGCTGGAGAACAGTGCCATCCATCACTGAGTTACTGTACATCCAAGAACTTTAGTCAGCTTACAATTAAATGTATCTCTGGATCCTTCTGATCCACAGTCTCCAAGTGGGGTCTCAGGTATGTGACTCCTGTGCTACAATTCTGCTCAAATCCAGGCATACCAACTCTCTCAAGAATACAGCACCTGGAGCTGTGCATGGTGGCACACGCCTTTAATCCCAGCACTCGGGAGGCAGAGGCAGGCAGATTTCTGAGTTCGAGGCCAGCCTAGTCTACAAAGTGAGTTCTAGGACAGCCAGGGCTACACAGAGAAACCCTGTCTCAAACCCCCGCCCCCCCAAAAAGAATACAGCACCTCAAGCTAGAGAGATGGCTCAGCTGTTAAAGAGTGCTGGC
Source organism: Mus minutoides (assembly GCA_902729485.2). Lineage (NCBI taxonomy): Eukaryota > Metazoa > Chordata > Mammalia > Rodentia > Muridae > Mus > Mus minutoides. The sequence goes on along the minus strand of LR750586.1, from coordinate 58,775 downwards.
TACTCTTCCAGAGGACCCAGGTTCAAGTCCCAGCACCTACATGGCAGCTCATAACTGCCTGCAAATCCAGTCCCAGTGGAACCAACACCCTCAGACATACAGGCAACATGCAGGCAAAACAACAATGTATCAAAAGAAATCACTAAAAAAATAAAACCATTTCAACTCTGGCCACCTCTCCACAATGAACACTGAGGAAAAAGACCAAGCAAGCAGGGTTGCTTATAGTAGTGATGAAAGTTCTGTCAAAACAGCCAGTTGAAAATGGGCACTAAGAGCCCGTAGCTTCTGACTCTGATCTTCTGTTACATACCTCATGAGACACTGCCGAATGCCCACTCCCTCATCCTTAAGGTCCTTGAACATTTCCACAGGCAGGTCTCATCCCATGCCTGTGTTTAAGATCTTATCTCCTGGACTTTGGTATGGCCAACAAAGGCTCACAAAACCCACCCAGCCCAGCTACAGCCTAAGCCCAACTCTAAGGCTTGTGTCTCTAGCACAGCATCCCTCTTCCTCCTCGGGACTGTGTATGCCATCCTCTCACTGCCTCCTCCTAGGTAACACCTCACTTCTTCTCAAAGACTGCCACAAGACCTCAAAACACCATGTTCTCTCTATAGACAGCCTCTCCTCTCTGCCCAAGTGTATACACTCCTGAGGCCTGCTCCCCATCCCTTCAATGCTTAGCACCACACTGTACATACAGAGATTCAATGTCTAAAGACAAATCTTTGAGCCTGTTTGTGTGTGAGTGCGCACGTATATGCTAAGGACTCAGTGGCTCCACACTCTGTGTAAACAACTTTCATCACTCTACCTTGCTCTCTTGATTGCCATAAGCTAAGATCTGAAGGCAGTCTGTTGTAATAGCCAAGAATTTCACGTTTGTTTTGTTGAGCAAAGCAACCATTTTCTGCAGTCCACCAGCTAGGCGCACTGCCATTTTAGCTCCTTCCTGATGGAGCAGGAGATTATGCAGTGTCGTGATGGCGTAGAACAGTACAGAATCCACTGGTGACCTGGGAAGAGGAGAACCTTTGTTAGCCACGCCAGCACCCTTCTACTTCCTACCCTTCAAGTTCCCTGGCATTCTCTTACCCAAGCATTTTCACCAGTGCTGGGATACCACCAGACTTAAAGATGGCCAGCAAGCCCTCACGATGGTGAGAAAGGTTGTGTAGAGTCCCAGCGGTACAACGAGCTGTTTCTACATCATTTGTATTCTGCATGGTGCGTACAATGGCAGACACCATCTGAGGAGAGCGCATGATGGCATGTCTGGAAGCTTCCTTTTTGGAAAGCTGATGGACCATAACAGCAGCTTTATTAACTACCACCTAGAATAAGAGATGAAGAGGCACCATTAGTTTCCAAAACTTAATGTGAGGCAGCCATTGGCATCCCCTCAAAGTAAACTGAAAAGCAAGTTACAGCACTGCTTACCTGGTCCTCATCGTTCAGCAGTTTTGTCAGCTCAGGAATTGCACGTGTGGCAAGTTCCGCGTCATCCTGATAATTAATCAAATTGACAACTGCATGCTTCAACATCTGTGATGGTTCAGCTAAGCGCTGGACATTTGTGGGGTGAGCAGCGTCAAACTGCGTGGATGGGATCTGCATGCCCTCATCCAGCGTCTCAGGGAACATGGCAGCTCGGACCCTCTGAGCCCTAGTCATTGCATACTGACCGTCAATATCTGCAAAAGGTAAACCCAACACTCACTAGGCATATGGGACTCTGCTGCCCTCTGCCCTTCCTCCAACCCACTTGTGCTGTGTCTGAGTTATCACACAGCCCTGTCAAGAAACTTAATGCTAGCTCCCACACACAAATGCTTTACCAGCTACTTGTTCTTGCGTGAAGGACTGGGAAAAGCCTTGCTCCCATTCATAAAGGACTTGGGAGGTGTCAACATCTTCTTCCTCAGGGTTGCCCTTGCCACTCAGGGAAGGAGCTGTGGTGGTGGCACCAGAATGGATTCCAGAATCCAAGTAAGACTGCTGCTGCCAGTGACTGACAGCAGCTTTTCGGTCCGGCTCCATGGCCATGTCTAACTCCATCAGGTCAGCTGTAAAAACAGAGTATGTTAGTGCACTCACTGAAAATGCTACCCGAAGAAGCCACCTATGACAATGACCCATTGAAATACTGTTAGAAAAGCAGCCAAGGAGAGCAGAGTGAGGGTCAGTGTGAGCTCCATGGAACAGGGGTGGCCTGAGAGCACTCATTAGATCCCATTGGTGGCTTGCTAATTATTTCACCAAGCCAGTGGTAGTGTGCATAAGGGAAAAGAATAAAGGCGGGTCTGGCCAGGCAGCAGGGGCAAGAGCGGCAGGGGCTATGAGACCGACCCCACCCCACAGGCGGCAGATCCCCAGACAGCAGACTGAGTCACAAACCTTGAGTAGCCATTGTCGACGCAGCAGTGTCACAGCAGCTGTGCGCTGAGCTTCAGATACCCTGAAAAATTCCATCAAGTCATTAAAACTTGCGTTTGTTTTTAACCCAGGCCACTGTGATTCTGTTACCTGTACTAGGCTATGTGCCCCCACACCAAAAGCCAGTTCACCATGGCATAAACTAAAAGTACACACCAACCACAGTTCCATCACCACTGAGGGTTATGTCAGGCAGCTCTTCTCAGTAGAAAGATTGTAGGCATAAGGTGCTTCTAGAGAATGTCCCCTCTCTAGTGAAAGCCAGCCAAGGGAGCACTCATTAAACTCTAGCTACACTATGAATCCTGAAGGCTGCGCATGCCTTCAGGATACCTGGAAATCCCAATAGCCAGGAGTCAGCGGAGGTTTTTAAAAAGAAAACACCAAATTTTTATTAAACAAATCCAATGTTTTTCCTGATATAACACAATTACCAGATCAGAATGGTGATTTATGCAATTTAAGAAGCAAAATTACTTTAAGTCAAAGTTTGAAGCACAAATAAAAGCACACTTGTGAACAGGATCTGTCTAAGTTCAAACAATGTTGTACACACTATGTCAACTGGTATGGAAGTCCCTGTGATTCAATAGTGGAACATCTTTCACTGGGGAGCTTTAGTCTAAATTATGTCTTCATTTTGGTTTTACTGTACAATATTCAAGAAAACTACCAAATCACCAAGGATAAAACGGGAACTTAAGGCTCATGACCTCTAGGTACTCTATAAACAGATTCCACTAATGTCTATCCCAAGCAGGCTGCACTACAGCTCACATAATGAGTACTTACAATCAACAGTAAATGGATAAAGACACAGAAAGGACTCCTAGGTATGACTGCGTTTTCAATTCATGCAAAGGTGTTTTTCACCATTTAATGAAGTTAGAAACCTCAAATACTGACCAATGTTTATTTAGGTAGAGGGAACAAACACACTTATCTTTTCCTGTTTTCTGAGAAACTATTCCCTCTAAAGCCCAGGCTGGCCCTCCTGCCTTGCTCACCTTCCCGAGATGGGACCACATCCGGATTCCATCATTCCTCCGAGGCTAAAGCAGATAAACTCAAGTTGTGCCCTTGTTTCAGGGTCCACAGTACAAAGTGACACATAGTTGTCAAGGCCAGGGACCACTATCTCAAGAACCTCCTACCCTAAAGTGAAAAGCACAACTGTGCAGTGGGCATGGAAACTTTCCATCTTTAATCAACAATGATGCCCATTCCAGTGTGGAGAAGTGGGTGTGGCCCCCCCCTTTGCTCACCTTGGGTAGAGCAGAGCTGCTGCCCCCAGCCCTCATGAAAGTGCAGGCCCACTGCAGCTCTGCAGAGGGGACTTGAACCGCCTGTATCTAGCTCCTTATGTGGCCAACATAGACAGGTCAGGAGACTAGGCGGTGCCACTACTACATACAGGCTGCACACTGCCATGCTACCTCCTTGTGGTGCACGACCCAAACACTTACCATCTTGCCTGGTGTATATGGCTGACCTGGTTATTTGGAACACAATATATAATAATTTTATGGGGGGAAAGTGCATGTTCTAAACTCAGTATCTGCACGTTAGAGTTCTGAACACACAATCCATTAGCATATAGTATAAGCATCTAACAAAGCACCCTACACAGTCCATGAAAACCATCCCTCTCCTCGAAGCAGCCCTGTAGGGTGGAGGCCAAATGTCCGTCAAAAAGCAGAATGAAAACAGGATGAAAGAGAGCTGACAGTTTTAAGCAGCAACATGCAGGTCAAAGAAATTTTTTTTGCAGAAAGATCCAAAACTGGAAGAATTCTAAGCACTGTTCACCAAAACAACAACACCACCCTGGCAAGTCCACCCAGAAGTGGAGCAGGGCCCTGTCCAAAAGGAAACTTTTCCTCATTAGAGACTTCAAGCCAAGGGCTGCTCGCTCCCTTCCAAGCACACCCTGCCAGTTTAAGGGACCAATCATATAATTCATAAAACTGCCACTGTGGAAGAATATTTAATATCAAAAGAAAAAGCTTAAGAAAAGCAAACTCAGCAAAAACAGATAGTGCTTTTAAAATGGGGTAAGGGATACCACAAATACTTTAACCTGGTATTCCCATGAAACTTAACCAAAACCAGTAAGTTAAATATTAACCAAAGTTGCAAAATGCTCCTGAAACACCACAGGGAAAGACCTCAGACATTAAAGAGAAGAAAATGGTGGATCCAATAACCAAATCAAAGTTTCAGAACACCCACAGCTGCATGAGGAGAACTCGCCTAAGTGCTCCTGCTGTGCCAGTGAGCACAGGCTATGCAGTGTCTGTGACAAGGAGCGTGTGGGGTTCACAGCTTCTCTTGCATCACCTTACACAGTAAGTAAATGTATGTTTTACTTTTCCAGTTATCTATGAACTCAAAGATCACCTGACTTTATCTATAAATGCCTCTTGTAGAACTAGTATAGATTTACACTAAGGTTATTTTTCAAGTTCCCATCAAGATAAAATTACCTTATTTACCCTGTAAGAATATTAACTATGGATAAGATCACTGCATAAGGCACATACATTGTAAAATCACATGCCAACAATTCACTTTTTAAAAAATGTATACTAGAACAAATCCAATTATTTCAAGAAAACACTGCTCTAATTCTGGGATGTCATAATCTTTGGATTTATCTCCAAGACTTAAAAAAAACTTTACTAAACATAAGTCTGAAAGCAGAGATCCCTACATGTTCTCTGGTTTCCCTGGTTATCCTCTTCAGCTGTATATTCTGGAAGGAGTCTTTCTGAAGTGACCCCGCTCTTCCAAAGCACACAGAATGAAATGTCCTTACATTGTACCCTTAAATTTTTTTACACACACAAATGGCTGAGAAGCAGGAAGTTGACTGGCTATCCCCTAACGACTACACCACCCATCCCACCCCACCCCCACCATAGTGATGATATTCCGAGTACAGTGTTTTTCTTTGGTCAGTTCTATAACATCATCATTAACTGCAGTTAATGACATGTTGGTATTATATGAAATTTACTACTGAAGTATTTTTTTCCAAATAAAAATTATGTATGTCAACTGTTATAAAACTGTGAACGCCAGTACCACAGTGAATGACCACAGAAGAACTGAATCCTGCCTCCCACTGAACAGTCAGTCCTTCCTCATGTGCTGCTTCTAATACAAGAACATGATAAAGATCTTAACATAGAAGAAATTTTCTTAGCTAATTCTAACAACAAAAATGCTAGCAGCACTGTGGGTTTTACAGGATAAAAAGAACACTTAAGCTATGCTACACTGACTGATTGATAATCAACATGGCTCCATAAATTGATAGAATATGAGTTAACACCAAGTCCAGAGAAAGCACTGCACAAGCCATCTACTTCCCAAGGCCTTGTCATAATCAACTGTGATCCCAGCTCGCTTTACCAGCCATCCTGCCTACCCACAGTGTGCCACTTCCCAGCACCCGTCCCAACCCTGCGAGTGCTGCTTTGCCTGGTTAAAACCTAAACATTTGTTCTGTCTTGTCTGTCAGATTTTTTAATGTGGCACTTTATTTTTATGAAGCATCTATATGCACTATACTTAAGTTCTGTGAATATGCATATTTAGGACAAGTGTTCACATACTTCAATTTTACAATTATAACTGCATTTATTGTCAGCCTCACCAACGAGTACTCAAGGCATCATCAACCCTTCCTAACGTAAACAAATGTTAAGATGGTACTTTATGAGCATCACCAAGAACATCGTATTAAAAAAAAAATAACAGAGCAAACAAGGGCTGGCAAGATGGCTGAACGGGTAAAGGCACTTGGTACCAAGCCTGGCAACCTGAGTTCCAACTCTAGGACCCAGGAAAGGACCAATTTCCCCAAGTTGTCCTCTGATGTCCACCACATATGTACAGGCATGCTCGCGAGTGCATACACACATAAGCAAAGAAAAATACAATAAAACATTCTTTTTAAAAACAGACACTAGCACAAGATGAAGCCAGCAAGCACTTCAGCATGGGAGGTGGATCCCCTATAGCCCCATCCCAGAGCTGAGGAGCTGATGAATGCTCAGGGAGGGAGAGTGGGGTTTCTGAAAGGATGTGTTCCAATGGATGGCCCCACACCCATGAGCATATGAGTGTCATAAACTGGAACCTGTGGGTTATTAACAAAAAGAGGACATGAAATCTGGAGTTTTCTGAGGTGGTAGGTAGGCCTGGGAGGAGTGACGAGAAGGCCTGTGGGTGAACAGGATCAAAGAACATTATATACACGTAGGAAAGTCTCAACAACTAACAAACGTCTTGGAAGCACCTTTCCCCTCCAGCTCCTCAGTGCTCACTAGCGTGTGATTCAGCACTGCTAGGCACAGACAGACAACAGCAGGCGTCACACCAGCTGCTTCAGTGAGGACAGTGGCCAACTTTTTAGCAGGTTTTAGGTCTTACTTTTAATAATCAGGTACAGTAAAACAGTATCACCTACAAAATACTTATTAATCTGTAATGAGTACATGGATGTTTTGGTGCATTATTATCTATACCTTATATAGAACTAAATACAAACAAAAAATAGGCATTAGCATTTCAAATGAAGTTCAATGTTATTTTGAAACTTAAATCTCTGTACTTCTAAACCTTTGCAATTATTAAAATGGAGCCATCCTGAAGGGAAAAACCAGTTCTCTCAACAAGTAACTGCATGTTTTTAAGGTGGGCAACACCTGTAACTCTCAAGGCTCTTATACCCAACAAGTGTGTTTTGTAATTTAATAAGGGTTCAATATAATAATAATTTTAAAAGTAGCCATTACAATTTTATGCAAAAAAACTATTGAAATCCATTCACGACAGCATCAAGACAAAGAAAACAGAGCCGGGCAGTGGTGGGTAGTGGCGCACGCCTTTAAGGTGGATTTCTGAGTTTGAGGCCAGCCTGGTCTACAGAGTGAGTTCCAGGACAGCCAGGGCTACACAGATAAACCCTGCCTTGAAAAAACAAAAACAAAAGAGAGAAAAGAGAGAGAGAGAGAGAGAGAGAGAGAGAGAGAGAACACGTAGGGGAGGGGATGCCACAGTCTGTGCACTGGGAGGTCTTGCTTTCTAACTAGAAAGGGGTCATGTCAGATAGGAGTGCCAGCTCTGGAATCTGGTTAGTTCAATATACTCAATTAAATTCTAGACTGATTTTCATTTTAATAAAACCACTTTACTCTGACTCCTGAAGCTGATGTAGGAAGTCACTCCAGCATTTGTCCCACCCTTCTCTACGATCCACCCTGAGCTCCCTCAGTGTTAGCATGGCTGTGCTTCATGAAGGTGAAACTTACATGCTCATGTTTCTGAGGCACTGAAAATTTATCCTCATTTTTCCACAAAGCAGACAGAAATGGGAAGCAAGTCTTGCAACCACCTGGAAAGAGCTAAAAGACTTGATGAAGCGTTCAAGAAACTGCCTCGTCATGCTAAAAGCCGACCTCACCTGCACCTCTCTACTGTAAACCCTCACCTACATTCCAGCAGACACCACTAAAAAGTAAAAATCAAATTAATGTAGACATTAGGTATGTGTTAAAAATGAAGCCCATCAGAAAGCATAAAGGATGCAGCACACCCTCACACATTACACACACACACACCAGTTAAAATGCTAGGCAGTGCCCCACTACCTATATGGTAATTTTTAAAATAGCATACAAGAAACATGATTAACGGCGAAAATACACAGCACACAGAACAGGACAAAAAAAAATCTTTACAAAGGTACACCACAGAGAACAAGAAACGATATTTCAAAGAAAAAAATAGAATTGAGCAGTAAGAACAGTGAGTCTCACTCACATTTAAGGCCGTTGCCTGTCTCAGTGACCAGTTAGAAAGGTAGATGACAACCACAGCCAAGAAAGCTCATTAAACTAGCTAGAAGCAAAGCTAGTACCATCTATCACTTAACACCTTGTAAGTTAAAACCTCATTTATTTATTTATTTATTTATTTATTTGGTTTTTCGAGACACGGTTTCTCTGTGTAGCTCTGGCTGTCCTGGAACTCACTTTGTAGACCAGGCTGGCCTCGAACTCAGAAGTCCGCCTGCCTCTGCCTCCTGAGTGCTGGGATTAAAGGCGTGCACCACCACGCCCAGCCTAAAACCTCATTTGTTAAAGGCAAAGGAAGCTGAGGTATTCCACCTGTATGTATAGGGTAACAAAAAAGGCTGTAAACTACAACCACAGGGTTGAAAAATAATCTATATGTTAATATTCACCCAGCGGACAAACTAAGTACTTTTTGTTACTTACTGGTACTACAATATTGAAGAAAAAAGTCAAGTTAAGGCCATATAGCTAAAAAAGCCTCCATATTTCTTTATTAAAGAATGTTTAGGGACAATATATTTTGACCATGCTTTTTCCCTCCCCCAACTCCTTCCCACCCAATAAAAGAAGGGAGAACTGAGCTGCGAAGCGCACCTTAGCATCTTAGAAACAAGGCTTCACCATAGGGAGGTGTCAAGGAGGCTCCCCAAGGCAGCACCAGCCAGATGGACAAACCCAAAGTGGGGAAACTATCTGGAAAAGGCACTTACTGCAGGCAGGGAACTACAGCAGCCTGGGAATCAATGAAGATGAGGAACAGAAGTCAGAGTGAACCAGGAGCTACTGAACATGTAGTGTGACTTTTGAGTCACAATTTCCCAAGCACTCTAGGGGCTGGAGCCTAGCTGAGACTCCACCTGAGTTCACATGGGAGATGGAGAGGTTGTAAGAAGACAGCAGGTTGACCAGAAAAGTAGTTATTGTAGCTAGTCAGACAAGACTCCCCCTGCAAGTTTTCAACATTATCAAGCATGTAAACACAGAGGTTTTGCATAAAACCTGCAAAAAACCAATAAAGACAAATTTGAAACAGTGTTCTGCGTGTTAATTTCTTGTATTGGTCATCCTATTCTATGTTGGCCAAATACTGAGATAGCATTAAAAGCCTAAAAGCTAAGGGGCCTACCACATTACCACATGCCCTCTTTGCAGATGTAGAAACTACTACTAGCTTGGTTCAAAAGGCAAAACTGCTAAAACATAAAAGTTGTATTCTCTGGGGATGGGGGAAGATCATTGTTTTTCTTTTTCTTTTTTCTTTTTTTCTTTTCTTTTCTTTCTTATTTATTTATTTATTTATTTATTTATTTATTTTTTGGTTTTTCGAGACAGGGTTTCTTTGTATAGCCCCAGCTGTCCTGGAACTCACTTTGTAGACCAGGCTGGCCTCGAACTCAGAAATCCACCTGCCTCTGCCTCCGAGTGCTGAGATTAAAGACGTGTGTGCCACCACGCCCTTCGATCATTGTTTTTCTTAAAGCCAGTTCTTATTGATGTGACCAAGTTCTGAACTCTGAGTTTCCCAACTAATGAACTATGCTTTTCAGTTCAAATCCAAATCCTAATCTGTCTGTTAGCCTAAGTCAGGTGCCCAGCCCTGTCAATTCAAACCTACTTCTTGCTTCTCTAGAGTTATTGCTAGCCAAGTCAGAACTTCAGATAAAGAAATCCTACCCAACTCTCCATTCCCCACAGTAACTGCCATACCCACAGCCCAGTGTTTCTCAGGGCTGCACACTCCACACTCCACTGTGACTCTACCACACCCAGGAAAGGCAAAACTGCATTTCAAGATGGTCTCCACATCCAGACTATAGGCAGTTAGTGGCAGGACTCCAGAAATAATTTAGTATTTTACATTCCCTCCCTTATGAAAAAAATCTTCCTCATTTACACTTGTTATTTCTCTTCCCCATCAAACAAACCAGAACTCTGGCTTTCAGAACTTCAAGACATGTACTCAGGGGACTGAAACTTCACCTTCAGTTTCTAAGTCCACAAAATACTCAGCATATATTAAACCCAAATATTTAATAGACTAACATGCTTATCAGAAAATAAAATGTTGTGCTCTGTGAAGTATGGGTAATGCCATACTAAGGAGGTGGATATGCACCCAAAGAACTTCATTTCTCTCCTTCACTTTCTGTGTGTCCAACACAGCTCTGACCTCACGAAACAGGAGCAAGCAGGAGTCAACCTGACACTGTACTACACTCTCACTGAGGACAACAGCATGTGAAATTTTGTTGTTGTTGTTGTTTTGACTAAACAGACTGAGCCACAAGAGGAAGAAAGGGTTTTAAGTGAGTTAACAGCTTACGTGAACATAAAACTGGACAAAATGACCTAGGAAAGCCACACAGTTTTATTTGGGAAAAAGTCTTTCAAGGCTATCAAGTATTTAATAAACTCAGTTTTTAATTGAACTCAGGTTCAATACCAAGAAGATCTGCAAGTGTGCTCAGGTGTCCCCACACGCTAGCTGATCTTGTGCTTGCTAACCAAAACTGCCACAGCCAGGAGGAGATGATACAGGACTCTGCCATGGTACTTTTAGTGTCACATGGAACTGATATTAACCCCTAAAGGATTGTAAAGGCAAACCAAACTTCACAAACATTAGCTAGTAATATTAGTAAAGGACACAAAAAACAGAACTTGGAGTGGGCTGGCAAGAGACCTCAGGCTGCAGCTGTTCCTTAAGACAGGACTCACTCTCTTTCCCTACTTGCCCCTGCAGCCATGTCCAAGTGAACTGACATGTCACTGTCTAGTCTTCCAGAACAGCAAGCCTTACAGCTATGAAGTTCCTATATTCAGAGTATTTCAGAAAGCAAATGTTTTATTGAGAATGTGACTGCATTTTATTACTTTTGATACAAAGAACTTCAAGAATAGCCCCTCATCTTTGTCGTATTGTAAGTCTCAAAGCACAGTGAGTTACCTGGAGCTGCATATCAATAAACACCCACTGGTGCTTCATTTGGTTAATCTTGTGATCTAAAAGGAATAATAATTTCAAGACACAAACATCATATATATGACACAGATTCCCTTCACCTCCTATTCACCAAACATTTCAGCATCCACCCCAGGTTCTGGGGATGGTCCCACTTTGGACGAGCTTCCAAAGGCTTTCTGAAGGATATCTTTCAAGCTGGGACCAGAAGGTTTTAGAAAAAGAAGCACTATGAAGGCGCAGAGCAGAAACATGCATGAAATCTCAATATCCTGTGCAAGGCCCACACACATTAGCAGGCTCTGTTACCCTTTAGTGAGCTTAGTGGTTTAATTTGAAAAGAGATGGGTGGAGTGTAACAAAATGGCGCTAAAAGCCCAATCACTGAATTTCTCCAGTCTGTAGTAGGAAGTGGGTGGTTGGTTTGCTGGATAATTGGAGTCTTATTTTTCTTGTCTTAGACAGGGTCTCACTGTGTGACCTGAACTTGCTATGTAGCCTGGCCTGCCTCTGCCCCACCTTGTGCTGGTTCTCAGCACTGATGACAGGACAGCTTATTCTTGCTATAATTTACAAGCCTGTAAGAAAGAAGGGACACCAACCAGTCAAGCAGGAACAACAGCAGGCCAGGTGACTCACAGCAGCTGAGGCCTGGGCAGTAACACGAGGTCCTAATGCAGCCTCTAGGAGCAATACTTTAGAGTAAGTAACAAAACTGAGTATAGGGAAGAAATCCGTGTCAAGAGGGATGAAAGATGAGCAAGAAGGTCTGGTAGGGAAATGGTGCCCATCTAAAGCCACACTATCTGGGGTTGGAGAGGGGCAGGTTTTAGTTTCCAGTGATGCAGCTACACTCTGTCTACCTGCCACAGGTAGCTGAAGCGCCATCAAAAGACAACATAAGCACTGTTCCCAGTCCCACAGATCACGATCTAAGCAGGAGCTGAGACAGTGTTAACTGGTGGGCGGCTCAACAGTGAGGTCTTCGTAGATCTCATTGTCAGGAGCATTAGCTGAAAGCAAACAAAGGCAAGGGATCTCAAAGTACCTGTCCATGCAGTTCAATTACAGAGAACAGCAAGGCCTGTGAGGGGAAAGACAGCAATGCATACTACGTTACAGGCCATTTTCAAACAACTAAGAATTTACAGGAGAGAAATCAAGGCTAGATTTGCAAATCAGAGTATCTATTTAAAGCTGGATCATGTGTGAGTAGGAACCAGACAGGAGGTTCAATAACTAGCCCTTCATTCACCTCAGACATGCAACATAGATAAGTCAGAGAAAGGAAACAGCCAAGAAACTGCCAAAGTTAAGAGTGTAGAAAGCTTGCCCAGGTATCGTAGACTCTTAAGTTCCAAGTAATTGTAGGAATTGGGCTGATGCTACAATAACTTAAAGGGGGCCTAAATCATGAAACATGGTGGCCACTGATATGAGTTTGGGGGGATGGGGTATTTAAAAATCAGTAGTGCTTTAAGTCACAGCATGTCCATATGCAGACAGGAAGAGCCAGGCAGCACCAGGCAGCTCAGAGAAGCACTGAAGAGCAGGAGGGAGAAGAACAAGCAATGGCGTGCTTGTTCTGGCCGCATCTACAATGATCATCCATCCAAGGGAGTTCTTCCAATTCAATATTCTCAGCAATGACAAAGCAAGAACAAAGGTGAGTGGGGATGGAGGAAGTGGTGTGGGTCAGAGGGGAAGAAGAGTAAAGGAAATCACCACAAGGAAGGTAAAGAGGCAGAGGCAGCACTGGGCATGAAGTCGCAAGGGGCAGGCTGTGGGGTCCACAGACTGAGGAGCAGGGAAGCCTGTGACACCATATGGCCCCATAAACTGAGTCTTCACTAGAGGGAGGCTGGGCAAAGTTCTGAGTATGTAACAACAGGTCTGTGGGGCTGAACTGAAGGAGAAAACAGTATTACTAGAGGAGTCAAGGAACTATGAGATCAAAATCCCAAACACAACATCATAAACAACCTTTTGTCAGAACATAAAACAAAATGTCATCACAAAGTCGTGCTGGGGACAGGGTAGCTGAACGACACAGTGAAAACTGAGCTACCCAATGGAACCCACACTACCAGGAAACAATTCATAGGCCAGACCACACTAGTTGACACAATTCTAAATGTGTATTACAAGTAATTATGACTGGTCTAAAGGAGACCAAGATAGTGAAACAGGTGCTGATGAAGAGTTTCAGGCAGAAACCTGAAATATAGACCATCTGCAGGGCAATGTATAATTTGAAGGCATCAACATCGAAGTTTGGAGTCTGACACAGTGATCAATCCCAAGTTACAAGACCCTTGGGTCCAGTGGCCAGAAGTAAGAGGAGGGCACACCTCAACTCAAAGCCACAAGAAACTGCTACAGACACCTTGATCGGCTTGCTGGTGATCAGATACAAAAGGTTGGAAGTAGGTGATCCCTGCCCAGGCAGAGTGACAGAGTGACAGTTGTCCAGAAAGCAATATGCCCTCTAACTGTCAAAATGGACCCTTGATGCAATGGATCAGGTCATGGTTCCAGCTGTGCCTCTAGTTGAGGAGAAAATTTCAGAGACATTTCAGAGAGAAATATGAACTGTGATACAATGACAATTAAGGAAAAACCCAAGCCCTTCAGCACATGGGCAGACAATTTCTAAGCACCCCTACTCAGTCAGCCGCCATGGTAGTAGGTAAAATTGCCTCCAGCATTAACACCACCACATTTTGCCCTCCATAGTGTCTGCAGCTCTTCTTGTATTCCTAGATTTCAACTGCAATTCCCTAGACAAGAACAGAATCAGACAATGTCCAGAACTTTAGGACCCAGGAATGTAACTGCACAACTAAAGGTAGGTAATAAAGGCCTCTAGCAATAGTTATCAGGCATGGAGTCACAAATTGGCTAAGTAAAAACCTAAAATGCACTCCTGCCATGGCAGACCTCCTTCTTCCTCCCAAGCCCAGGGAGTTCTCAAGTTCCGCCTCTGTCTGTTCTCTGCAGCCATTGGCTACCAGCATCTTAATTTGCCAATCAGAACCTACTGAGGGCAGGGTCTCTCAGTGTCTTCCATGCAGACACAGTAAGCAATTTTGGAGACCAAAATTAACATTTTAATGCAAGCAGCAACAGGTCAAACCCACTACAGTGGGTCAACAGTGTTTAAAAACCATTCAAGAAACTGTGGTGTACACTTGTTTACAACAGTACATCCAAACCATGAGAGAACTCGTTCCTGAGCCCTTGTCGCTCTAGTTCTGGAAGGGGGCACAGCTCTTCACCTGCTTAATCTGTATTAAGGAAATGTTGGAAACCGTTTGCAGCTATCACCCTGTAACTAATTCTTATTCCAACCTAAATATGAGATCCTCAAATTGCACTCCCAAGACATCTCGCAGTAAACTCCGTTCCTTACATTTTATGTGACTGACGCCCATAAGCATATATTCACTTACGGGTACACAGCACTCATCTCTTCAGCTACTGGAAAGTCCGATGCTACACATTTTTAAGTTAGTCCCAACTCCATCTTTTATACTCTTCCTTCCCCTTCCAACCAACCAGCAGCAATCAAATCCACTGACCCCAGATAAGGTCTCTATGATGGGAGGACTTAACATGGAATAAAGGTTATAAATCACAGTCTCTTTAAAACTGTTAATATATCTGTTATAGATCTACTTTAAAAAAGAATATCAATGCAAAAAATTGAGTTAAATCCCAAGAAAAACTAGAAGAAAAACCAGGAAGTGCTTGAGGCAGTTTCCAACAGAATCTAGATCAGTGGTTCTCAACCTGGGGGTCGTGACCCCTTTAGTGTCCAATGAGGCTTTCACAGGGACCACTCAAGACCATCCAAAAACAGATACTTATGTTACAATTCGTACCATTAGCAAAACTACAGTATGAAGTAGTGACAAAATACTTTTATGTTTGGGGACACCACAACATGAAAAGCTATGTTAAAAGGTCGCAATCATTGGGAAGGTTGAAAACCGCTGTTCTAGATGGTCACAGCTTTGCTATGGCACTGCATGGTAGAAGTGGAAAAGCATAGCCTTCTGAACCAATGCTGATAAACCACAAGCAGAAAAACCTCTGGACTACTACAAGACCCTAGCTAGGTGCAGTGTTGCATAATCTCAGCACCTTTACAGCAGCTGCAGGAAGACAAACAGGGCTGTGAGACAGGTGAGTGTTCTAGGACAGACCCATGTTGTGCACATGGTCATCACAGCTACAGCGCTGTATTCAGACATACTTTTGTTGTTTGTTTTGACATGATCTCATTCTGTACTGCAGGCTGGCCTCCTGCCTCAGCCTTTTGCTGTGACTTGCAGAGTGAGCCACATCAGGCTTAGATGCTTTTGAATACCAGCTTGCTATATCGAGTTCAGCCAAACTCTGCCACATAAAGACCACTTCCACACAAACATAAATTGACCAAGAACAATGCTCTGCTAAAATAAAACACCCACCTGACCTCCACCTCAACACTGTTTCTAAGTTTGGGACTAGCCTAATAGTACACTCAGCTTAGAGCCTTCTAAGTGAAACTAGGAAATGGTTTAAAGAAGCCGAGTGGGCTGACAGACTATGCACACAGCATTTGTGGGGCTTCTGTAACATTCCCCTAGCATGTTGAGTCTGGACACTTAAGCCCATGAAGAGCGGGACTCAAGCTACTTCTCCACCAAGACCCATGGGTTCACTAGCCCTGGGTAGTTGGCCAGGTTTCCAGCACCAGGCATTTCCCCCTTGTTGAACCAGTTCTATGTCCAATTAGAATGCTGCTGGTTACCCCGAAATATGCAATCCCATTACTGTACCCTTAGGGTTTCTCATGCCACGCTTGTCATGGTTGTGGTTTGAAGGCATCATAAGCTGCAAGGACTGTTGGTTGTCTCCCTCCTTTGGAGGCTTGTGCTGTGTCTTCTGGTTCCATGAGAACTAGTAATCAGGTCGTATGAAGTGCATGGTCTCTTCAGCCACAGGGACTTACCTTCCACTTCTTGGGGGCAGCCAAGGGTAACAGCAATAGGCTATTAGCTATGTTCTGGAGTCTATTGGATAGAAACTCAAGAGGGCTTTTCCTGCCTACTAGTGGGCCTTTTGTTTGTCTTCCGTATTTGAAGGGGGAACTGACAGTTCAGATGAGAAGAGGGGCAGACCATGAGGCACAAGGAACTACAGGCAACTACGAAATGCTGAGTCTTCCCTAGAGAAGAGTACAATTGTTATCCAATACCAAATGGTCAGCTCTAAAAACACATAAACCAAACAGGTTGTTGTTAGGTGGGTGGGTGTGAGTGTGTGTATGTGCGCACGCACGCAACAAAGATTTACAAGAGGCCATGAATTTGAATGAAAGCAAGGGTATATGGGCAGGTTTGGAGGAAGGGAAGGGGAAATGATACAATTACTTTAAAAAACAAGAAAAGTAATTCTTNTTTTTTTTTTTTTTTTTTTTTTTTTTTTTTTGGTTTTTCGAGACAGGGTTTCTCTGTATAGCCCTGGCTGTCCTGGAACTCACTTGGTAGACCAGGCTGGCCTCGAACTCAGAAATCCGCCTGCCTCTGCCTCCCGAGTGCTGGGATTAAAGGCGTGCGCCACCACGCCCGGCGAAAAGTAATTCTTAAAGTCACATTCAAATGTGACAATGCTCCCTTAAAGCAAGAAATTTGTATTCATGTTTCCATGAGTTCTGAAGGCTAAACAGATCACCATCTCTACACTATTTGATTTTAGCCTGTTTCTGGAAAGCAGAATCCAAAAACAAAGTTTAAACTCTCAAGAATCCTTCATAAACTGACCATTTCACTTCAAAAACTAATTCAGAATATGCTTCACTCTATTAACCTGGCTGATTTGAAATGGTATTTTCAGAAGGGGTAGAAAGGAAGGTCTGTAAGAACGGAAGCACTTCGAGTGCGACGCAGATATTCCCAACCACCAGTTCTGCTCTCACTTCACCGAGGGGAATACACTTGTATTTTACAGTGATAGATCTTCATTGGGAACTTAAGGAGTTCACCTCTATACGTCATCCTTTACTCCCTGAGGAGCCTGAGCATTTGGTATCTCTCTCATACTTTAAGCAGATGTGCCCTAGACTTCTCTCGAAGAGGCGCCTACCCTCCCATGCCAGTCTTTTAACTGAGAGTACTGTACAACTGGTTCTCCTTACAGAGTAACCAGGATCCCTTCCACACAAACTTGCAAAGATTGAGGAAAAGTGCCCTGTGTCTGTCCACCGGAGGGCGCTCGACATGACTAGAGCACTGCTGTCTCAACTGAAATTGGGAAATGTCTTAAGAGACACACTAAGTTCAAAGCGGTGACTAAGTCCGAGCAGGACTGCCTATTTCCTCTAAAAGGCCTTTCTCCCCAGGGAAGATTAGATGCTTTCTTCCAGAGTTCTACCCCAGCAGAAAAATCGGGGTTCTTAGTCAAGGGAAGCTTGATGTTGCATTAAATACAAAGGAAGATTTCTTAGGTAAACAGAGGAAATAAAGACCTTAAAAATCTGGGTTTTTACTCAATGGAAGCTTGGTGTTGCATTAAATACAAAGGAAGATTTCTTAGGTAAACAGGAAATAAAGACCTTTCTCTGGAAAGTTCTGATTCACTTTCAATTGACACAAAACACTTTTCTTTTATAAAACTTGTAGCTGACCTAGGAATCACACACCATGACTGGTGTTGCTGAACAGCAAGCATCTCAGGGCTGCCTGACATTCACGTTCGAAGCAGGAGAGTCCTGTCTCCGACGGAGGTGACTTCATCGACGAGTAGATAAAATGAGAGACACCGTACTTCTACAGAAGTCACTCTAACAAAATTTATTTTTCCTCAACTGTCCCCGGTGTTTCGTTGTTGTCTTTTGCCTCAATTTTTACAAACATTCAAACATTACAAAAATCTCAGACACTTGTGACATTATCAGGAGTTTGTGCCTCGTGTTTGCTTCTGGCCACGGACACTAAAAATTTACCACTAGGTGACGGGCAGAGACCTGACCTGACCTCACCTCAGCACTGATACTTCAGTTGACTCAATCTACTTTCATTGTCCACTTCCTGCTTAGAAGTACGGCAACAAACAACTGTAAACATACACTCCACTCCCCTCCTGCAGTGTGCACAGGCTCTTGTCCATGCTCTGTCCTGCCGTTTATTTGCAAAAGGGCTCCACCAGTTTTTCTGAGCACACATTTCAAAATACACTCCGACTAAGAAAGTTGCTCCTCATCCTCCACCTTGGCTGTGGGATTCTGAGACTAGCACTAAGGCTTCACTCACAAACTCTATTCCCATAGAATGTCACTACAGCAGTAGATACTTCCCTTCAAGCTGGAGACATAAGATACACGATATAGTCCCTAAACTAGTGTTCTCAATCTGGGGGTTCAACAACCCTTTCACAGGGGTCACCTAAGACCATGGGAAAACAGATATTTACATTATGGTTCATAACAGTAGCAAAGTTAGTTGTGAAGTAGCAAGGAAATAGTTTTACGGTTGGGGTCACCGTAACAGTTGAGAAACTATTTTAACAGGTCGCAACATCAGGACGACTGAGAACCGCTGCTCTACACTATGAGAAATGATCAGATGAGTTGAACTCTATTTCTTCACGCCCGCATTCGATTAAATGCTTCCCTATTTGAAGATGGTCTTTTTACAGACTGCTCAGGACTCTGTCCCAGGCAAGCTAAGCTTTCCAGATAGCCTGTTTCCTCAAGGACTTCAGCCTGGGAGGGTTTGTTGGAGAGACAGATCTGCAAGTTTCCAACTTCCCTGCTACCACTAAAGGCCTTGTCCAGACTCGGCCTTGAGGACAAAGGTTGGGTCACAGAATGACTATTCCCAGCACCGTCATCAATGTTGTCTGCTGTGAAAGGGCGTTCTCACACAAACCTTGAAGGCACTTCATTTTAATTTCGGGGATTTCTGAATGTTTTAGGTGAAAGTGAACTAAATGTAACAGTGGGCCTTAACTCAAATAAAGTTTGAGCCCGACATACAAAACCGAAATACAAAGGCCACAAGCTTAAGCAACATTAAATTAGAACCAAGAGAGCAAGCTCTTTCCCGGGACAAGGAGAGACTGCACTGAGACGTCTGCAAGCCTCAAGTAAATAGCGAAATGGCTTCCTAAATCCCAGACAAAACGCTTCACAACTTGGCCATGTGAAAAACATGAGGCAGACTTTATCAAAGGCAAAGCTGCCGTCTCCTCAGCTTGCTGTCTGGTCTAAGCCACCATTATTCATGGCACAAAGCTCTCGTTTCACTAAAACCACTCCTCGATTTCCTCTCGCCGACCTCCGCATACCAGCAGCCCAGCCGCTCTCCATTCAGAGCTCAAGCCCCGGGAGGGGGGCTGCGGGGGGCGCGGGGGAGGGGAGCCCACAGATGTCTGGAGACCCGAGCCAGAGACAAAGCTGCCCCGCAGCCAGCGGGCTCACCGGAGCGGGCCTGGGGTACCGAACTTGGGAGCGTCGGTCCCCCAAACAACACTCAGAACAAGTCGCCAGGCTCCCACGCCCTGGCGGTCGGTCCGCGCTCCGGCCACTCCATCTCGCTCAGAAAGCAAACGCGCTGGGGAGAAAACACTTGAAGCGGACTCCACACTTACTGGCTAAGGGCAAGTCCCCCTCCCCCAAGCCCAGGTTTCGGATCCCGCGCACCCCCCCCCCCGGCCAACACCAGGAGTGGCCGGTGACTCGTCCACGATCCCAAATTCCCGCCAGGACCTCGGCCCCGCAGCCACCAACCCCACGCGAGTCCAGGACGCCACCCTCCAAGAACACGCTCCTGACGCATCCCGCCCGCTGCATCCAAGTTTGGCGACTCCACGGCTTAAAGTTGTTTGGATTCAAACTCACAGTCAGGTCGTTGCAGAAGAAAAAAAATTTATCTGTGCGTGCTCCACGAGGGACAGAGGGGACGCGCGCCAGGTCCCGCGTTTCCCCGGCTCCGCGGGCCACGGAGGCGAGGCCCCCGCCCACCCCGCCCCCGCGGCGGCCCCAGCCGGGACGCGAACCGCGGTCCCCACCCCCCACGGCGGCCAGCCGTCCATCCGGGCTCCCGGCGCGCGCCCGCCCGGCCCCGGCCCCAGCCCGCGCGCCCCCGCGGCCTCCCGCCGCCACCCTGCCCGCGAAGTTTCCCGCTGGCGCGGCGCGAGCCGGCCCGCCGTGGCGCCGCACCTCAGGCCCGCGCGCTGCTCACTCGCGGCCGCCCGCTCGGCCTCGGCCTCCTGCACTGACGGCTCGGCGCCCACCGTGCTCCGTCTCCGCCTCCCCGGGCCGCGGGCTTCGCAGGACACGAGCTGACGCGGCCGCCACCGAGCGAGGGCTTAAGATGGCGCCGCACAAGGAGCGATTTATAAGCGGCACGGCACCGTGTATCCTGCCGCCGCCGCTCCGCGCGGAGCGTTCCGCCGCGCGAGGACGAGGGGCGGGGCGCGGGCGGGCCGGAGAAAGTAGTCCCCGGCAGTCCGAGTCGCTCTGCGCGTGCGCCGCCGGGAGGGGCCGAGCCGGGGCGGGGCGTCCTGACGCCGCTCCATTGGAAACTAAAGGAATTGAGAGCGGGCCGCCGCCACGGGCCGGGTGGAGTGAGGCCTCGGATGACGCAGGTTCGAGGCTGCTGTCACCGGTACTCTGGCCGCCACACCCCTGAACCACCATTGGACCCCACCACACTTCACCGCTCCCAGGAGTATCCCGCTCCCCTTCCTGCTGTGCCTCCAGACAGGGAACCTGGGGCCCAGCTACCTTTTCTCCCACCCCAGGAGGCCGTGGAGTCCCCAAGAGTGTCTGTGGACATCTATTAACAAGTGATTCAGCTCCACCGCTGTGTTCACCAGTGTGATTCCTAGAAACCCCATCTTACCCACCGCTGTGTTCACCAGTGTGATTCCTAGAAACCCCATCTTACCTGGGTCAGTAGAACCAGGCGTGGGGACTTTTTTTTCCAAGGACAGCAATTTTTACTGTATTGTTTGAGAAACTCGAGTGTGTTGCTGAGAGGACCTGTGGGTAACCTCTTAAATTTTCAAAACTAATTTTGTATCCTTGGAGAGCATTTTTTTTTCCTGAATCATGACAATGGGCTGAAGTTAGATCTTCTCTTGGAAATGACCCCATTGTTGTCCTTCACGATTGGCGCTTGTCAAAACTGGAGCAGTTGGGGTGAACTGGCTGTCTCCAGCCTATTATTCTGAGCTCACACCTCTTCCCAAACAATGGCAACAGCGAAAGTTGCCCCACTGCCTTCTTTCATCCCGACGCTGTAATTAACGCAAGTAAACAATAGGTCCTTATGTACAGGTACTGGCAGGAAGCCTGCGCATCACTGAGGCAGGGCCAGTGCTGTAGGGCCAGCTTAGTTTTTAAATGACTCAATTTTCTATCTTAAAGACATATCACCGTAACCCTGTGGACCACCACAGTCCACCATTACGGAGCTGCTCAGTGAGGGCCTTTGTCTAGACCTTTCCCCTCTACAGGTCTGCTCGGATTTCCAGAGAATAACTGCCGCTGGCTGGGGCTGACTTGGCCGGCCATAACTCAGAGAGATGGATCAGGAAAAGGTTTTTTACCAAAACTCGTTTAAAATTAGATAGCTGACTTCACCTCTGTCGGGGGTGGGTGGGTGGGTGGGTGGGTGGGTTCCTTTCTTTCTCTTTTTCTTTTTCTTTTTCTTTTTCCTTTTTTCTTTTTGACACTTGCTTCTTTTTCTGTGTCCCAATTTTGCTTTTTTTTTTAAAGGGGGCACACTATTAAAATCTGTTAAAAAAATGCCTGCACCACTGACAAATCTAAAAGATAAAGACAGCCTTATATTTATATTCCTCTAGCCAGACACCAAAACAGAGCACATAATTCTGGCATTTTAATCCCAGCTTAGAATTAAAAGTCTCTATCCCTATTAATAATTCAGAGAATATGTTCCAGAGAAAAGGCAGATTTTACCACAAAGCAAACACTCCTCTTCCTATCAAGTGTAACTCGGCAGGAGACATAACCAGGTGACTAGCCTTGAAACCAGTAAGCTGAATTTTACATTTTCTCCAGATTTCTGTTCGCTTCTCTCATGAAACAAAACTGTTCCATAATTTTGTCACCAAAAACAGATGACAACTTCTGTGAAATTAAGACAAATACTGTCATTACACCAGAAGAAAACGCATCACCTGATGAATGAAGAAACCTGCCAGTTCTAGGACCTAATTTGAAAATAACATAAGCAGCTAAGGAGGAAGTGGTTTCATAAAATTAGTTGCTAAAACAATTGACCCTAGGTAACATACTTCACATAAATAGCAATTGGTTTCTCTCCTGCACCCCTTCTTCCAAGATCAGCCCAATGGGTTTGACATAAAGTAATTCATTTTGAGAAATGGGATGGGGGGTGTTTGTCCTGTAATCAGACCACCTGCAGATTGAACTTTGCCTACACTGATAGTGTAGAATAATAGTGAGCCTAGAGGATGCTCACTAAAACACACACACACACACTTAGTTCGTCTTTGCACTTTGTGCAGAAGTAAGTATTAATAAGCCAGCATTGGTCCTTCTGCTCTAACAAATTCATTAGTCAAACATTTACTGCATACATTCCTAAAACAATGAGCCTCCTTTTGAGGACAGCCTACGTCTTTTGATTAACACCTTCATTTAAAGTAAAACTGTAATTGTCAGTCAAGTCCGTTTGACAATAGACACAAAAGATGGAAAAACACACTGAAATTAGGGTGTGGTCCACTTTGGATTCCATCCCAATACCCCTGGGAAGAAAGACTCCTTTCCCAGCAGAGCCATACACTCAGAAACAGCCAGTACTGACTCTCTGAAACCTGTTAAAAATAATTTCTTTATGATAACGTGGAAATACCAGGCAAAAAACCATCACAATCCACTTTCCGTTCTAATGTTCGTCAAGTGGGCTATTTATGGATCCAGACTTTTGATTTGTAAAACACCGTGTCAGGGTATGTCATCTTTTTGTTGATTTCCAGTTGAACAGGCTAAGCAGTTGTAAATACCTCTTGTCAGACTACGTGTGGCTTTTTCTCCCACACAGAGGCCGTCTAGTTACCCACTGGGCAGATTCTGCAGAGAGCCACTGTGGAAAGCTCTCGCAGCCCTTGAACGGCTCCAGAGTGAAGGAGGGACCTTGAAGGTACTGGGAGGTGATGGGTACGGAGGTGGCCATGGCCTGGTCCTTTAGTTATGCTGGCACCATCCTTCACGCTTGCAGTTGCGTGTTCTTCGGGCCTTCCTTGGATTATGTTCTAAAGAAGTGTTTTAACGGCTACCGTACAGAGCAAGATGAGGAAGCAACGGAGACTCATCGTGACAGGCACAGGGCACAGAGGTATACATGTTTCTTAATATTTCTCAGAACAGATACCAATGTGGTCCTAGGAAAGCATGCTTTAACACACATACTCCCCAATGCTATACGCGTGCAAAAATACACACACACACATGCACTCACACACACAGCCCCTCTATTAAAAATTTCAAAATGGTTGCAGGTATTTTATTCACAAGAAGGTTCAAGGCGTTTCCCATCGCAAGAAGGATTAACTTACCGGAGGATTCTGGGACTGCAGATGAACACTGCGGCAAAATCCTAAATTCGTCGAAAAAAATCATTTCTGGACTCCAGCTGCTAAAAATAATAGAATTATAGAAAATCATGAGGGAGATGAAAACAAGCCATTTCCACATCCCAAAGAGTTTGGGGTGCGGGGTGCGAGCCTTTTCTTTTAAGTGATGTCTTTAAACAATGCAAATGTTAAAGTAGCTTTTCTTTTCCAGAGCACACAGCGCCATGAAATCGATAATTTTTGATCTTTCGGTTAGTAGGCAACATGGTGAGCTATTGCAGGGACTGCAGGCAGCAGACATGTTCTTGTCAGCTGAAAATTTTCATATTGTTTTTGAATCTATTGAGATTTATAGAAGGGGATATCACCCCGGTTTTTGTTCAGCTTGCACCAGGCTACGGTGGGGGCGACGCAAACCCTCAGTTTATCGACATATACATGTCTATTGCTTTAGATATATTAAAAAAAAAACAGGGGTCTTACTGGATCTTAAACAAAAAATTATGTAAAAGGAGTGGCTGGTGTGATTATAATCCCATCATGCAGGGTCCACGGTTCCCATTTAGTGAAATTTCTCAGAGGGCAACTTCTTAAGAACATCCCTGCTGTGCTGAATGAAAAGCATGAACCAACCAAAGACAGAACTCATCTGTGTTTATATTTTACAGACAATGAAAAACCCACTCTTTGCATTGCTTCTCTCTCCCCCACCTTATTATTTCATGGAAACTGCAGCATCCCCCCCTCTCGCCCCCTCGCAAACACTCACCACCCAGCCCTGCAGTGTTCCGTCCCCACTTGCCTGTCCTTCCTTCCACACCCCTTTCCGCTCTCACAAATTCTGCACGCGCCATCTTTGTGTGGGGGATGACGCTCTGCTAACTTCACTCAGCCATTCTCTCACAAATCCGTTCAGATATAGAAAATTACAGTGCGCTTTGGGGGCTCAATTTGCCTGATTTTCTTACAGTCTTCCCTTCTGACATCGAAACATGGAAATGACAAGGGGAGCCCCCCCCAAAGAGAGATTTCTATTCTTCCCATAACCTGTTGTATACAGTGGTGATAAAAATTATTATTAACATAATAGCAACAGCTGCAGCCTAAATAGAAGCTATGAGATAATTAATGTGCTATAACAAATTAATTTGGTGCAGGTGTTTCTGTTGTGAGCTGGGTAACCCAGGCCATATAACGTCTAAATACAAGGACCATCCTCACCACTAAAACAAAATGAAGAACAACGTGTCCTGTTCAACAAATGTGGCTATTATTAAAAAAAAAAAATCCTCCCCAACTCAACCGCAATGGTTTAGTTACAGTGGATATAGTGTTCTGTGGTTGGTTGTTGGTGCGTGTGTGTGTGTGTGTGTGTGTGTGTGTGTGCGCGCGCGTGTGTACACCACAGTCCATGGTATGGCATGTTGAAACATATGGAGGTTTTATGCTGTCTCAGTTGGAAAACATATGGACCAGCTATATGGTTTTTTTTGGTTTTTTTTTTTTAGTTATTATTAAAGACAGACCACCATATTTAAAGACAACATTAGTTAAACAACAAAAATTGTGTGTAGCTGAGAAGAAAATAGTTCCTTATCTGAAGGAACAATTTTTAAAGACCATGACGTTCACCCACCTTAGAGGAGCCTCGTTTTCAGGGTGATCCTTTTCAGTGATGTGACCCTCACCTGCCACCAAAGGGGAAGGCTTTAGGGAGAGCTGCTGCAGCCAGACCACAAGCTTGTGCCAAAGCCACTCTGAATCCGAGTAGCACCAGCAGGGGCCTGGAAGAAGGTCACGCTGCCACAAGTAAGCGTTTGCTTTCTATTTTATACCTACCATTCAGAAAAAAACAAAAAACAAAAAACAAAAAACCAAAAACCAAAAACCAAAAAACGTTGGGCATGGAAAAACAGAGGGATATACTAATTGATTTTTTTTCTAACTAGGCTAAAAAATTTTACTTAAAGATATAGTCCCTTCTGATTTTTATCCTAGTAATGCTACAGTTAGCATGACAACCAAAATTTTGTTCATTAAAAAGAAGCGCACATGTGCACACACACACACACACACACACACACACACAATCATGGTCAAAATATGTAGGCTTTTAATCATTAAATTTTACTCTATTTGATGATTTTTACCATTAATTCTAAGCCTTCAATGGAATTAATTGATTTCTTATAGGATCCATGCATTTTAATATTTTGTTACACTTTTGCAGACATTTTAGCTCTAACAGATCCAAAGCTGTTCAAACCACAGTTTTCCACATACACACCTATGGAGTGCTGCATCGGGATATTATTTCTTTAAAATGTGTCTTCTTTGTAATGCTCCTTCAGTGAGCTAGAGCGATGGTCTGAGCCACTTGCCTTCGACACAGAGCACTGAACATTTACCACAGAATAGACACACGCCTTCTTCATTCTTTTGCTTTTATCAAAGCCTTTTTCTTCACGATCTCTGTTCCAATCTACTCAGATTTCGGGTTTACAAATCTGTAATTTGTACTGGGGAATGGGAGAGAGAAAAAAATGATTTTTTTTTTAAATAAAGAGGGAAATAGCTAGTTCTTTGAGAAACCTAAGAAAAGTTGGGCGGTGTGAAAGCACCCACGTTTGCTGGGGTTTCCCTGTGCTTCCTACCCTAGCCTAAGCCAATTCAGTCAGGAGTCCGGCTCTGACTCCAGGAAGTGGTGCGATTATGAAGTCTATTTGGGGAAACACAAAAGCGCTCTCATGTCTGTTGTCGGGAAGAATTGCCCACCGTAAATATTTCTCCTTCCACTCTAAGTTCCACGAGAAACTTGTCTGAAGCCCACACAGTCAGTGCTACTCAACCATCCAACCCCGGCTGCAACAACCCCTCCTCTTAGCCTTAGGGCGACCCTGCTCAAGTTTGAAACAATGTTTTCTAAAGCGATGGTCACTGTTCGTCAGTTTGTGGCCAGGTGCCTTGTTACATGGGAAAAGCAAACAGAGCTAAGAGGATTCCAGTGCTGGCCTGACTGTGACAGTCACACCACACTGTAGCTTCCTCCTGAGTGTGCCTTAACATTTCTAAATATTTTTTATTTTACAGTGTGTTTAGTAATTCTATATATGGAGCCCCTGGGTGTATATTTATTTGAATGGCACCAATTTACTGCTGCTGATACTTAGACTAAATATCAGTGAAGCTTAACTCACTTTAAGATTATAAAATGTAAATACAAGAGTTGTATTTTATCTCTGTATCCTCCAGCTGCTATGTGCACATTTTGGATTCTATTTGCTCCAGTCACCCATTGTTCGAGAACTCTGAAATCATTTGCTTAATCTGTTAAGCTAACTTTTTATCCATTCATAACCTGTGTAATTCGTAGCTTGACTTATTGTCATTACTGATCTTTGCAGAGTCCTTTAGAGACTTCTACCTTGATCCTCTCTATGGGCAGATTCAAATAAATCTCCATCCTTACTCTCCAATATAAGCAGAATATGCACTATATATACAATGTAACCAGAATATACAGTGTGTGTGTGTGTGTGTGTGTGTGTGTGTGCGCGCGCGCGCGTGTATACAGTGTGTGTGTATACAATGTAACCAGAATATACATTATATATACAATATAAACAGAATATACAGTCACTTGCATTACCAATTTTTTGATATATTAACTCCTTCATGTATATCTAAATATCCTGTGTCTTTTTCATCCTTACTATTGTTTTTAAAAGGAAGTGAGCAAGGAGCACAAAGGGTGTCTTTTAAGGTCAAAAGATTTTGAAATACCTTACTTAAAAGTGGTTGCCTTTGGGAGCTGGAAAGGCAACATGGTAGTTAAAAGCACTTGCAGCTCTTTCAGAGGGCTGGGGACCAGCACATACCTAAGGTGGCTCACAAGTGCCTACAACTCGAGCCCAGGGTATTCAGTGTCCTCTTCTGGCCTCTATGAACACTATACTCATATACCTACATACATGCACATTAAAAAGAAGAAGAATGAGTGTGGTGGCACAGGCCTTTAATCCCAGCACTCGGGAGGCAGAGGCAGGCGGATTTCTGAGTTCGAGGCCAGCCTGGTCTACAAAATGAGTTCCAGGACAGCCAGGGCTACACAGAGAAGCCCTGTCTCGAAAAAATAAAACAAAACAAAACAAAAAAAAACGAAGAAGAAGAAGAAGAAGAAGAAGAAGAAGAAGAAGAAGAAGAAGAAGAAGAAGAAGAAGAAGAAGAAGAAGAAGGTTTGCCTTTGGAAGCTGGAGAGATGGCTCAGTTGGTGCTTGCCATTTAAGCATGAAGACATAGGTTTAATCCCCCAAACCCACATAACAAAATCAGGCATGGTGAGTATACTTATAAGCCCAGGACTGAAATAGGCAGGTCCCTGGGGCTCACAGGCAGTATAGCTTGTTTGGTGAGGTCCAGATCATGTCCCCAAAACAAGATGGATCTATCTATCTATCTATCTACCATGTATGTACCTACTCACCTACCTATCTATCCAAATATGTGGAGAATTTTCCAAAAGCTTCTATATAGGGCCGGGGGTGCAGCTCAGTGATAGAACGGATGCTTAGCATGCACAGGCCCTAGGTTCAGTTTCATGCAACATGCACCATAGACCCCAAGAGAGAAGAATCCCAATGACACTATCAACGGACAGTATATACTAGGTAGGCACAGTTACCTTGGGTGTTGTAATAGTTTCCGTTTTCATCAGCAATGTCTGAGTGTCTAGTCTCTGACAGTTTCATCATGTGTGTGAATGACTCCGCTGGGGCCCATCCACACCCTAGACAGTCACATTCCACTACAGCTGAATGAGGCTAGCCGGGGCTTTCTTCGATATCTCAAAGCAGGCTTGGCTTGGGGGTGGGGGTGGGAAGATGAGCAGACAGACATGCCTGAGAGTTCATTCCTTACAAGCCCCACCAACCACCACTGTTTGGGCAGAGACTTGGTGGGTGAGTGCCATGGTTTTCTTACTTGAAAATCCTGGAGAGCAACCCACACCTGAGCTCTACAAACTCGTGAGGGGCCCCTGCTGGTCTTCTATGTCTTCACTTTCTCTTCTCTGCCCTCCATTCCTCTGTGGGTCTTCCTTCTATCATCTCTAAATAAACCCTTTGTACGAAGATGGACCCCGTGAGACAATATGTCATCAAACTTTGAGTTTGTGAGTGACACTTTGCAGTTTGAATTTGCATTTCTCTTTCAAATAAAGCCGAGCATATTTTCACACATCTGAATATTTTTCACTGTGTTCCCTTGACTATATATTTTGCTCTTGGTCTCTTCCATTCCTATATGATCTCCACATTAGCACATCTGGTCTACGTCGGTAATAGGATTTTCCCCTCCAGTTTATTTGTGCTTGTCTGGTTTTGTTTCCTTTACTATTTTTTAATCTCCCCTCACCCGCACACACATTTTTTTTGGCCATTTGGGAGATTTTTATATTTGTTCATTAATTTAATATTTGTTTGGTTAGTTGGTTCTGACTATTGAACCCTCATATTGAAGTCCTCATGAATACCAAGCAACCACATTCTCAGCCGCTGGTTTTATTTTTATGTAGGCAAATTAATGAACCTTTCCTTCCATCTCTTCTGCATTTTATGTCATAATCAGAAGCACTTGGCAAGATGGCTCAGCAGGCAAAGGTACCTGCTGCCAAATCTGACAACCTGGATTGGGTCCTGGGACTCACATGGAGGAAGGAGTGAACAGGTGCCTCCGAATGGTCCTCTCACCTTTACCACATGCCTCGGCTGGCACATGTCCACCAGGCGACCCAAAGTATAACTAGAAAGTCTAAAAAGAAGCACTTTCCTATGCTCCAAGTAATAAAAAGGATCCAGTGTTTTAGAATAAGACCATGTCTGCTTTTATATTTTTATTAAAAATGCATCCTATGAGATATTCTCCAGCTCATGCTGACTATAGGAGTCAGAACCACCCACCACGGTGAAAACTATCCTTGGATTGATTTGGGTCTGATGTCATGTCACCTAAATGTATTTCTGGACTTCCTGTTTCTTCTTGCCAGAGACTGTGGGTCTCTCAGCTTTCCTCCTCGCTCCACCTCCACTTCACCTGCAGCAGAAATATTTCCTCTGCATCATGTCAACCTACAGTAGCCACTTGGCATCATTTTCTTTATCGAGTTCATGTTTCATCTCTGAAAGTGTACATTCTCCTCATTTTTCCCAGTTCTCTCTGTTTTGTTCTGTGTAGAGCAATGGGTCAAGTCGTGTGCCCTCTCCCTATGAATTTGACATTATCACCCCCAAAATAGCAATGTTCTTTTTTATGTCAAGTTAAGAACTAACAAAAAACATTGAGAGGACTCTTAAAATCCTTTAAAACCTGATCGCTATAACTCACCCTCTGCTGTTTATATTTTAGATCTATTTTATCTTAATACTTGTTCACTCAGAAAAAGAGAAGGGTGGAGAAGAGGAGGGAGGAGTAAGTGGGGAGGAAGGAAGAAGGAAAGTAGGAAGCAAAGAGAGAGGGAGGAGGAAGGAAGGAAAGAAGAAAGAAAGAAAGAAAGAAAGAAAGAGAGAGAGAGAGAGAGAGAGAGAGAGAGAGAGAGAGAGAGGGAGGGAGGGAGGGAGGGAGGAGGAAGAAGGGAAGGAAGGGAAGAGGGAAGAAAGGAAGGGAGGGAAGGAGGGAGGGAAGAAGAAAGAAGGAGAAAAGGAAGGAAGGAGGCAGGCATGATTTTTATTTACTTCTTAAATGTTGTAAATTACTCATGAACTTGATTAAACTTAGTTGTTTTCACCAAACCAGACTAGCCAGAAAAATGAAACCCAATGTTTTAGTTGATTGCTAGCTGTCTGTGAGCAGCTACCGACGTTTCTCTGGCACTTGTGGAGCCCACTGTGCTGCTGACCTCATTCATATCGTACCCGAGGGACTCGTTCTGGGGCTAATGACACTTACTGGTCTTTGCCTTCTCCACAGAGGCATAGCCTTCTCTCAGAAGGAAGGAACGAGGCCTGCCACATTCTGTAGATCTGGTTAGCCATTTTACTCTTGAACATGAGAGGCAAGGAAGGTAACTCAAGCCCTCACCCTCACGGGGGTCCGAGGCTCCGTCTCCATTGTCTCAAGCAGCTCACTAGACTTTGTGTGTCTGTGTCTCAGCTCACCTCAACTGGGAAGAAATTGTGATGGTTAATATGGCCAACTTGACAGATCTAACTCACCCAAGAGACAAGCCTCTGGGCAAGTCTGTGAGGAAGTTTGCAGACTTTGTTCACTGAGGTGTGAAGACCTACCCCCACCCTCCCCCCCAGGGTGTGGGCAGCACCATTCCATGAACAGAAGCTGACTAAAAAGGAGAAAGCGAGCTGAGCACCAGTGTCCACCTATCTCTGCTTCCTGACAGTGGGTGCCGCGAGCTGAGCACCAGCGTCCATCCATCTCTGCTTCATGACAGTGGGTGCCTCGAGCTGAGCACCAGCGTCCATCCATCTCTGCTTCATGACAGTGGGTGCTGCTGCCCCATGCTTCTGCAACCATGTCTTCCCCGCCATGACAGATGGTGCCATGAGCCAAAATTAGCCTCCCTTCCTGGTTTAGTTTTGTCACAGCAACAGGAAGAGCAACTGATACAATAGCATTTCTGCTGTTAAACCAGCATAGCTGCAGATCCCACCTGGGGAGCCAGCAACCTTCATGGCCTTTTCTTGTATGAGACCAAGGACTTGCCCATCCCCTCATCCCTCCATAGGGTTCTGGTCTCTGAAACTTCCACCGTCACTGCCCACCTGCTCAGCAGGATAGTCCTCCCTAGGTCCCGGGCTGTGGTGCCATTATAATATAGGTGACCACAAGAGATTCCAGGAAGGGGGGCTTGAAGTGAGGGGGGCACATATGAGGGACTGGGCTTGTCTGGCTGCTAATGAGCACACGGGGGTTTTCTTACTTATGAATAAAAATGATGGAAGTCTATTTGAAGACCAGGCACAAGATAACCCCATCACAGAGCCTCCTAATGGGACTGGTGTACTGTGAGTTCATTGTACAGCCTTGTTCTTATATACCAGGAGACAGAGGTGTTTAGGTGAGTGTTTATAGTGTAAGAACACAGGCTAGCCAAGACTCCTACGTAGCAGAAGTGTGTTCAGGGTGATTACATTTAATTGACTTAATTGCCTTGAGTTTCATGGATAAGGTTTTCTGGGTTTCCTGCTTCAGTTGAAAGAATAAAGATCCTTCAGTATCACTGTCAATATGCTTCTAAAGGCTGTCCAGCATGCAGGGTGCCCCTTAGATTCTCTTTTCTTGAGAAGTAGGGGTTGTCTATAGAGGGAGGAAGGGAGAGAGATCAAGCAAGAGAGAAAGGGAGAGACAGAGACAGAGGGAGAGGGAGAGGAAGAGGGAGGGGAGGGAGAAAGAGAGAGACAGAGACCGAGACCGAGGGAGAGGGAGAGGGAGAGGGAGAGGGAGAGGGAGTCAGGGAGAGGGAGAGGGAGTCAGGGAGGGCGAGAGAGACTGTCTGTCTCTACGACTCCCAAACTGGGATTGCTAGCAAAAGCTGCCATGTTGGTCCTCTTCGGATGGACTCAGGGTAGTGACCTCATTCTTTTGTTGGTAAGAGAAGATCCTCACCAGCTCAGCTCTTTCCCCAGCACCTTTGATGGAGGTATGAACTTGGCTCATTTATCCACAGCCCGGTCAACTCCTTGTGTAAAGAATACCATTTTCCACCTTGACTGTGAGGATGTGGCCCTCAGCAGGGAGACCCCGGGCTTCACTCCTTGCTATCCAGAATGAAATCAGGCCATAGTCTAGCCTTGGGTGCTCAACATAGCTACTGAATTCCCCAAGGCTTGAGCCCAGGATGGAATCACCAGCCTGGCTCTCTGGAAGATCAATAAGATCTTCCCTTCCCTTTCTGTGGTCCCATGATTGTTCTGAAGCCCGGCAGTCAGATGGCAGTGACACTCCCAGTGCCATGGGAGGCTTTCCAGAAGGCTCACTGGAAGATTATTGTGTGAGGAATAAGAAGGAAGGCTCCCGTCCTTATCTAGTGTCTGGTTAGAATCGGGCACTTTGGGGAAATGAGAAATGACCGCTGATGGATGAGGGATTTCTCTTCGGTGGGATGAAAGAGTCTACGCTAACACAGCAGAGAATATACTGTCATCCACTGAGCTGCAAGCTTTAAAATGGGAATTACATAGGAAACAAACTCTACCTCAATGAACTGTATTTTGTTTTGTTTTGAGACAATGTCTTAGTTTGGGTTTCATTGCTATGAAGAGACACTATAACCAAGACAACTATTATAAAGAACAACATTTAATTGAGTCTAGCTTATAGGTTCAGTTCATTGTCATCAAGGTGGGAAACGTGGCAGCATGCAGGCAGACATGATGCTGGAGAGGAGCTGAGAGTTCCATCTATATCTTGTACTGAAGTCAAACAGAAGACTGACTTCCAGGAAGCTAGAAGTGTCTCAAAGCCCAACCCCACAGTGATACACTTCCTCCAACAAGGCCACACCCACTCCAACAAGGCCACACCTCCTATTAGT
Organism: Mus minutoides; assembly: GCA_902729485.2. NCBI lineage: Eukaryota > Metazoa > Chordata > Mammalia > Rodentia > Muridae > Mus > Mus minutoides. Next base: position 25,342 of record LR750586.1, on the reverse strand, counting down.
GCCACTCCCTGGGCCAAGCATATTCTAAACCACCACAGACAGGGTATCTTTATGTTGCCACAGCTGGCCTCAGACTTTCTAGGTAGATCTGGCTGGCTTTGAACTCACAGAGGTCCTCCTGCCTCTGCCTCCTAAGTCCTGGGATTGAAGGAATACACCACCACACCTGGCTCTCAATGAAGCTGTATAAAATTATTCATCTATTTTATCATTAACAATTCTCTTTCCTTGAGTCACTCTGTGATGAACGGAGATACGCACCGTTCAAGGGCAGCATGTAGTTCCTGTGACTAAGTGCGGGTATCAAAGGCATAAACTGAATCTGGGCAAAGGTCGTTTGTGTCCACTTTAGAGACACTTAGAGTTCTTTTTGAGGCATAGTATCATTTAGGCTAGGCTGGCCTTGAACTTGGTACGTAGGGGATGGCATGAACTTCTGATCCTCCTGCCTCTGGCTCTCAAGTGCTGGGAGTGAGCTACAGGGTCCTGAACATGCTAGGTAAACACCCTACCGACCTAGCTAAAACCCAACCTCAGTTCTCAGACACTGTAATTCCTTCACCATACAACAGGAATCCGATTTGTACCTCAACTGTTGCTGATAATCTAACAGCGTCTTTTTCAAATGGTACATTTATTTATATGTGGAGGTCAGAGGACAAGTTGTAGAAATTGGTTTCCTCTTTCTACCATGTTGGGTTGTCAGGCTTGGCAGCAATCAACTTTATCCTCGAAGCCCACTCACCAGCCCCTGATGTTCCCTTTTAAAGCATTAGATGAATGAAAGGTCAGAAATGCTGGCCTTGTAGTTCTCCCCTCCCTCTCACCCCTGCTGTGCACTGATGTCTACAGACATCTCCAGGAGAACTCTGGGGACCCGTTCTTCAGCATTTTATCAGGACTGCTGAGGGAAGCTCTGAACCTGAGGCACAAGTCACCTGATTAGGTTACCAACACCATCTTGTGTCCCCCCCGCCCCCATGCTGGTGTCTGTCTCCCAGAACCAGCTCCTGAATGTTCCCAGGCTGCTGGAATCCATTTTTGAACATTGTCCAGCTACCTACCCGGTGCTTGGGAGTGCATGTACCACACACATGGGATGGGTACTTAATCAGTGATGTGGGGAGGGGACGCCTCAAACTCCCTGGTCTCAGGTCCAGCCAACTCTGAGCTGTCAGTCACACTCCAGAGGCTCCTGTGGGTGGAGGCTGAAGCCACTCCCCAGGTGACACACCCTTTCTGGCTTCTTAGCCTTCTCTGTCTTCTTTTGTTTGCTCCCAGGTCTCCTAGGCAGCACCTCTTTCACTAATCAAGGCACGCCGGGCCAGCCTTTATCTCAGAGTTGGTTTCAAAGCGCTTAAGACCACAGTCAACATGTATGACCAATCCATGTGCTCAGTGCAGTCAGCATGCCCAGGCATGCAGAGGGTGTGACTGTTTGATGCAGCCAGGCCTGCTGTGGGAATCTGGGCAAGCCTGCTCCTTGGAGCCCTGGAGTACTGGGCAGGTAGGGAACAGCTGAGACCTGGATTTTTTTTTTTCCTGTATTTTAGAAGGTTTGAAGAAACTCAGCTTTGGACTCTCAGGATGGAGCTCTCTAAGCCCAAGGAGAGTGGGGCTACCTCTGCCTCGTCCATTCAGCAGGCTCCATAACGTTTAAAGCATAAATGTTTTAGAGAAGGTCACAAAAGAGATCTGCCTTTACTTCAGCTCCAACCTGGGCGCCAGCTGAGTTTTGGCAAACTTCCAACTTCCCAGTTCCAACTCAGATTTTCTATGTCTCCAGAGCTTTTAACTTTAGATAAACATGACATCCCCACACCCCTTCACAGACCTTGTATGAGGTTTTCTACCAGCAGATAGTGGCCAGTGTGGATGTACAATTCAGGCAGTTTAGGCTGGCTCACCCTTGGTCGCTTGCTAGCTGTGAGAATGTTCACTGCCTTTCCGGTAGCTGCAACAAAGAAATGGAGCGGTGCATGGGATTGGCAACATTGTGTCTAGCACAGAAAACTGCCAGTAAATATCCGGAGTCTGGGTGCTTAACGCCAAGCCTAGTGACCTGTTATCCCCAGGACTCAGGTGGAGGAAAGAGAAAACCACCTCGCACAAGTTGTCCTCTGACCTCCACGTGTGCTCACGGCATTTACTCACCACCCACACATGCCCACAAAATAGATAAGTGTAATTTTAAAGAGTAAAAAAATATTATTGACTAATTTTTTTAACTTAAGGACATTTCTATTTCTGTTGGTGTCCAGCTGGACACGTGTGAGCAGCTAGCTGGATTTTGCACATGCATGCTCTGTGTGAGCAGCTAGATTTTGCACATGCATGTTCTGTGTGAGCAGCTAGATTTTGCACATGCGTGTGCAATGAAGCACATCTTGCCCACGGGGCTTAAACAGAACCTGCCTTGGGTATTAGGAGGTACTTCATAAAGAGCAATCACCTTCTAGAGCAGGAGACACAGAGAAACAATATGCAACCTGGAGACAGCAAGCCGGTGGAGAGAAGCATGCTGGGAAAGGTAGTGATAGTTCAAACTATCAGCCTGTGACAAAAACCTAGGGGCTGATGGGCAGGTGAGTTTCCAGGCGCAGTGATCATTCCATAATGTGGACATGTGGTACCAGGGAAGAAAAAATGCGATGAAGGCAGTAGCATCCAGAACCTAACACACAAAAACAGCAGCTGAAATAATAAAATCTCCCTTTGCTCTTTGTTTTCAAACTGAAGTATATGTTACTTATACAGAATACTATCTCACTGTGATATCTTCATACATATGTAAGTGTATTTTTGGGAGACTGGAGAGATGACTCAGCAGTTAAGAACACTGGCTGCTCTTCCAGAGGATCCAGGTTCAACTCCCAGAACCCACATGGTGGCTCATAACCATCTCTAACTCCAGTTCCAGGGGAACTGATACTGCCCTCCTCTGGCCTCTGAGGACACTGCACACGTGTGCTGCACATACCTATGTGCAGCCCAAACACCCATACACATAAAATAAAATAATCTAAATCAATTGAATGTATTTTCTTATTACTTGCTTATCTCCTCCCCTGCAGGTCTCCTTCTCATGAATGAGCTCCACCCCCACCCATTTAACCTATATGTCATTTTTTCTTTAAACTAGATTCTACATATGAAAGGAAGTGTGGTATTTGTCTTTCTGAGGCTGGCTTATTTCACTTAACATGATGATCACCAGTCCCATACAATTTCCTACAAACAACATAATTTTGTTCTCTATGACTGAGAGACACTCCCTGTGTCTATAAGCCATATTTTCTCTCTCCATTCCTGATGGAGAGTGAGTATATAACTTGTCTATTGTGAACAGTGGATGTGATGACTCACACAGGCATGTTCACATCTCTGTGATGGTTGACTTAGAATCCCTTCAGGTATATATCTAGGGGTAGTCTGAATTTTCCCCACCCCCTCACTTCACACCTTCCACACTGATTTCCATAGAGCTATTTGTAACATTCCCACTTTCCGGCCATAAGCCCCGCCCCTTCCCTTCACCGGCATTTGTCACTTGTTTTCTCAGTGATGGTTTGTCTTGTCAGCTTGATGGGATGTAGAATCAGCCAGGAGAAATCCTCAGGACGACTAGGAGGGCATTTTTGGTGATTTACTCACAAAGGAAAAACCCACCCCAAATGTGGGCAGCACCATAGCACGATCTGCATAAAAACAGAGAAAGCAAGCTGAGAATGAGCATTTATCTCTCTGCTCCTTCCCACAAGATGAATGTGACCAGCGGCCTCGAGCTCCTGTCCACCATGATGGACTGTCCTTGAAATGTGAGCCAAACCTTCTTCTTTAAGGTGCTCTTGTCATGGTGATGAGGACATTTACTTAAGAACACAGTGGCCTTTCTGACTGTGGAGAAATGGAATCTCAATGCTTGATTTGCATTGTCCTGATATATAAATATGTTGAATATTTTTCACACACTTCCTGGCTATTGCAATAAAATATCTGGATGCAGGTTGGTTATATTTGGAAGGGGAAAGTAGCAGACCTTGCTTACCAACCCAGTATCGGCTCCTATCTCCCACTTGAACTTTGAACCCGCAATGAGCAAGGCCCACCTCCCTTGAGCTATGACATAGTTAGTCCAGCAAGATGAAAAGGTTGCTTACTGGAGAACTCCATTTAAGCCACAAAGAAAACCGGCACTGTGTTTGTAGTTCTTAACCTACCTTTAACAGGGGTGTGACATCAGGAACCTCAGGAGCTACATTATAACAAAAGGCAGAGGACAAGAGAAAGCCAGAAACATTGGCCCCGAATCTGAAAATTTGTCACTGGAGTAACCAGTTTCTATTTGCTTGAGAAACATTGGACTTCAAGATCCCACTCCTGGTACTCTTGACGAAGAGCATTCCAAGATGGTTGGTTAATGAGGATTTTTCTCCCCTCCCCCTTTCTTCTTGTTTGATTCAAGATTTAGACCAGAACAAGCAGGAAGGTATCTGAGAATTGACCAAAACTATCTTTGTGGCTCTATAGTGTCTGAGAGACCTAAAGCAGACACTTAACATATATACCATTGTGTTACCTTCGACCCTTCTGCTAGACAGAGCGCCACAGTGGTGATACCGTCACACTGTTATGGCAAAACATGGTATTGTGGTCTAATCCACTCAGAAAATACACGCAGCTAAAAAGATTTCATTACTGTGGGAATCCTCGCCGCCTTTAGTGGGCAGGTGTGCTGGGAAGAGAGCCGTACTTGTTCCCAGGCCTATATGACCTGCAGCTAGCTAGTGTTCTCCCAGAGGACCAGAATTCCAATCCCAGCACCCATTTTGGGTAGATTCAAACTATTTGTCCCAGATGGGACAAACTCAGACCTGCTTTACAAAGCCTTTATAGTATAAGGCCTGTATGACCTACCCCTATCCACAGCTGGCAGGTGATAGCCCCATCTCTATGCAAAAGCATCCTGTTTACACTAATATTTTTATGCCAGTTGCCAGCCCATTCCTAAGGAGTATATTTCAGAATCAGGTGTTAACAAAATAATGAACAAAATCAAGTATACAGTCAGCAATTATCAGTTTCCTTTGATGAATCTGCCCTAGAGTTTACTATCACCAATCTGATGTAAAATTAAACAGAACATAAGAGCGCCTTTGGGAGGGGTATGAAATCAGCATTTTAAAACAACCTTTTCATCTGGGCCTTTACTCTGAATGCATTTACTCTGAGAACGGAGGAGCTCGGAGAGTGACCCTGGCTTGGAGGTTTGGTAGATGCTATCTGGGTTTGGTGAAAGGATCCAGGTGCCCTGTGGGAAGCATGTCTTGGTCTAAAAGAGGTAGCTTGAATCCACACCAGCAGGTCCCAAATCACGTCTGCAGCATACTTGTGGCTTTTCCAGGGACTTGGCAGAGCTTGGGAACAGGTAAGAGCCATGTCTCCGCACCTCTGCCCTGGGCCGGCCTCAGGGCTCTCTTGTGCTGCTTGGAGAAGGGTCAGCATGAACTGAGGCTCTTCTGCATATTGGGTTTCGTTCCTCAGTTGAAGGGATGGTAGCCCAATCAGGTGTTGCAACAACCTTAAGAACAGGTGGCACATTCCTTTGTGTGGCTGAGATAAAACCCAATCTAGGCCACAGCCTATCACAGAGTGACGCTGGGGCAGGTTCAAATAGGACCTTAAAACAGAAACCACAGAGGAGTGCTGCTGGCTGGCTCAGTCACAGCTTTAGTTAGCTTTCTTCTACAACTCAGAACCACCTGCACAGGTGATGATGCTGTCTGTAGCGGACAGGTCCTCCCATGCTGATTAACAACCAAGCAATCCTGCAGACATGCCTAGAAATGAAATGACTGTGAGAACCAGCTAGAGCACTCCTGTACTTACTCTTAAGTCAGTCAGCAGACCACAAACACATTCACTGCAGCACCGTTCTTAATGGCCAAGATTAGGAATCAGTTCAAATGTTCATTGAGGAATGACTGGATGAAGAAGTTACAGAATATATGTACAACATAGCTTTGTTCATCCACAAAGAAGAACGACATTACATCACGTGGAGGAAAATGGATGGAAAGAAGATCAGGGTTACGCTAAGTGAAATAAGCCAGGTTATAAAATTCAAGTCTTTTTTTCTCATATGTGGAAGCTGCGTTTAAAAAAAAAAAATCCCGGGGGCTGGAGAGATGGTTCAGCAGTTAAGAGCACCGGCTGCTCTTCCGAAGGTCCTGAGTTCAAATCCCAGCAACCACATGGTGGCTTACAACTATCCATAACAAGATCTGATGTCCTCTTCTGGAGTGTCTGAAGACAGCTATAGTGGCTATAGTGTACTTACACATAATAAATTAATAAATCTTTTTTTTTAAGTACCTTAAAAAAAATCCCTCAGGTATGAACATGGCGACTCTGGGAAGAGAAAAGCAAGAGGCAAGAAGAGGGGGCGGGGTCACTAGGGGCGGGGCCACTGGGAGAGGGCGGAGAGAGTATAGAGGGATCTTGTTGCTAAAACTCCTTCAGGTAGAGACATGAACCGAGTCTCCTCATCATCATCCCAGGATCCTAATGACAAACAGGGATAGGGATTCCTCCAAAGTTACTTCCTGGGAACCAATGAGCTTACGCCAGAGCTTGGATGAAGGGTTCCTGACAGGAGCGTGGGTGGCCTTGCTCAAAGCAGCCACACTAGAAGGTCTATACCCGCATATGAGGACTCCCCAGGGCCGGGAGGATGGAGCCCCTTCCCCAGTCTACCCTCGCCCGTATGCTCTAGCTCCTCCTAAGTCCCAGGATGATGTGCAATTAGGGCAGAATTGCACACAACTGGCTGGGAGAGAGGCTGACCCCTCAGGAGAGTGTCCACTGTCCCTCCCCACTTCCTCCTCTCTGAGGGAGTGTCAGCAGGCCACGGGCCCTGCTGTGACACTATTCTTCAGGATACACAGCTGATCTGACAGAAATGGTGTCAGTTTGGCTTGGAGGATAGTCCTGTAAGGCAAGTGTAGATGCAATCAAAGTACAAGATCTATATGTGTGAAAACGTCATGATGCCACCTCATGAAAGCATTCTCCACAATACTTCATTAAGTGGTCTTTAAAAGGACTTACCTCTGGTCACTTACACCAGCCATCTGCAATTGGAACCCCATGGAGAAAGTCCTGTGTCATATCTTCTTCTTCTTCTTCTTCTTCTTCTTCTTCTTCTTCTTCTTCTTCTTCTTCTTCTTCTTCTTCTTCTTCTTCTTCTTCTCCCTCCTCCTCCTCCTCCTTCCCCTCCCTCTCCCTCTACCTCTCTGTCCCCTTTCCCTTCCCCTTCCTCCTCTTCTTCTTTTTTCCTCCATATGGTCATTCTAAAAAGGGACCACTTCCTTGTGTTGTGGATATCGAGACCCTCAGAAAAAGACCTCCAGACTCAGTTTAGATTATAAACTGACTAGCCAAATTTATTAAAACTGCTAGCAGGACCACAGTCTCTAAGCCAAATTATGTGCTTTTGACATAATACTTAACACAATGTATATGTAATATTACCTGCCAACTAAAATCCTTTCCCATTGCTTCTGTGTGCTACCACAGGCCTCTGTATTATAAAGTGGTTAAAAAATTAGCTTTACAAGCTCCGAACCAACTTGTACCTCAACATGCATCAATGATTTGATCATACAGTAGAGAGCCAGTGGAAATGTGATGGCTAAAGAAACTTCATTTTATGCTAAGCATCCATCTTGGAACCTCATAGTCATTTATTTGTCTTTGACTCAGGTTCCTAGAAGATAATTTATCTGTATCTCTGACTCTTGGACACCTTCCCCCCACTCCCACGGAATATACAGCTGTGAACATCTGTTTGTTATAACTAATTGCTGCTTTGAGCAGGACAGTGCTCTGGAACTGGCCCTTAATGACATACAGGTATTCAAGGACTCCTCTAAGAGACAAGAGTTTAGACTTGACTATCCTGCAACTCACTCTGTAGACCAGGCTGGCCTCAAACTCAGAAATCTGCCTGCCTCTGCCTCCTGAGTGCTGGGATTAAAGGCGTGCGCCACCACCACCCAGCTGTGGTTTCTTTCTTTCTTTCTTTCTTTCTTTCTTTCTTTCTTTCTTTCTTTCTTTCTTTCTTTCTTTCTCTCTTTCTCTCTTTCTCTCTTTCTCTCTTTCTCTCTTTCTTTCTGCCTTTAAAAGCTATTAATGTATGTGCTTCTGTACTGTAGTCTCTGATTTGGCTTAGAGACTGTGATCCTGCCAGCAGTTTTAATAAATTTGGCTTATTATAATATAAACTGAGCCTGGAAGTCTCTCTCTGGTGTCTCAAACCCCAGACACAAGGAAGCCGTTGCTTGTTAGAATGACTATATGTTATAATAATTTGATCTGGATATTAATCAAGCACTTCCGTACAGTAATTGTTCAGTCAGCCTCTTGGAGCAGCACTTGTCCCGCGTCTGTGGCCTTCACTCGTGCTGTTTCTATTTCTTGGAGTATCTGCTCCCGTTGCTTGCCGTCCATCAGTCATGAGGCCACATGGAATTTTGACAGGAACCATTAAAACATAAAATGAAGTCCATAAATCTTAAGAGGTCATTCTTTGCTGAAGGCTAGAGTGTTCATCCTCTCCCTATGGACAGCCTGGGCCAAGTCTACCTCCCGTTCTCAGGCATGCCCCACCCCCCACCCCGCATGTACAGGGCAACAAAAATAATCTAGGGTTCCGGGTCACCACAACTTGAGGAACTGTGTTAAAGGGTCTCGGTATCAGGAAGGTTGAGGACCACGGCTCTATTCCATCCTCCTTGCTACTTCACAACTGTAATTTTGCTACAGTTAGGAATCATAATGTAAATATTTTTGGAGCTAGAGTGTTGGCAAAGGGGTCGAGAATCACTGCACTAGAGACATTGTTGCTTTTGGGAGCCCTGAGCTGGGCTTCGAACCCTGCCAGGCTCCTCTGGGCTGTGCATGGCTGCCTTGGCTGGGTTGGCCTTTACAATGAGCAGATATTAGGGTCTGGGGAAGAAAGGCTTTGCCAGTATGAGGACCTCAGTCAGATCCCCAGCATCCATTTAAAAAGTGAGGTGCAGGGGTGCATGCCTGAAATTCAGAGCTAGGGTGGTAGAGGCAGGGGGGGTCCCTGGTTCTCACTGGATGTCCAGCTTAGCTGAGTCAAAGAGGTCTGGGTCCAGCGAGAGACTGTAGAACCAACCAAAGAACCTACACAGGCTGGACCTGCCTGCCCTCCCTGCGCATATGTACCAGATGTGCAGCTTGGTCTTCACGTGGATCCGGGACAACTGGAGCAGGGACTGTCCCAAAAGCTGCTGCCTCTACGTGGGATGTGTTCTACCAGCAGGGCTGCCTTGTCTGGCCTCAGTGGGAGAGGAAGCACCTAGCTACGAAGAGACCTGAAGGGCCAGGGTCAGGGGGCCACCCAGGGGCCACCCACCCTCTCAGAGGAGAAAGGGAGAGGGAATGTGAGAAGGATTGTGGAAGGCAGTGACTGGGGTGTGTGTGTGTGTGTGTGTGTGTGTGTGCTGTGAGCAGGGTATAAAGTGAAGAGTAAAAAAAATAAATTAATTAAATTTAAAAAAAAAAAGAAAAAGTAAAGCAGAGTCTGAGGAAGATGCTGGAGACTGTTATTCTCTGACACACACACTCCCCTCCACCCCCACACACACTTCGCAGAGCTCCAGGGCCAGGGGACACAGGGAGTCTTCTCTCTCTCTCTCTCTCTCTCTCTCTCTCTCTCTCTCTCTCTCTCTCGTTGACTCACCCAGTCATCCTTCCCCAGGGCTGACTGGCCAGAGATAAGCTAAGAAGGGACCTGATTCCAGACCTTTTGTCTAGCACTGAGGAATTTGCAGTCTTCTAGAAGCAAAGGTAAGCATTCCAAGGGCTTTAAGAAGGCTTTGATCAGAGCTACTTCTTAAGGATCACAAGAGGGACCTGGATTGTAATGTTCAGTTGGCCCAGTGCTTGCTTAATGCAGGAAATCAGCCCTGGGCTCAAACCCTAGCACCAGGTTGGAGGGTCAGAGTTCAGGATCATCATATGCTACATAGCTTGTTTGAGGCCAGCCTGGCATACATAAGACCCTGCTCCCTGGAGAGAGAGAGACAGAGACAGAGACAGAGACAGAGACAGAGACAGAGACAGAGACAGAGACAGAGAGATTATATCTACACAGGTCTAGGCAGAAGGCCCAGAGTGGAGCAAGATTCCAGTTATATATGCAGTCTTCCAGAAAAAAGTTTATCCAGATCAATGTGGGGGCGTGTGCACGCACGCACGCACGCACACACCCACACACCCACAAACAGGGTTGGGGGGTAGAGTCTGGAGTGAGGATAATGGTTCTGCGTTCAATCCAGGAGCTGGATCAGCTGAGGTTGGTGGCCACCAGATTTTCACATTAATCTGGTTAGAACCAGTGTGGATAAGCCACACAGGGAGAGAAGGTATGCCACGATATGGTAGAAGCCTTGATGCCACTCACTCACTGGGCTGAGTGAATGTGAGACCTGACCTAGCATGGCTGAGTGCTGCCCACCCTGGCTGTGCTTGGCCAATTCACACTACACCAGCTTCCTGAGAGCTCTGAGGAGGTCCTGTGAAGGGTCAGAGGCTGTTTTCTGGGAAGACTGGGAGCCTTGCATTTTTCCCTTACAGTGCACATGGCTGCCCCGCCCCTACCCCACAACTTTCACCCATGAGGTGAATTCTCTGAGATAATTCACTGCCTGCCTTCATCCCCAGGGATGCCAGCCAGAGAGCAAGCAACCTCCAGGAGGTCTGATTTCTGTTCCCAAAGGCTCTCAGAATCCTGCTATCAACAGGAAAGAGAGCATCTTCCCCTGGGGCTAGAGTGAAGGACCGTCCATAACCCTAGAGGCTCCACTCTGGCAAAGGACAAGGACAAGGACAAGGACAAGGACAAGGACAAGGACAAGGACAAGGCAAGGGTTATTGTTGTGCTTGCTTCTAGTAGCTCATGAGTGAGGGCAGGAGGGCTCCTGTGCAGGTGCAGGGGATTGGCCCTGTATGACCAAGTAAAGTAGAGGTGGGTAAGGGGACACTGCCACCCTTAGAATCCATTTATGACACAAGATTGCCAGTGGTGCAGCCACAGGCAAGAGAGATGGCTCAGACGGCTGTGCAGGCAAGGGAAGCTCAGTTTAGAGTCTCAGCTTCTTGTATAAACCCTGGCACTTGGGGCGGGGTTGGGGGAGAGCACAGAAACAAGCCGATCCCTAGAGCTTGCTATCAGGTCTGTCTATCAGTGACTGCCAGGTTCAGGGAGAGAGCCTGTCTCAAAAACTAAGGTGGAGAGAGATAAAGGAAGACACCTGCCTCCAATGTGTGTGTGTGTGTGTGTGTGTGTGTACCTCCCACCTGTGCACATGTGAACATTCACACACACAGACATGCCTCTGTGCAGAAGTGCACACACACTAGGAAGACTGACTCCACTGTAGGGTGACCTCCAGCCTTCACATGTGTGTGTGTCCACGGGGGTGGGTGGGCAGGGAGGAGAGTGCACACACACTGACACATCTCTGTGCATAAGTGCATACATACTCAGATCCATTGCAGGGTTGTGATTAGTTTTTCAGTCTTGGTCCTATTGAGTTTGGGGACCATATTATTCTTGGGGTGTTGAGTGATACCCTTGTGATCCAAGTGCTGGCAGCAGCCCCCCCCTCTCCAATAACCAGAATTGTCTTAGTTATTTCAAATGTCCCTTGGAGGAGCAACATCACCTCGTCATAGGAAGGCTTCTGGCTATGGGGAGCCATGCCCAACCCTACTCTAACAATGGCCTCATGAGCAAAAGGAGGAGGCCAGCAGGGCAGCTGTAGAGAGTGGTGAGGCGTGACTAGGGACACTATCCCTGGGTGGAGGGTGGCAAGGGAACATTATCACTGGCTTTTCCATAATCTGGGCTCCTGGGCCAGCTTTGTGAGGCCAGGACTTTAAAACTCCACTGCACTGAAACCCCGCCCTTTGCCCCCCCATCCATCTGAGACCCCGCCCCTTTCCCCTCCCCCATTCTCAGTCACTGCTTACTCTCCTGCACCTTTCTTTCTTTGCCTGTGCACCCACACAGTCGGGTAGGGCACCCACTACTCACCTGCCTCCAAGTGAGAACCCCAAAGGTCCACAATTGCTCAAGCTGGGTAAGCGCTCTACCAGCCGTCCCTTGGCAGAGCTTCTCATCATTACAGTTAGTTACTCATTGTAGGTTTTTGTTTACTTTTTTCTATTGCTGTGTAAAACGCCTTCATCTCTGGGGAGAGAGGGCTCATTTGGTTCACAACTCCAAGTTAGACTCCATCATTTCTGAGAAGTCAAGATGGCAGGATCTTGAAGCAACTGGTCATACATACTACAGCCACTGTCAAGAGCAGAGAGTTGTGAATCAGTGCACATTAATGCTATCTACCTTATTCAGTCTAAGGTTCCCCAGCCCAGGGAATGGTGCTGCCCTCAGTGGGGGGTCCTACCCACATCAATTAACGTAATCAAGACACACCCCCACAGGTACTCTCAGAGGCTTTTTCCAAACCCAGGTGGTTCTAGGCTGTGTCACACTGACAGGTAAAACCAACCATCACACTCATGAATCCACTGGGCCAGTACTTGACGGCTGTAATCTTATCAGGCTGTATTGTATGTCTTGCTTATGTATTGGTGTGTGATTTAAGTGAGGGGCAGAGGCAGGAACTCAGCAGGTGCTTGGTCGACTGAATGAATCCATGAACCTCTCCCAGTCTCAGTTTCCTGTCACGTGAAGTTCATGGGTTCACACACGTGGTCACCCACATGGAAAGCACAGGCCGTACGGTGTGGCAGGCTCTGCGTGCTGTTCTAACCCCTGCCCTTTTGTTCACCTACCTGAAAGTGCCTGCTTTCTTGGCCTTTAAACATTTTTTTCTAAGTTTATTTGTCCACCTTTCTATGACCACCTTCCTTAAACTGAGTCAGCCCCGAAACCTTTGTTCTTCCCCAAGCTACTTCTAGAAGGTTCTGCACCAAGCAGGTGTCCAGTTTCACTCAGAGCCTTAAGGAAGACTTCTCCTGTGTTCTCAGGAAGGCATTTATACATTCATGAGTGTTTTTACAGGCCACTTGAGCTGACCCCAATCACAGGCATAGGGCATCCACTCTCAAAATCACCTAGGATGGAGATAAGGGTTAAGGAACTCACTTTATCCTCACCAAAATGAAATTAAAACGTCTTGTACCCTTGCATGTGTGTGACAGAGCAGAGGAGATAGTTTTAGGTGTCACTCCTCAGGCACATCCATCTTGGTTTTGGAGACAGGGTCTCTCTCTGGTCTGGAGCCCACCGTCTGCCCAGTGAGCACCAGAGATCTGCCAACTCCCTGGCACTGGAATTACAAACCCCATGCTTACCTTTATTCATGTAGGTGCCAGGGATTGGACTCAGGTCCTCCAATTCACCCAGTAAGCTCTTTGACTCTGAGCTGTCTCCTGAGCCCACCTATACACTTTTAGGAAAAGAAGACTCACATGCCATAAGTCAAAGGACTGGCTGGGGGCCACCATATGAGGACCTACAGGCTAGACAATGGCCACTGAGTGCATATAACCAATACTGCACCTCCATTGTACAGGTAAACCAACATGGGCCCAGGGAGCACGCAGAATCCAGAGCAGGGCCCAGACAGCATCAGCATCAGGACAGTGGAACTGAGTAGCAGCTGTCACTGGCTTCAGTGACATCTCATGACAAACATCCCTGTTGACCACATCAACAGGTAAATGCCAGCCAGGTGTGGTGGTGCACGCCTTTAATCCCAGCACTCAGGAGGCAGAGGCAGGCGGATTTCTGAGTTCGAGGCCAGCCTGGTCTACAAAGTGAGCTCCAGGACAGCCAGGGCTATACAGAGAAACCCTGTCTTGAAAAACCAAAAAAAAAAAAAAACCAGGTAAATGCCGTCCTGGGCAATTATCTTGTCTTCTCATATGACTGGCTGGGGATTAGTTAATTAACTCAACAATATTTGCTAAACACAAACTTTGCTTTAAACTAACTAAGGGGCAAGGTGAGTGATGGCAGCTAAGTCAACCAAGAGGGGACTGGTGAGTCCTTTGTTTTCATTTTGAGATAGGGTCTCATGTGCCCCTGGTTGGCTCTGAACTCCTGATTCTCCTGCCTCCATCGCTCACTACCTTGCCTGGTTCAGAGTAATTCTGGGGATTGAGCCCAGAGCTTGCTTTGCTTGCTAGGCGAGCACTCTCCCACTTTGTTTGTAGCCCCAGCCTGGCACTTTTAGTAAGAGAACTATCTGGAGCAGGTTTCTAGACCTGGATTTTCTAGGTTTCATTTCTGGCAAAAAAAAAAAAAAAAAAAAGAAAACTTACAAAGAATGAAGGGATTCTGCAGAAACAATGTCCTAAATGGTGTCCGTCTGTCCCATTCTCCCTGCTTTCTTTGTGGACCCCACCCCTCAAGTTTGGACTGGGTGCGAGAGGTTTCTCCCTGGGAATATCATGCACAGGGCAAATCTGTTCTTGCTGTGTTTCCAGCCTGCTGCACCTGCCTATGGCCTCCAAAGATAGACTTTGCCCCCTGGAAAGAAGCAGCTGTGGGAAGTGGGAAGCTCTGCCACGCCTACCTGGAGCCAGGAATGTCCTGAAGCAGTTTCTGCTAAATGGCTTTGCCCTCTGACAGAGTCCTTCCTGGTTCTGCCTTGTGATCAGCAACCAGTTTTTAGTTCATTCTGCTGGTACTCTTGGCTTTGTTAAGCATCTAAGCTAGAGCTGTCCAATAGGACTTGCCGCAAAGATGGTTTGTAAATAAGCTTGAACAGGCAGACTTTGTAACCATTTTATTGTTCTGGTGTGGGGGAGGGTAGTAAGTGTGAGTGTGTGTGTATCGGTGGGAGGTAAGGATGGCAGAACTTTCAGTAGGGAGAGCCTGAACTATGGAAATTACATCCAATCTCTCATAATTTAATTCTGTTAAAGGGGAAATTTAAAAGCCCCGCATGATTTAAATGACCTTTAAGCCTGCAGATCAACAGGAATGTCAAGACCTGGATCCTGCGGGTCAGAGGTCATGCATGGTCTGTGTACTGCAGCCCTCTCCACCTTTGTTCTTGTACCTCTGCAATTCCAAACATGGCTGGGCAGGGCAGTCACAGGTCAGGTCTCATGCGGATCATGCCTGATCACTGCCCTCCTTCCTTAGAGACTTTTTAGGAGGAGCTGGGGAGAGGCCTGTCTTTAGACAGGGCAGTGAGGGAGACCTGAAGATGGAGGGGATCAGAGCCCGTGTTCAGCCAACCCAGCACCCCCTCAATGAGGCAGACAGACAGAAGAAGGCAGATAGGACAGCCCCTGGACTTATTTTTCAGCCCTCTAAGGACACATAAGAATGAGCTCTGAGAAGCTAAAAGAATTTTAGAGAAAATAGGTCAATTAAGAGAATCAAATGTGAGCGTTCCACTTAGGACACTCAAGTAGCTGAGATAGAAACAAGAGGTATTTTTCCCCAGTCAGGGCTGTGCTCTGTGGGATCTGCCTTCCTCGGTCTTTAATTTGTCTTGGCAGATTCTGCTATTCTCTGACCACTTCTAATGGTTAAACACAGTTAGCTCCTGTTACAAGTAGCAATCTTGAATCTATTGCCGTTCCTCCCAGCATTTCTGTGTAGACTGGTAGCTCCACGGAGATGCATCAAGAGAAAGACATGGTTCTTTTCCCTTAGGCTCCCTCCCTCTTCTCTCCCCAGCTTGTTTACACACTGGGGTGGATGGTGGGAGATCTGGAAGCCAGGCCAGCTTACATGACTGTCTTGTGGTGGGGTGGTTTTGCAATGCAGTATGGTCATTTTGGCAATCTCTGGTAGAAGAGGTGGAAAAAAATAATGCCACCTTTTAAGGCTGTGGCTGGTTTTGTTTAGTTTAGTTTTGGTTTGGTTTGGGTTTTTTTTTGTTTGTTTGTTTTTGTTTTTTGAGACAGAATCATGTTATGTAGACTACACTGCCCTCAATCGTGTGTTCTTCTTGCCCCAACTTTCCAAGTGCACAGTTATTAATTAGTGTGTCCTCTTACATTGGCTTTCCTTATTCTCCTTAACAGTCTTGATATGCTGGGGGAGGGGGGAAGGGGAGGGAGAGGTAGAGAGAGAACTGTTAAAATTTTAAAAGATGGATTTTATTCTTTACCTCACCTAAAAAGACTTATTTTTATGTTGTGTGTAGGAACGCTTGCTTGCATGTACATATGTGTAACACACATGTGCAGTGCTCTTAGAGACCAGAAAAGGGCGTACGATTCGCTAGAACTAGAGTTAAGGACAGTTATGAACCGTCATGTGGGTTCTGGGAACCAAATTCAGGTCCTCTGCAAGAGCCCCGAGTGCTCTTAACCACTGAGCTACCTCTCTCTCCAGGCCCTGCTTTGGTTTATTTTACTTCTGTATTCTCAACAATCAGAAGAGCAGCGCTTGCTGCAGAGCACCCTGTAGTAAGCACGGTTGAAGAGGACAGATGAGCGGGACTATGCCGCTCCGGGAGGCGGAGGCATAAGGGCTTAGGAGGGAGAGTCAAACAATGTGCCGCATGTGGCCTCTGGTATAACTGAGTGGGGAAATACTGAGAGGACCTGGAGCATGCTGTGCTTTCTGCCTCCTGGGGTGAGGGGGGGTGCGGGGGGGGGGGAAAGAAGGTAAGGGGAGACTCAGAGGGGGGACTTAGAAGCCTGGGGAAGACGATTTCACTGGTTTCCGTCGGGCACTCGTTCTTAGACTCCGCTGCCTGCTGCACATTCACAGGACCTGACCCAGACTTTCCATCCACAGAGGTGGGCAGCAAGCACAGCCCTCAGCCTGTGCTGGTGGGATGCCAGGGGAAACTGCACTTCTGCCCTTGAATGGGCATCTCAGGAGTGAGTCCTGAGGTGTCCTTGGTCCCCAGCAACTTCATTCCTTTCCCATCTTGTTTCCTCCTCAGCGATTTTCCTGAGAATATTTTCCAGTCAGTGTCCTCCTGAATATTTGAGCTCTACTCTGAGGAGAACCCTCTAAGAGCTATGGTCTTGGAAGCAGCAAGAACATGGACCAAAACAGAGGAGTAACAGTTCTGGTAGCAGGGCAGATATTCTAAAGCATTGGTTCTTCACCTTCCTGATGCTGCGATCCTTTCATACAGTTCCTCACGTTGTGGTGATCCCCAGCCATAAAATTATTTTTGTTGCTACAGCATAACTGTAATTTTGCTACTGTTATGGATTGTAATGTAAATATCTGTGTTTTCCAGTGGTCTTAGGTGACCCCTTGTTTAGTCCCCAAAGGGTTTGTGTCCCACATGTTGAGAACTGTAGATGTAAAGAGACACTGCCTCTCTCCCTATTGGTTGTCAAGCTAGTAAGACATTGGACCCCATGATATTGGTGTTTCCCTGACAGAAGACTTATGTTGGGAGAATAAAAAAGGCTGAGATCTTGGTGCAACCGGAAGTGTGTGTGTGTGTGTGTGTGTGTGTGTGTGTGTGTGTAGGGGGGTTGTCTCCCATGAAAACATGTCTGAGCACATGTCAGAACACCTTGCTGGAAAGCAGAGCCAGGATAATAGTGATGGACAGGACCCCACCTTGGCCAGGATTGATCACCCATGCGTGCCTCTTGCCTTCGAGTTAATGTAAACTTCCAGTCAGGATTGTGAGGACGGACTTGGGTTGCTGGACCTCTTTGTTTCTCTTCCCAGTGTGGCTGCAGCGATTAAATTTCTATTCTCTGCTTTTCACTATTGCTTGTCTGATTTCCTATTGAAGATGGGTGACTGAGCCTGGCTTGTTAGATCTGCCTGGGCCCAATCTTTGACCCTAACGACTCTAGTAATGAAGGGCCTAAACTGTGCTTGGAAGTCTATTGGTGATAGAGAGGCAGGAGCAAAAGTTAAACTGGGCAGCTTGCAGCTGAAAGATAAGGTTCATCTATGTGGGAGATTTTAATAATAAAAACATTGAGCTTACTAGCAAGGGATTGGGGTATTAGAAGGGGAATCAGCTTGGAGCCAACTTGTGGTCAGTTTTTATTGTCAACTTGACGCAACCTAGAGACACCGGGAAGAAGGAGTCCTTACTGAGGAACTGAGGAGATCAGATTAGCCTGTAGCCATATCTGTGGGAGATTGTCTCGATCGATGCCCACTGTGGTCAGCACCATCCCTAGACAGCATCGGGTGCATAAGAAAACTAGCTGAGCAATTTAGTGAGAGAGCCAGGGAGCGGCTGCCCTCTGTATGTCCTGCTTCAAGTTCCTGCCTTGATTTCCTGTCCTGACTTCCCTCAGTGATGGGGTGTGACCTGGAAGTGTGAGCCAGATGCTCTGACTTCCCTCAGTGATGGGGTGTGACCTGGAAGTGTGAGCCAGATGCTCTGACTTCCCTCAGTGATGGGGTGTGACCTGGAAGTGTGAGCCAGATGAAGCCTTCCCTTCCCACGTTGCTTTGTTCAGAGAGTTTCCTCACAGCATTTTTTTCTAGCTTGAAGGACCTAAGCACTTCATTTTTCCAACAGTCCTTTTTACCACCCTTTCTTTCATTCCACAATTTCCTTCTCCCTCAGACACCAGAAGAGAGAGAACACTCCTTTTATGGGAGGTAAATTGTGTGGAGTTTGCTCTGGAAACTGCCACCAGAGACCAATTCCAAGTGACAGAGTGTGTCACACAAGAATGTTCCCTAGCCAGCACATAATCTACTGGCCGTGGGTGGACATAACAGTGGGTGGTCCAGGCGAAGAGAAGGAAGTCCGTGTTCAGGAAATAGGACTAGTGTCCCTTTATGCTGGGCACATCCAAGATCACTGTCACATCAGCGAAGTCTCCTTGACTGAGTGCTCAATTGTTTCAGAGATAATTAACTTCTACCCAAAGCAGGAGCAGTCAATACGAGGATGGCCTCTGAATGAGGTGACAAGAGAAGTGAGTGTTTTGAGAAACAAAGCCACTGTCGTGGGGCTGCAAATCTTCCCTGGAGAAGGATGCTGAGGTCTTAAAGGCTCCAGCATGCTGCCTTTCTTAGATAAGTGACCACTGGACCTGCTGGGTCACGGGGAGACTGAGAGGAAATTGAGCTGCCAAACTACATAAAGCTGGAGCTGGAGATCTGGAGGAAGATGAATGTTACTAAGTAACAAGAAGAGTGTGAAATCAACTATTAAGAAACAATTTTCAGACTGGTCAACTCCTCTCACCTGTGAGAAAGCCCCTCCCCCAGGGGGTTGGGGATGGTCCCTTTGATCTGCACAGGTTGGCTGTTGGCTTTCAGACTGCTTTGTGTAGCCAGACAGAAGCTCCTGGGATTGGAAAATGCTGTCTCTGGAGGGAAGTTTCATCTCCTTTTTTCCCTAAGAAGTTACTTCATCCAAACCAAGCTCTCTGTCACTCTCTACTTGCCCCCTCAACCACCACCACCACCACAGGACAGGATGAACTTGGGTTAGTTATGGTCCACATACAGTGGCCCTTAAATCTGACACTGATCATGGCGGTGATGGTGGTGGTGACAGGAGATCCCCAGATGGCATACATTTATTTTGTCAGGAGGGCTCATCTGTTCTTTTAGTTTAAATTTTAGCTTTAATCATATGAATGATAGATACGCTGTTGCCAGTAAACACAAGATAGAACATTATATAATGTTGAAGGGCAGGTCAGCTGGTATCCTTCACTTCTGTCCTCCCCAGCAGAATAGCAGGGCAGATCCGAATCCTCTAGTCTTCTGTCTCATTAGCATGCAGGGTATCTTTTATGTAAACAGCCTGTGTTTAAATTAGTCAAAAGAATTTTTTTATACATTACTCTAGAACCTGTTTGTCCACTCAGCAGAGTTCTCTGATTGGTAGGACAAGACTTTCAGCTGCTCCTGGTCACAGAGAGGAGCGTGGATGAGAGACGTTGAAACTGAATCCAGTTCCGATATATCTCACCCAGGGGCTGGCTTTCTCTGATTGCATCACTCGAAGGAGACCGTCTTTTTTCTAATCAATGTAAAGACCCTCGGCGCGCTGTGGTGGCTTTATCTGGCTGCTTCCTTCCATTCTGTAGCTTGAGTATGTGCACTTTGCATATGCATCCCTGCATTTGGATACATAAGCTATTTTAGTGTATCCATAGTATATGATAATACAGTGAGCAGCCTAGTCCTTGGGTCTGTGCATACACATGCAAATGCTTCTCTAGGGAAGTATTGGGGTCACGGAGCCATACTAAGACACATTTTTAAAACCCCTAGAAAATTCTAAATCGCCCTTGGGAGAACCCCTCCCATAGGCAGTCCCACTGTGGCTTCCCCATAGCAGTATAGATGAAGCCTTCCTCCCCAGTCTTCTCAGACCTATATATTGTCCCCCTCCCCTGAGGCCACATGAAATTAAGGCATAGTTGCACCCCACAGGTGATAGGGAGGGACCACTGGATACTCAGGAGACCCTCCCTCCCCACTCCTCCCCACTCCTCCCCACTCCTCCCCACTCCTCCCCACTCCTCCATGAGGATATGTAAATGGCCAAGAATCTCAGCCAGGATGATTCTTTTGCAAGGGGCACAAGTGAATTTCCCAAGACGGCAGTTGCTTGGCTTGGAGGATACTCATGCACAAGAGACTAACCTCATTCATGAAGGCTGTGTCCTTATGATGTACGCACTCTTTTCACAAGGCCCTGTCTATTGGTGCCGTCATCTTGTCCATAGATGCTCAGGATGTGAGTTTTGTAGGACACATATATTCAGACCATGGCAGCTTTTCCTTCTCACCATGAGCCTGGTTGGTTTCTACTGCTCTTAACATACTGTTTAACTTTGCTTCTGGTTTCTCATTAACTTGTCCTCAATTTGGCTCTCTGGTCACCCAAACTTCCCATTCCGAGAGTTGTCTGCTCTTCTTCTGAACTGATTTCTAGGTGGCAAGAGAATGTTAGGGCCAGATTGCTCCCGCCTGGCTGTGTGACCACGGGGGCAGGTACTAACTATCATAGCCCTCAGCTTCTCCATACGTACTGCGAAGGAACTGGACTGCAGAAACTCCAGACTCCCAGTTCTAAAGCTTTGGCCATTTCATTTAAAAAGACACATTCTCTTTTTCTCCCTGTCACTCGCCAGCCTTCTGGTGCAGCTGAATTGTCTCACTGTGAATTGCCTGGACACACTAGTCATGCATGGGAAGGGGCCATGGGTGGGGATGGACTTTCATCCGTCCCGTAAATCCTGACACCATTCATTTCTTTGTTTTCAAGGGCACCTGCAGGTGACAGAGGAAGGGAGTTTTGTTCTACAAAAGCTCTCTACCAGCTAGCAAACGTTCCTGTAATAAATCACAGCCCCCTCCATCTCTGCAGCCACTTCCTTCTTGCCCCTACACTTTGCTCAGTGACGCAGGAACTATCCATGAACACCTGCAGTGAATACCTACTGTTGGCCATTTTCAGAAGGGGCTAGGGTGACAGGTGGAGGAAAGGTGTCTCCATGGTCTGCCGACTCTGGGGATTTAGCTTCTTGTGACCTAAGAGACCCATCTGTGGAGCTGGAAAGGTTCCAGAATAATCTATGCCATCCAATACAGGAGAGTACAAGCAGTCACTGAACACTTGTTAACTGAAAGCGAGGCTTGAGGTTCCACGGGGCTGTAAGCTATAGGAGGTGGGAGGCTCTCGGCAACAAATTCCCAAAATTCAGCCCTCACTACACTCTCTCTTATTCTTGAGACTGATGTCTATTTAAGGTCAGGGAAAGCATTCAGCTCCCAGGAGGCATGGCCAGAGCCTTGGTGGGAGGAGCCATCTGGGGAGGTCGCCTTCTCCTGCAAACACCTCAGTGACTCAGACTGATTCGCTCAGTGGACTTGTGCAACTCTGTGGACACCACACATTGTATAACTCCCAAACTGAAGGCAGGGACGACCGCCCACCGGCACAGGTGTGCACCATTACGGATGTAGATAGATTCATCACCCAGAGTCCGAGTCGAGTCGTTGAGTAGAAGCCAGGACTTGCAGGTTTGGGAGGTCCCCATTCAGCCTCTCCAAGAAAAAACAAACAAAAACAAAACAAAAAACCAACAACCAACCAACCAAACAAACAAACAAAAAACGCAAAAAAAAAAAAAAAAAAATCCAACACCCCCCCCCCCTCAGGTCTTAGGGCAAACAAATGCATAAGTGCTCACTCACTCTTTGCCCTGGGGTCCTGGCAAGTGCCGCTGATTGATCCTGCTTGGTGCTTCAGTTTCCCCCATTTACCCAGTGGGACCTTAAGGTCCTATAACCGGAAAATAAGAGTTCACATTAGTTCGGTAAGTCCTGAGGCTGAGCATAGTCTGTGGATACTCATTTCTCCACACTGGGGTTAGCCCAGGTTGGCCAGTTGGGCTCCCACAGCTGTCCCTGACTCCATAAAGTAGGATCTCTCTCCATAGTTGGTTTCCTGCGGCTTCAGGTGTGTGTGTGTGGGGGGGGGCGTGTTTGGATTAGAGTTTTTGCCTTTGCTCTCTTTTTTTTCCCCCTTGTTCCAGTCAACCCCGCTTGCTCCGCTCGACCCCGCTCCCGCCGGCTCCGCTCGCTCCAGCCAGCCCCACTTGCTCCTGGCCGCCCTGTCCAGCCAGCCCCGCTCGCTCCTGTCGTCCCCACTCGCTCCAATCGGCCCCGCTCGTTCCGGTAGTCCCCACCCCCGTTCGGCCCCACTCGCTCCAGCCCTGCTAGCTCCGGCTGTCCCCATTCGGCTCCGCTCGCTCCAGACAGCCTCACTCGCTCCGGTTGGTCTCTCCCGGTCCAAGGATTCATTTCCTATTATTCTTCATAAGTACGCTGTAGCTGACTTCAGACTCACCAGAGGAGGGCGTCAGATCTTGTTACGGGTGGTTGTGAGCCACCATGTGGTTGCTGGGATTTGAACTCATCACCCTCGGAAGAGCAGTCCGGTGCTCCAACCCGCTGAGCCATCTCACCAGCCCCGCATTTGCTCTCTTGATCTAACTCAACAAGCATCACAGAGGTGGCTAAAGCAAGCGTGAACCTGAGCAGTAGCAGTTAGGGATCCAGAAAAAACGACATCTTTTATTTTATTTATTTATTTATTTATTTATTTATTTATTTATTTATTTAAAATGCCAGCTGTTTCCTTTTGTCAGAAGATACTTTTTTGTTTGTTTGTTTGTTTGTTTTGTTGTTTTGTTTTTCAAGACAGGGTTTCTCTGTGTAGCCCTGGCTGTCCTGGAACTCACTTTGTAGACCAGGCTGGCCTCGAACTCAGAAATCCGCCTGCCTCTGCCTCCCAAGTGCTGGGATTAAAGGTGTGCACCACCAAGAAGATACATTTTAACAGTAATAACTTTTTAAAAAATCCTGAAATGGAAGAAATGTAGCATAAATTCCATAAGACTGGGAAGAATTTGGACCATCAATTTTATTCTTTATTCAAGTAACATGATGACTTTTGTACCAAGTCTGTTTGGCTGTGATTGCTGAGTGGCATGTAAAATATAGAGCCTGACTTTTGAGGGTCCATAGTTTAGAATAAAAATAAGAAGCCAGGAGCCTAGAGTGCTGCCTGTCATCCCGGCACTGGGGAGGTTGAGGCCTAAAAGGTGTGGGATGGAAGAGATTCAAGGTCAGCATGGAGCATGTAGCAAGACCACATCTCAAAAACAGACAGACGGACAGACAGACAGACAGACAAAGAAAAAGACTGGGTGTGTAATTCAGTTGGTAGAGTGCTTGCCAAGCGTGCCAGAAGCCCTGGGTTCATCCCCAGCCCCACATCAGCTGGACATGGTGGTACAAGCCTAAAATTCTAACACCCAGGGGTCAGAGGCCCTAGGATGGCTAGGAGTTCAAAGACATCTTTGGCTACCTATCAAGTTTGAGGCTAGCCCAGGCTACATGAAACACTGTTTTGAAAGAAAAACAAAAAACAAAATAAAAAACCAAGAAGAGCAAACAAAACAAGCACACACATACACAGACACATACACACACATACACACACATACACACACACACACACATATACACATACATATACACATACACACATACATACACACATACACACACATATACACACATATACACACACATACACACACATATACACATACATATACACATACACACATACACACATACACACACATATACATACATACACACACACATACATCACACATACATACACACATACACAATGCACACACATACACACGCTATAGAATATATGTCCAGAGCTCATCTGAGTTTCTCTTTTTCACTGCTGTGGCGCTACTGAAATGGCAGAACTTGGAAGGGTGGAGGACTTCGAAATGGAAGAGGCAGAGGAAGAAGGGATGGAGAAGAGGGTTTTGTCAGCATGGAGTCCTAATATCCACAAAGGCCAAAAACTAACCTCAAGCCAACCTGGGAAACTTGAAAATTAGAGAAAACTCCAAAAGGAAATGGTTACCTAAGGTCCTACTCTGCAGAACCCCAGGACTGGAACTTTGGGTGTCAACACACACACACACACACACACACACACACTCCCATTGCTGTGATAAAACACTCTGACAAACACGGGTGGTGGAAGGAAGAGTTTATTTGGGCTCACTGTTTGAGGATCCAGCCCATTCTGGCAGGGAAGGCCTGGTATCGGGAGGCTGAGGTGGCTGGTCACATTGTAGCCATATTGGGAAGCAGAGAGAGATGAGAGTGGTTCTCTGCTCTCAATTCCCCTCTTTCCCCAGTGTGGCAGATAGGGTATGTCTTCCCACCTCAGTTAACTACACAGTTAGGGTGTGTGTTCCCACTTCAATTACCCAGACATTACGGTGGGTCTTCCCACCTCAGTTGACCAGATCCAGACAATTCCTCCCAGACATACCCAGAGGCTGACCTCATCTAGATAACCTGTCACAAATGTACCTGAAGTCTTGCCTGCTAGGTGATTCTAGATCCTGCCAAGTTAGCCACAGATATTAACCATCACAGCTACGGCTGTTTCACTCTCCTCCGTACACTATGACTTCATATGTAGCTCTGAATCAGACTGAATTAACACGCAGCACACACTCACCCCTCTGTTGCTTTAGCATCTCTGTGTGTATATGTGTACATGCACGCCCCCAAACACAGAGAGGGGGGGGGAGAGAGAGAGAGAGAGAGAGAGAGAGAGAGAGAGAAGGAATTTTTTCCCTTTGCCATCTATTTTGAATGTCAGCTTGGACCATCACAGTTCCTGACAGGTCTCTGGTCCTCAGCTGTTTGGGGAGGTTTAGCTGGTGCAGTCTTGCTGGGAGGACTTGGGCTAGTGGGAGCGGGCTTTAAGAGGGATAGGCCTTGCCT